>JAQOXP010000038.1:0-424599 GCA_037013685.1 Acridotheres tristis
AGCATGTACAGCTGGGGGCCTGGGGGGGTTTGGGGGGTCCGGGAGCTGCCCCAAGGCACCGGCAGGGCTGGGGGTCCCCAAAACTTCCCGTTGTGCCGGGGGGGATCCCAATTTCTACCAAAAGGGGGATCTGGGGGTGCCCCTTGACCCTGAGAGGGGTTTTTGGGGAGGGGTTGGGGGATCCAGAACCCAGGGCGGGGGTCCGGGGGGTTCCCCATAGTCCTGGGGGGGTTTCCCAAATCCGAGGGGTCCCCAAACCCAAGGGGGGGCGTCCCCAACCCTTCCCGTTGTGTCCCAAACCGTGACCTTGGTGTGAACTTCCCACCCCAGGGGGGTCTCCCCCTCCTGACCCCCCAAACCCCTCCTGATCCCCCAAAGCCCCCTGACCCCCTCTTGACCTCCCCCAACCCCAGACCCCCCAAAACCCCTCCTGACCTCCCAAACCCCTCCTGATCCCCCAGACCCCTCCTGATCCCCCAAAGCCCCCTGACCCCCCAAACACCTCCTGACCCTCCAAAGCCCCCTGACCCCTTCCTGAGCCCCCAACCCCAGACCCCCCAAAACCCCTCCTGACCTCCCAAACCCCTCCTGACCCCCCAGACCCCTCCTGACCCCCCCAACCCCAGATTCCCCGACCCCTCCAGACCCCCCAAACCCTTCCTGACCCCCCAAACCCCTCCTGATCCCCCAGACCCCAGATCCCCCAGACCCCCCAAACTCCAGATCCCCAAAACCCTCCTGACCCCCCAAACCCCTCCTGACCCCCCCAAACCCAGATCCCCCAGACCCCCCGACCCCTCCAGATCCCCCAAACCCCTCCTGACCTCCCAAACCCCTCCAGATCCCCCAGACCCCCAAACCCCTCCTGACCTCCCCAACCCCAGATCCCCCAGACCCCTCGAACCCCTCCTGACCTCCCCAACCCCAGTCCCCCGACCCCTCCTGACCCCCCAAACTCCCCCTGACCCCCTCATTCCCCCCCAGCCCGCTGGCTCCGGGCTCTCCTCCAGGATTACTCCAGCTCTCTCCGCGAAGCCGCAGCCGGAGCCCGGCGCCGCCCGGGGCTGAGCGCGGCCACGCTGCTCGCCCTGGGGCTCGGGGCCGGCTTGGCCAGCACCGTGCCCGACCTGGACTCGCTGGAGAGCGCGGCCGTGGCCGCTGGGACGATGCTGGGCCAGCTCCCTCCGAGCTCTCGTAGCCCCCGCTCCGAGCGCCACGTCCTGCGGCTGCTGCGGCTGCGGGAGCGCGGCCGGATCCGCGTCCGGAATTTGGGTTTGGTGGCCGTGGCCGGTGCCGACCCCCACGGCGGCGACCCCGCGCTCTACTCGGCGACGTGCCCGCACCTCCGCCCGCGCCTCTGGGACACGGGCGAGCTGCTGGATTTGGGGTTTTTGGGGCGCTGGTGGGTGCTGAGGGAAGCGCTGCGGGATTGCGACATCAACGAGGAGGAATTCGGGCACCTCCCGGAGAGGCTGCGGGGACTCGAGCGGGCTCAGCTGCGCTCCGAGAACAACGAGCGGCTGCACCGGGAGCGGCTCCGCGCCGTGGTGCTGAGCGAGGCCGAGATCGGCGGCGAGCGGGGCTGAGGGGACCCCAAAACGACACCCAAAACACGGGGATTCGGGGTGAAAATGGGTCTGGGGGTTGTGCGTTTTATGGGAAAAAAATAAAAGGTGTGTGGTTCGGGATTTATTGCTGGATTTCGAGGGGTTTGTCCTCCAAAAATAAAGGAATTAAAAAATAATGATAATAATAATAATCGGGGCTGAGGGGACCCCAAAACGACACCCCAAACAGCGGGATTCGGGGTGAAAATGGGTCTGGGGGTTGTGGGTTTTATGGGAAAAAAATAAAAGGTGTGTGGTTCGGAATTTATTGCTGGATTTTGGGGGGTTTGTCCTCCAAAAATAAAAGAATTAAAAAAAATAATAATAATAATCGGGGCTGAGGGGACCCCAAAACGACACCCCAAACAGCGGGATTCGGGGTGAAAATGGGTCTGGGGGCTGTGCGTTTTATGGGAAAAAAATAAAAGGTGTGTGGTTCGGAATTTATTGCTGGATTTCGAGGAGATTGTCCTCCCAAAATAAAAGAATTAAAAAAAAAACAGGGGTTAAGGGGACCCCAAAATACCCAAAACAGCGCGATTCGGGGTGAAAATGGGTCTGGGGGTTGTGCGTTTTATGGGAAAAAAATAAAATGTGTGTGGTTCGGAATTTATTGCTGGATTTCGAGGAGATTGTCCTCCCAAAATAAAAGAATTTAAAAAAACCCAGGGGTTAAGGGGACCCCAAAATACCCAAAACAGCGGGATTCGGGGTGAAAATGGGTCTGGGGGTTTTTGGGGTGCCCCCTAGACCGCGTGCTCGGCGCTGGGGTGCAGCAGCCACCGCTCCTGGGGGTCCCCGAATGCCGGGGGGGGGTCGGGGCCGCCTCCCGCCCCCCCCTGGGAGCCGGGGGGGATCGGGGGGTCCAGGGGGTCCCCCAAGGGGTCCCCGATATCCTCCAGGGGCTGGAACTGCATCTCCTCCTTGGCCAGGCTGCGGGAGCGGGGAGATCACCCCCCAAAAAAAAAATTAAAAAAAAATTAAAAATCAACCAAAAAAAAATCTTCCCTAAGTGACCCCAAAAACCCATCCCGGGGCACCCCAAAAACCCCTCTCCAACTGACCCCAAAAACTCACCCCGGTCACCCCAAAAACCCCCCAAAACCCCTCTCCAACTGACCCCAAAAACTCACCCCGGGGCACCCCAAAACCCCCCGGGGAGGTGGGGGGGGGGACTCAGGAGGTTTGGGGGGATCCCAGGGTGGGTGACCCCGGGATTTTGGGGGGTCTCGGGATTTTGGGGATCCCAGGGTGGGTTCCCGGGATTTTGGGGATTTCCAGGGTGGGTGACCCCGGGATTTTGGGGCTCGGGAGGTTTGGGGGGATCCCAGGGTGGGCTCCTGAGATTTTGGGGGGTCCCGGGATTTGGATGATCCCGGGATTTTGGGGATTTCCAGGGCGGGTGACCCCGGGATTTTGGGGGGTCCCGGGATTTTGGGGGGTCCCGGGATTTTGGGGATCCCAGGGTGGGTGACCCCGGGATTTTGGGGGGTCCCGGGATTTTGGGGATTCCGGGGTGGGTGACCCCGGGATTTTGGGGGGTCCCGGGATTTTGGGGATTCCGGGGTGGGTGACCCCGGGATTTTGGGGGGTCCCGGGATTTTGGGGCGCCCCTCACGTGACGTCGAAGGCCGAGCCCTGGAAGGTGGGCTGGCGAGGGGGCGCGGCCGCCGCCGTGTACGGAGCCCGGGGGGAGGCGGCGTCCCAGTAACGATCCCGCTCCAGAGCCGGCACCTGCCCGTAGAGCTCGTCCACGGCCAGCATGGACACCTGTGGGGACACACGGACACCTGTGGGGACACACGGACACCTGTGGGGACACACGGACACCTGTGGGGACACCTGTACGGAGAGATGGACACCTGTACGGACACCTGTACGGACAGCGGGACACCTGTGGGGACACACGGACACCTGTGGGAACACCTGTACGGAGAGATGGACGCCTGTGGGGACACACGGACACCTGTACAGACATTGGGACACCTGTACGGACAGCAGGACACCTGTACAGACAATGGGACACCTGTACAGACATTGGGACACCTGTACAGACATTGGGACACCTGTACAGACAATGGGACACCTGTACAGACAGCAGGACAGACACCTGTACAGACAGCAGGACACCTGTACAGACATTGGGACACCTGTACAGACAGCAGGACAGACACCTGTACGGACACCAGGACACCTGCAGGGACGGCGCCGCTCAGCCACGAGCTCAGGCCCAGATCCCTGCCGAACTCACCTGGGGTCCCCCCCACACCTGAGCCCCCCCCAACACACCTGGGCCCCCCCCAACACACCTGGGCCCCCCCCCAACACACCTGGAAGTTGCGGTCGATGAGGGTGTTGGTCTCGAAATCATCATCATCCTCCCCGAAGGGGTTAATGAGCTGCTCGGCCACCTGCACGTGACACCGGGGCCAGGTGTGACCAGGGCGGGGCCAGGTGTGACCAGGGCGGTTCTCAGGTGCCCCTCCCCCCGGGCCACGCCCAGGTGTGTCCCCGCCCCGCGCTCACCTTGAGCCAGCCCACGTAGAAGAAGAACTGCAGCAAGGTGAACACGGGCACGCCCAGGTCCAGCTCGTGGCCCGCGTAGCCCTGGGCGGGGTCCAGGAACTGCCGCCCGATCAGGCAGGTGAGGAAGAAGGTGTACACGGCGATGGTCACCACCTGCGGGGGGAGGGGCAGGGCTGGATGGGGGGACCGCCCGGCCCCCTCTGTGTCCCCCCAGGCCTGGCCAGGTGCTCCCAGGTGTCCCCTCAACCTCCCAGGTGTCCCCAGGTGTCCTCCCAGGTGTCCCACGCTCCTCTCAGGTGTCCCCAGGTGTCCCGTGCTCCTCTCAGGTATCCCCAGGTGTCCTCCCAGGTCCCCCGTGCCCCTCTCAGGTGTCCCCAGGTGTCCCCCCAGGTGCCCCGTGCCCCTCTCAGGTGTCCCCAGGTGTCCTCCCAGGTGCCCCGTACCCCTCTCAGGTGTCCCCAGGTGTCCCCCGTGCCCCTCTCAGGTGTCCCCAGGTGTCCCCAGGGGCCCCGTGCCCCTCTCAGGTGTCCCCAGGTGTCCCGTGCCCCTCTCAGGTGTCCCCAGGTGTCCCGTGCCCCTCTCAGGTGTCCCCCAGTGCTCCCAGTCCGTACCTGCGTGTACACCAGTGGGACACTGATCCAGTCGTAGTGGAACAGGAGGCTGCAGTGGGCCCGGAACCGGTTCAGCTCCTGGGGGGGAGCGGGGGGGAGGCTCAGGGGGGTCCCGGGGGGTTCCTGGGGGGGGTCCCCGGGGGGTCCCGGGGGTCCCGGTACCTCCATGAGCAGTTTGAGGGCGCAGTCGTCCCGCACTCGCCCCTCTCGCCGCGCCTGCCCCGCCAGAGCCCCGAACCAGGCGCAGGGCACCCAGAATTTGTTGTAGGGCGAGCGCAGCCCCTCGAGCCGGCGGCGCTCCTCGCGGGTCAGGAACCCTGCGGGGAGCGAGGGGTCACCCCCGAACCCGGGGGGGTCACCCCAAAACCCGGGGGGTCACCCCAAAACAGGGACATCACCCCAAACCTGCGGGAACCCTGCGGGGAGCGAGGGGTCACCCCAAAACCCGGGGGGTCACCCCAAACCGTGGGTCAGTGGTGGGGAATGGTGGTCAGTGGTGATCAGTGGTGGTCAGTAGTGGTCAGTGGTCACTCAGGTCACTCAGGTCACTCAGGTCACTCACCTGCCTGCACCAGGTGGTCGGTGGTGGGGAATCTCAGGTACACAGGTGTGCTGACCGCCCACAGCACTGGGTGGTCAGTGATGGTCAGTGGCAGTCAGTAGTGGGGAATGGTGGTCAGGGGTCACTCTGGTCACTCAGTGGTCACTCAGGTCACTCACCTGCCCGCACCAGGTGGTCGGTGGTGGGGAATCTCTTGTACACAGGTGTGCTGACCGCCCACAGCACTGGGTGGGCAGTGATGGTCAGTGGTGGTCAGAGGTGGGGAATGGTGGTCAATGGTGATCAGTGGTGGTCAGAGGTGGTCAGTAGCGGTCAGTGGTCACTCACCTGCCTGCACCAGGTGGTCGGTGGTGGGGAATCTCTTGTACACAGGTGTGCTGACGGCCCGCAGCACCAGCAGCGCCGCCAGGCTCCCGTAGCGCAGCAGGGTCCGGCGCAGGAGCCGCCCCCGCGCGTCCGCCCCGTGGACGCTCCCGGCCACGGCCACCATGAGCCCGTCCGGGGCCGGCACCGTCCGGAACTGGCCCCACCAGCGCTCCAGGACCAGCGCCACGTAAAACCCTGCGGGGCGACTGCGGCTGCTGGGACTGCTGGGAGGGGACTGGGGGGACTGGGAGTGCTGGGAGAGGGGACTGGGAGTGCTGGGAGGGGACTGGGGGTACTGGGAGTGCTGGGAGAGGGGACTGGGAGTGCTGGGAGGGGACTGGGGGTACTGGGAGTGCTGGGAGAGGGGACTGGGAGTGCTGGGAGGGGACTGGGGGGACTGGGAGAGGGTATTGGGAGTGCTGGGAGAGGGTATTGGGAGTGCTGAGAGGGGACTGGGAGTGCTGGGAGAGGGGACTGGGGGAACTGGGGGTGCTGAGAGGGGACTGGGAGAGGGTACTGGGGGTACTGGGAGGGGACTGGGGGGACTGAGAGTGCTGGGAGAGGGTATTGGGACTGCTGGGAGGGGACTGGGGGGACTGGGAGTGCTGGGAGGGGGTACTGGGGGTACTGGGAGAGAGTATTGGGGGTGCTGGGAGGGGACTGGGGAGACTGGGAGTGCTGGGAGAGGGTATTGGGGGTACTGGGAGAGGGTACTGGGAGTGCTGAGAGGGGACTGGGAGTGCTGGGAGAGGGGACTGGGGGAACTGGGGGTGCTGAGAGGGGACTGGGAGCGCTGGGAGAGGGTATTGGGGGTGCTGGGAGGGGACTGGGGGTACTAGGAGAGGGTATTGGGGGGACTGGGAGTGCTGAGAGAGGGTACTGGGGGTACTGGGAGAGGTATTGGGAGTACTGGGAGGCGATTGGGGGTGCTGGGAGAGAGTATTGGGGGTACTGGGAGAGGGTATTGAGGATACTGGGAGGGCACTGGGGGCACTGGGAGAGGGTATTGAGGGTACTGGGAGTGCTGGGAGAGGGCGATGGGGGTGCTGAGAGGGTACTGGGGGTGCTGGGAGAGGGTATTGGGGGCATTGGAAGATGGTACTGGGGGTACTGGGAAGGGACTGGGGGTACTGGGAGAGGGTATTGGGGGTACTGGGAGGGGACTGGGGGTACTGGGAAGGGACTGGGGGTACTGGGAGGTCCCGGGGGGTCCCGGGGGGTCGCGGGGGTCTCACCCAGCACGAAGGACACCGGGATCAGGTTGGCCGATTTGTCGCAGTACAGCGCGAGCTTCTCGAACAGGCGGCGCTGGGACTCGGACAGCAGGAACCTGCGGGGACGGCGACAATGTCATTGTCACTGCCACTGTCACTGTCACTGTCACCCCCCAGTGTCCCCTCGGACAGCAGGAACCTGCGGGGACGGCGACAATGTCACTGCCACTGTCACTGTCACTGCCACCCCCCGGTGTCCCCTCGGACAGCAGGAACCTGCGGGGACGGCGACACTGTCACTGTCACTGCCACTGCCACCCCCCCAGTGTCCCCAGTGTCCCCTCGGACAGCAGGAACCTGCGGGGACGGCGACACTGTCACTGTCACTGTCACTGCCACCCCCCCAGTGTCCCCCCTACAAGGCGCCATGTCCCCGTGTCCCACCTTGATGTCCCTCACCTGTCCCTCACCTGTAGGCCAGGCTGAGCCCCAGGTATGAAGTGTCCCCCCAGGTGTCCCCTGTCCCCCCCAGGTGTCCCCTCACCTGTAGGCCAGGCTGAGCCCCAGGTGTGAGGTGTCCCCCCGTGTCCCCTGTCCCCCCCAGGTGTCCCCCCCAGGTGTCCCCTCACCTGTAGGCCAGGCTGAGCCCCAGGTACGAGGTGTCCCCCCCAGGTGTCCCCTGTCCCCCCCAGGTGTCCCCTGTCCCCCCCAGGTGTCCCTCACCTGTAGGCCAGGCTGAGCCCCAGGTGTGAGGTGTCCCCCCCAGGTGTCCCCTGTACCCCCCAGGTGTCCCCCCCAGGTGTCCCTCACCTGTAGGCCAGGCTGAGCCCCAGGTATGAAGTGTCCCCCCCTGTCCCCCCCAGGTGTCCCTCACCTGTCTCACCTGTAGGCCAGGCTGAGCCCCAGGTGTGAGGTGTCCCCCCGTGTCCCCTGTCCCCCCCAGGTGTCCCTCACCTGTCCCTCACCTGTAGGCCAGGCTGAGCCCCAGGTACGAGGTGTCCCCCCCAGGTGTCCCCTGTCCCCCCAGGTGTCCCCCCCAGGTGTCCCTCACCTGTAGGCCAGGCTGAGCCCCAGGTACGAGGTGTCCCCCCCTGTCCCCCCCAGGTGTCCCTCACCTGTCCCTCACCTGTAGGCCAGGCTGAGCCCCAGGTGTGAGGTGTCCCCCCGTGTCCCCTGTCCCCCCCAGGTGTCCCTCACCTGTCCCTCACCTGTAGGCCAGGCTGAGCCCCAGGTAGGCCGCCAGGAAGAGCAGCAGCTCCCGGTAGAGCAGTTTGTAGATGCTCCCCCGCCACAGCAGCAGCAGCTGCGAGAAGCCCCCGAAACGCGCGGTGGCCACGCGAGAGGTGTAGGTGACAGTCATGGTGACACGGGGACACCTGTGGGGACACGGGGGACACCTGGGAACAGCGAGGCACCGAGGGATGGCACCTGCGGGACACTCGGGAACACCTACAGGGACACCTGGGGACACGCAGGGGACCCTCCCGGCACCCAGGGGACACCGGGGGACACCTGGGGACACCTTGGGGACACCCAGGGGATCCTCCCGGCACCCGGGGGACACCTGGGGACACCCAGGGGCTCCTCCCAGCGCCCAGGGGACACCAGGGGACACCTTGGGGACACCCAGGGGATCCTCCCGGCACCCGGGGGACACCGGGGGACACCTTGGGGACACCCAGGGGATCCTCCCGGCACCCGGGGGACACCTGGGGACACCTTGGGGATCCTCCCGGCACCCTGGGGACACCTGGAGGGACACCTGGGGACACCTGGGGACACCCAGGGGATCCTCCCAGCGCCCGGGGGACACCAGGGGACACCTTGGGGACACCCAGGGGATCCTCCCAGCGCCCGGGGGACACCTGGGGACACTTTGGGGACACCCTGGAGCCCAAAGAACGCACCTGGGCGGGGGTGGGGGTTGGGGACACCGGGGGGGGGGACACCCCCATGGCACCGCCACCCCCCTGTCCCCCTCCCCCCGTCCCCCTTACCTTGCGGGCTCGTGGCCACCTCGCTCCGGGTTCTGTGGCCACAGCCCCGGGCCCGCCCTTAAATCGCGGCCACCCCGCGGGGGAGGGGGAGGGGGGGGACACGGGGGGAGAGGACAGAGGGGGGGGGGAGGGGACAGAGGGGGAGGGGGTCGGTCCCGCTCCGGTGCCCCGGGAGCGGCAGCGCCGGCCCGGCCGGTACCGAGACCCCCCCCCGGGGCACGGGGGGATGGGGAGGGGATTGGGGGAGGTTGTTTTGGGGTCTGGGGGGTTTTGTTTTGGGTCGGGGGCTTGTTTTGGGTTCTGGAGGCGGTTTTTTGGGTCTGGGGGTGTATTTTGGGTTCTGGAGATTTTTTTTTTTGGGGGTTCGGGGTGTTTTTTTTGGGTCTGGGGGGTTCTTTTGGGTTCAGGGTATTTTTTTTTGGTCGGGGGGGGTTTGGTTTGGGGGTTTGGTTTGGGGGTCAGGGGTGTTTTATTGGGTCCGACGGTTTGTTTTGGGTCTGGGGGTTTATTTTGGGTTCGGAGTGGTTTTTTGGGTCGGGGGAGTTTGTTTTGGGGTCGACGGTGTTTTTTTGGGTCTGAGGGTTTGTTCTGAGTTCGGGGTGGTTTTTTGGGTCTGGGGGTTTTGTTTTGAGGTTTGTTTTGGGTTCGGGGTGGTTTTTATTGGGTCTGGTGGTTTGTTTTAGGCACAGGGTGGATTTTTTTGGGTCGGGGGGGGTTTTGTTTTGGGGTCGAGGATGTTTTATTTGGTCTGGGGGTTTGTTTTGGGTTCGGGGTGGTTTTTATTGGGTCTGGTGGTTTGTTTTAGGTACAGGGTGGATTTTTTTGGGTCGGGGGGGGTTTTGTTTTGGGGTCAGGGGTGTTTTTTTGGGCCCCCCCGCGGCTCTGGCTCCATGGCGGTGGCCCCGGGCCAGCTCCTTTAATCCCGTGTTAATGAGGCTCCCCCGCGACCCCCGGGCTGGTGGCCAGCGGCGCTGACGTCACGGCCCCCAAATCCATCCGGACCCTCCCCCAAATCCATCCGGACCCTCCCCCAAATCCATCCGGACCCCCGGTATAAAAAACCCCCCCCCCAAACGCGTTTTGCTTCTCAAATTTATTATTTACACGACCCCTCCCCTAACCCCGGGAGGGGCTCCCAAATCCGCCCCCCCCCCCCCCCCCCAAAATTGGGGTGACAGCGGTGGGGGAGGGGAGGCAGAACCGCCCCCACCCCCCTCACCCCGTGTGGGGGATGGGGGGATAAATAAGGGGCTGTGCCCCCCATCCCTCGGGAATGAGGGGGGGGGTCGGGATGGGGACCCCCCCAGGGTCCGGGGGGGGTTTGTTTGAGGTCCGAGGTGGGTGTGGGGGGGGGTTATTTGGGGCTGGGGGGCTGGTAGGGGTCCAGCAGGAGGGAGCTGAAGGTGTTGACCTTGTCCCCCCCCCCGCACCTCGTGGGGCAGCAGCGGCAGCTTCACGATGTGGAAATCCTCGTAGAGATCCTCCATCTGCCGGGGGAGGGGGCCCGGGGGGGTGGGAACGGGACCCCCCAAATCCCCTGGGAACCCCCCGACCCTCCCCCCTCAATTCCTCCTCTCTTCCCTATCCAGGTGTTTTGGATTTTGGGCCCCCCCCAGGTGCTCTGGGAGGGGTCCCAGATCCAAATTCCAGCCCTGGAAGGAGCCAGGACCCCAAAATTCCCCCACCCCAAAACCTCCGAGGTGGGTCCCAGACCCCAATTCCACCCCCTGGAAGCTCCTCCCCCTTCCTGGGGCCCCTAGGTGAGCATTACCTGTCCAGGTATTCTCCTAAACCCCTCCTGACCCCCCCAGCTCCCACCCCACACCCCCCCAGGTGTGTTACCTGTGCACTCTGACCCCTCCTGACCCCACCCCAGGTGTGTTACCTGTCCACTCCAACCCCTCCTGACCCCCCCAGGTGTGTTACCTGTCCACTCCAGCCCCTCCTGACCCCCCCAGGTGTGTTACCTGTCCACTCCAACCCCTCCTGACCCCCCCTAGGTGTGTTACCTGTCCACTCCAACCCCTCCTGACCCCCCCTAGGTGTGTTACCTGTCCACTCCAACCCCTCCCGACCCCCATAGCTCCCATCCCACACCCCCCCAGGTGTGTTACCTGTCCACTCTGACCCCCCCCGCTCCCACCCCACCGCCCAGGTGAGCGTTACCTGTCCCTACCTCTGAGCCCCCCAGCTCCCACCTCACCCCCTCTAGGTGTGTTACCTGTCCACTCTGACCCCTCCTGACCCCCCAGTTCCCACCCCACGCCCCCCCAGGTGTGTCACCTATCCACTCTAACCCCTCCCGACCCCCCCAGCTCCCACCCCACACCCCAGGTGAGCGTTACCTATCCACTCTGACCCCTCCTGACCCCCCTCCAGATCCCACCTCACCCCCCCAGGTGCATTACCTATCCACTCTGACCCCCCCAGCTCCCACCCCACGCCCCCCCAGGTGCATTACCTGTCCACTCTGACCCCCCCCAGCTCCCAGCCCACGCCCCCCCAGGTGCGTTACCTGGTCCAGGTACTTGGCCTGGATCTTGTGGCGGGCCTCGCACATGCGGCAGGGCCGCAGGGGGTCGGGGAACACGAGCTGGTTCACCACGATGTTGTGCGTGTCGATGCGGCACTTGGCGAGCTCCTGGATGAGCCGCTCGGTCTCGTACAGCGACAGGAACTCGGCGATGCACACGCAGATGAACGTGGTCTGCTCCTGCGGGGGACATTGGGGACATTGGGGACACCGTGACACCCCCCGGGGCTCTGTCCCCACACCGCCTTGTTTCCTTATCCCCGTGCTCATCTCTGTGCCTGCCCTCAGGGCTCCCCTGTCCCCCTTCTGTGTCCCTGTCCCTGCCCGTCCCCGAGGGTTTTATTCCCCTCAGGAATGTGAACGGACTGGCCCCGTCCCCGTCCTCATCCCCACTCTTTTCCCAGTCCCCCCAGTGCCCCCCAGTCCCCCCCAGTGCCCCCCAGTCCCCCCAGTGCCCCCCAGTCCCCCCCGGTCTCACCGGGTCCTTGAACTGCTCGCTGACGGAGCGGATCACGGGCAGCGTCTCCTCCAGCTTGGACGCCAACTGGTCAGCGTTCATGTCCCCCAGCCCCAGCATGTTACACATCTGTGACAGTGACACGGCTGTGACACCTCACTGTGACTCCCCCATACCCAAATTTCCCCCCCAGGACCCCCCCCAGAATCCCCCAGCCCCAGCTGGTCAGCGTTCATGTCCCCCAGCCCCAGCATGTTACACATCTGTGACAGTGACACGGCTGTGACACCTCCCTGTGAGTCCCCCCTACCCAAAATTCCCCCCCAGGACCCCCCCAGGACCCCCCAGCCCCAGCTGGTCAGCGTTCATGTCCCCCAGCCCCAGCATGTTACACATCTGTGACAGTGACACGACTGTGACACCTTCCTGTGACCCCCACACCCAAAATCCGCCCCCAGGACCCCCCAGCCCCAACATGTTACACATCTGGTGCAGCGTGCGGACCCCTCCCTGTGACCCCCACACCCAAAATTTCTCCCCAGGACCCCCAGCATGTTACACATCTGTGACAGTGACACGGCTGTGACACCTCCCTGTGACCCCCCACACCCAAAATTCCCCCCAGGACCCCCCCAGGACCCCCCAGCGCCAGCTGGTCAGGCACGTTCATGACCCCCCAGCCCCAACATGTTACACATCTGTGAGGTGGGGGACACGGTTAGGACACCTCCCTGTGACCCCCACACCCAAAATTCCCCCCCAGGACCCACCCAGGACCCCCAGCATGTTACACATCTGTGACAGTGACACGGCTGTGACACCTCCCTGTGACCCCCCCCACCCAAAATCCGCCCCCAGGACCCCCCAGGACCCCCAGCATGTTACACATCTGTGACAGTGACACGGCTGTGACACCTTCCTGTGACCCCCACACCCAAAATCCGCCCCCAGGACCCCCCAGCCCCAGCATGTTACACATCTGTGACAGTGACACGGCTGTGACACCTCCCTGTGACCCCCACACCCAAAATTCCCCCCCAGGACCCCCAGCCTGTTACACATCTGTGACAGTGACACGGCTGTGACACTTCCCTGTGACCCCCCCACCCAAAATCCGCCCCCCAGGCCCCCCCAACCTGGGAGATGAAGGGGCTGATCTGGTTCTTGATCTGCATCAGGCGGCCCAGCCCGCGCTCCACGATGGTGGGGAAGTTGAGCAGGCGCAGCGTGTGCCCGGTGGGCGCCGTGTCGAACACCACCACGGAGAAATTCATCCCTTTCACCAGCCTGGGGGGCACCGTGGGGGGGTCAGCACAGCCCCCTCAGACCCCCCCCCGCCCACCCCGAGCCCCCTCCCCGGGCCCACCTCATGACCTCGGCGTAGCTCATGGCCTCGTCGATGCCGGGGAAGGCGCTCATGGCTTCCTGCATCATTTTCTTGCCCATGCTCAGCACGTTGTCCTCCTCGAAGAACTCGTCGGGCAGCTCCGCCACGCCCAGGCTGGGGTCGATCTCCTGTACGAGGGGAGGGGAGGGGGCTCGGAGCGGCCCCGGGGGGCTCCGTGCCCACCCCGGGACCCTCCACCGCGGGGACCCACCATGGCGAACAGGTTGTCGTAGCCCGTGACCTTGGTGGGCACCTTGGAGAATTTCTGGTCGAAGGCGTCCGAGATGTTGTGGGCAGGGTCGGTGGAGATGATCAGGACGCTCTCACGCACCCGGGACAGCTGCACGGCCAGGCTGCAGCTATGGAGGGTTACGGGAGTGAACCGGGGGCGAACCGGGGGTGAACCGGGGGAGTCCTGGCCCGGGATCGGCCCCCCCCGGTGCCCCGGTGTGTGTCCCTCCACAGCCGCGCATTGCAAAGGGGACAGGGGGTGAGCGTGTGACCCCCTCAGGTGTCCCCTCGGGGGTCCAGGTGTGTCCCCCCCGCCCCCCGGTGTCAGCTCCGGTTCCCCCCGAGGGCTCTGCCGTCCCCGCCGCAGCGGATCCTTCATCCCGGCCCGGTCCCACCGGAGCCCGGTGCCCCCCATCCCGTCCCGCGGACGTTCCTCCATCCCATCCTGATCCCCCCGCTCCGTGCTGTTCGCTCGGTCATCCCACCCCGACTCCTCCGCCCCATCTCCATCCCCTCACATCCCGTTCCTCCCGTCCCGTCCCGGTGCCCACCGCACCTGCACGTGGTCTTGCCCACGCCGCCCTTGCCGCCCACGAAGATCCACTTGAGGCTGCGCTGCTCGATGATGTTCGCCAGCGTCGGCTCCAGCGGCTCCACGTCGGGCGCGTCCTCGAACTCCTCGGGGGCCTCGGCCGCCCATCCGCCCGCCGCCGCCGTCGCCATCTTCCCCGCGCCGCTGCCCGCCGCGCGGTGATTGGCCAGGCGGCCGCCGCGCCCTCCCTTCTCTCGCTTTCCATTGGTCACCTCGCCCGTCAATCTCCGCCGGGGGCGGGGCGAGGCGGCGGGAGCCCCGCGCGTTGCCGGGCAACGCCGCCCCGCCAACGGGGGTCTGGTGACGTCACAAAGCCGCGCCGCCGCCGGCGCGGCGGTCGCGCTGATGTCATCGGGCGGCGCCGGCGGCGGTGGCGGCGGACAAGATGGCGGCGCGCGGCGAGGACCGGGAGGCTCCGGAGGCGCCTTCGCCACCCCCCCGGGCCCGGGCGGCGGCGTCAACGTGTTCGCGAACGACGGCAGCTTCCTGGAGCTGTTCAAGCGCAAGATGGAGGCGGAGGAGCAGCAGCGGGAGCGCGAGGCGGCGGCGGCCGCGGAGGCGTCCGGTGGCGGCGGCACCGGGCTCGACCCGCAGCGCGGGGCCGACGGCGCGAAGAGGAGCGGCGGCGCGCTCAGCTTCGTAAGGACGCGGTGGCCCGCGGGCTCCTCCCGGCTGCGCTGCCGCCGGCCCGGCCCGAACGCGTGAGGGGGGCCCGGCCGGGGTCGCTCCCGGGGCTCCCCGGGGCTCCTCGGGTGCGGCGGCGCCTCCTCCCCGGTGCCGCTGCCGGACTCGCCTGTCCCGGTGCCTCCGCGCTCCCTCCGCGCTCTCCCGGTTCTTTCCCTCCCGAGTTGCTCCAAACCCCCGTTCCGGGGGGGTTCCGGGGCGGGTTGGAGGCCCCCCGGGGGTCAGCGCATCCCCCGCTCCCGGTAACGGGGCAGGTGTGTCCCTTCCCCAGGTGGGGCGGCGGCGGGGGGGCAACAAGCTGGCCCTGAAAACAGGAGTGGTGGCCAAGAAGCAAAAGACGGACGAGGAGGTGGCGTTGGGGGTCCCGGGAGGGGGAATTGGGGGTCGGGGTGGGGGATTGGGAGGGGTGGGGGGGAACTGGAGGTCCTGGAGGAGGAATTTGGGGTCGGGAGGGGGAATTGGAGGTCCCGAGAGGGGATTTGGGAGTCATAGAGGGGGGGAGGTTGGGGGTCTGAAAGGGAAATTGAGGGTCCTGGAGGAGGGATTTGGGATCGGGAAGGGAAATTTGGGATTCTGGAGGGTGGAATGGGGGGTCCTGGAGGGCTGCTGGGGGGTCTGGGAATTGGGATCCGGGAAGGGGAGTGGGAGGGATGGGGGAGGGGCAATTGGGGGGTCCTAGAGGGAATTTGGGGGATCAGGGGGGAATTGGGGATTCCAGGGTGGGAGGACTTGCAACCCCCGGGGTGGGCATGGGGGCGAATGACCGAACCAAAAGGGGGAGATTGGAAATCGAGAGGGGGGGAAGTGGCTCTGCCAAGACCCTCCCCGATTTTTGGGGTGTTTTTGGGGTGTTGTGGGGCAGGTGCTGACGAGTAAAGGCGATGCCTGGGCCAAGTACCTGGCAGGTGCAGAAGTACAAAGCTCACCAGTGCAACGACGACGACAAGACGCGGCCCCTGGTCAAATAGCATGGGCCCCCCCCAAAAACACCTGCCGGGGGAGGGCCCAGAGCCAACGGCCCGACCCCCAAAACACCTGGTCAAACAGGCTCCCCTCCCCCCAAAAATTACCTGTCGGGCAGGGGTCTTAACTCCAGACCACCCCCCCAAAAAATAGGTGAAGAAAAGACTCTGACCCCCCACAAAAAAATACCGGTCAATGGGGGGGGGGTCCTGATCCTACCCACCCCCCAAAATATTGGGTGAAATCACTGCTGACCCCCTTCCCCCCAAATTACCTGTGTGAAAGGGGGGGGTCTGGCCCTCCCTCCCCCAAAATGTAGCCACGCCCCTTTCCCAAAAATGCGTTTGAAGGTTGGACCCCCCCCCCCGCCCCTTTGCAAAAGACCCCGGGGGGGTCCCACCCCCACCCCCAAACCCCCGGTGCAGGGTGGGGGGTCCTGCCCGTGCCCCCTATTGAAGGGTGGGGGGCTCCCCCTTTTCTACTGTGTCTCCTCCCCCCCCCCGCCCAGATTTGAGGTCACAGCGCTGCCCCCCACCCCGCCCCCTCCCCAGATCCGCGTTTTGGGGGGGAATCGGGGGATTTGGGGGGGGGCGGCGCAGCATTAAAGAGCTCAGAGGTTTCAGAGGTGCTGAGCAGTTTTTTGGGGTGGTTTTGGGCGGGGGGCTGAGTTTGGGGTGCCGGGGATTTTGGGAAAGGGGGAGACCCCCAGATGCCCCCACCAGTGTCACCCAGCCTCAAACCCTTTATCCCCTCAGTCTCCCCAGCGCAGAGTTTTTAGTGGTTTTGGGGGATTTTCACCCAAATGATCTGGGTTTGGTTTTGGTTCTGGTTTTGGTGGAGGGGGACACCTGTGGCCTGTGCCTGCGGGGGACTGGGGGGCTGCCTTGGGAGCCCACCATCCTCCCGTTCCTCCTGATCCCCTCCCCAGTCCCCTCTGGACCCCTTTCCATTCCCCCCAGTTTCCTCCCAGTTCCACCCAGTGCCGTCCGCTCCACTTGGAGCTGGGAGGGTGGTATTTCCCCTTAATGGTTCCGCCAGCGCGCGGTGCAAGTTGGGATTTTTAGTCCCCGTCATGTCCCGAGCACTCGGCGCATGCGCGCTGTAGCACCGCCTCTTCCCCCGCTCGCTCCGCCCCTTCCCCTCCGGCCCTGCCCCTGCGCACGTGACGCGGCGCGCCGGGGCGGACGGTGGCCGGCGGGGGTCACGGGGAGCAGCGGCGAACCCCCCCCCGGCCGCGCTCCGACCCCCGAACACCGGGACCCCCCCCACCCCAAAAAGGCCGGGATCCCCCCCCGATAACACCCCGGGACATCCCCACCCTCAAAACTCAACGGGCAGGTACCGGCGCGGGGGCGGCGGGAGCGGCGCGCGGGGCCTGGTGTGTGTGGGGGGGCAGCGCTGAGGGCAGAATTGGGGTCCCTGGAGGGGAAAATGGGGAGAGGCCGGGGAGGGGTTTGGGGGTCTGGAATGGGGGGTCGGAGGGGATCGAGGCACGGGGGGCCTGGGAGCAGGCGGGGGGCGGGGTGAAGGGAGTTGGGGGGCAGTTGTGGGTTTGGGGGGGGTCAGTTGGGATTTGGGGAGGCTGAGGGGATTCAGGGGCTCTGAGGGTGTGTGGGGGGCGGGATGGCGGGGGCGGCGAGGGGCTCATCGGGGTTATTTTGGGGGGGCAATGGGGGTGTCGGAGATCGGGAGTACTGAGAGGGGAGCGGGGTTATTTTGGGGAGGGGGCGCAGGGGGCTCTCCGGACCCTTCTCATCCCCCTCCCCATTCCCGTTCTCCCGCCATTCCCGGTCCCGGCCCCACGTGCGCGCTTCCCGCCCCAACTGACCCCCCCCAAACCCCACAACTGCCCCCCAACTCCCTTCACACCGCCCCCCGCCTGCTCCCCAGGCCCCCCGCGCCTCGATCCCCTCCCGACCCCCATTCCAGACCCCCAAACCCCTCCCGGGCTCCCCATTTCCCCCTCCAGGGAACCCCAATTCTGCCCTCAGCGCTGCCCCCCCACACACACCAGGCCCCGCGCGCCGCTCCCGCCGCCCGCGCTGCCGGTACCTGCCCGTTAGGTTTTGAGGGGGTGGGGATGTCCCGGGGGGTTTCGGGGGCTCCCGGTCTTTTGGGGTGGGGGGGTCCCGGTGTTCGGGGGTCGGAGCGCGGCCGGGGGGTTTCGCCGCTGCCCCCCGTGACCCCCGCCGGCCACCGTCCGCCCCGCGCGGCCGCGTCACGTGCGCAGGGGGCGGGGCCAGGGGGGGGAAGGGGCGGAGCCGGAGCGGGGGAAGAGGCGGTGCTACAGCGCGCTGCGCCGAGTGTCGGGACATAACGGGGACTACGAATCCCAGCGTGCACCGCGCCTGGCGGGATCATTATAGTGGAGAATACTACCCCCCTCCCAGCTCCAAGTGGAGCGACGGCACTGGGTGGAACTGGGAGGAAACTGGGGGGAAGGAAAGGGGTCCAGAGGGGACTGGGGAGGGGATCAGGAGAGGAACTGGGAGGAACTGGTGGGGTTCAAGGCAGCCCCCCACTCCCCCCGCAGGCACAGGCCACAGGTGTCCCCCTCCCAAACCAAAACCAAAACCAAACCCAAATCATTTGGGTGAAAATCCCCCAAAACCACTAAACACTCTGCGCTGGGGGGGATTGAGAGGATAAAGGGTTTGGAGGCTGGGTGACGCTGGTGGGGGCATCTGGGGGTCTCCCCCTTTCCAAAAATCCCCGGCACCCCAAACTCAGCCCCCCGCCCAAAACCCCCCCAAAAAACTGCTCAGCACCTCTGAAACCTCTGAGCTCTTTAATGCTGCGCCGCCCCCCCCAAATCCCCCGATTCCCCCCAAAACGCGGATCTGGGGAGGGGGCGGGGTGGGGGGCAGCGCTGTGACCTCAAATCTGGGCGCGGGGGGGGGGGAGGAGACACAGTAGAAAAGGGGGGAGCCCCCACCCTTCAATAGGGGGGCACGGGCAGGACCCCCCACCCTGCACCGGGGGTTTGGGGTGGGGGTGGGACCCCCCCCGGGTCTTTTGCAAAGGGTGGGGGGGGGGGTCCAACCTTCGAACGCATTTTTGGGGAAGGGGCGTGGCCACATTTTGGGGGAGGGAGGGCCAGACCCCCCCCTTTCACACAGGTAATTTGGGGGGAAGGGGGGTCAGCGTTATTTCACCCAATATTTTGGGGGGTGGGCAGGATCAGGACCCCCCCCCATTGACCGGTATTTTTTTGTGGGGGGTCAGAGTCTTTTCTTCACCTATTTTTTAGGGGGGTGGTCTGGAGTTAAGACCCCTGCCCGACAGGTAATTTTTGGGGGGGAGGGGAGCCTGTTTGACCAGGTGTTTTGGGGGGGTCGGGCCGGGCTCTGGGCCCCCCCCCCCGCAGGTTTTTTGGGGGGGGGGCCGGCGCTATTTGACCAGGGGCCGCGTCTTGTCGTCGTCGCTGCACTGGTGAGCTTTGTACTTCTGCACCTCCGCCAGGTACTTGGCCCAGGCATCGCCTTTACTCGTCAGCACCTGCCCCGCAACACCCCAAAAAACACCCCAAAAATCGGGGAAGGGTCTTGGCAGAGCCACTTCCCCCCTCTCGATTTCCAATCTCCCCCTTTTGGTTCGGTCATTCGGCCCCCAAGCCCACCCCGGGGGTTGCAAGTTCTCCCACCCTGGAATCCCCAATTCCCCCCTGATCCCCCAAATTCCCTCTAGGACCCCCAATTGCCCCCCTCATCCCTCCCAATTCCCCTTCCCGATCCCAATTCCCCCTCCAGGACCCCCAATTCCACCCTCCAGAATCCCAAATTTCCCTTCCCGATCCCAAATCCCTCCTCCAGGACCCTCAATTCCCTTTCTCGACCCCCAATTCCCCCCCTCTATGACCCCCAAATCCCCTCTCGGGACCTCCAATTCCCCCTCCCGACCCCAAATTCCTCCTCCAGGACCTCCAGTTCCTCCCCATCCCTCCCAATCCCCCACCCCGACCCCAATTCCCCCCTCCCGGGACCCCCAACGCCACCTCCTCGTCCGTCTTTTGCTTCTTGGCCACCACTCCCGTTTTCAGGGCCAGCTTGTTGCCCCCCCGCCGCCGCCCCACCTGGGGAAGGGACACACCTGCCCCGTTACCGGGAGCGGGGGGGGGGATGCGGTGACCCCCGGGGGCTCCAACCCGCCCCGAACCCCCCCGGAACGGGGGTTTGGAGCAACTCGGGAGGGAAAGAACCGGGGAGAGCGCGGAGGGAGCGCGGAGGCACCGGGACAGGCGAGTCCGGCAGCGGCACCGGGGAGGAGGCGCCGCCGCACCCGAGGAGCCCCGGGGAGCCCCGGGAGCGACCCCGGCCGGGCCCCCCCTCACGCGTTCGGGCCGGGCCGGCGGCAGCGCAGCCGGGAGGAGCCCGCGGGCCACCGCGTCCTTACGAAGCTGAGCGCGCCGCCGCTCCTCTTCGCGCCGTCGGCCCCGCGCTGCGGGCCGAGCCCGGTGCCGCCGCCACCGGACGCCTCCGCGGCCGCCGCCGCCTCGCGCTCCCGCTGCTGCTCCTCCGCCTCCATCTTGCGCTTGAACAGCTCCAGGAAGCTGCCGTCGTTCGCGAACACGTTGACGCCGCCGCCCGGGCCCGGGGGGGGCGGCGAAGGCGCTTCCGGAGCCTCCCGGTCCTCGCCGCGCGCCGCCATCTTGTCCGCCGCCACCGCCGCCGGCGCCGCCCGATGACATCAGCGCGACCGCCGCGCCGGCGGCGGCGCGGCTTTGTGACGTCACCAGACCCCCGTTGGCGGGGCGGCGTTGCCCGGCAACGCGCGGGGCTCCCGCCGCCTCGCCCCGCCCCCGGCGGAGATTGACGGGCGAGGTGACCAATGGAAAGCGAGAGAAGGGAGGGCGCGGCGGCCGCCTGGCCAATCACCGCGCGGCGGGCAGCGGCGCGGGGAAGATGGCGACGGCGGCGGCGGGCGGATGGGCGGCCGAGGCCCCCGAGGAGTTCGAGGACGCGCCCGACGTGGAGCCGCTGGAGCCGACGCTGGCGAACATCATCGAGCAGCGCAGCCTCAAGTGGATCTTCGTGGGCGGCAAGGGCGGCGTGGGCAAGACCACGTGCAGGTGCGGCGGGCACCGGGACGGGACGGGAGGAACGGGATGTGAGGGGATGGAGATGGGGCGGAGGAGTCGGGGTGGGATGACCGAGAGAACAGCACGGAGCGGGGGGATCAGGATGGGATGGAGGAGCGTCCCCGGGACGGGATGGGGGGCACCGGGCTCCGGTGGGACCGGGCCGGGATGAAGGATCCGCTGCGGCGGGGACGGCAGAGCCCTCGGGGGGAACCGGAGCTGACACCCGGGGGCGGGGGGGACACACCTGGACCCCCGAGGGGACACCTGAGGGGGTCACACGCTCACCCCCTGTCCCCTTTGCAATGCACGGCTGTGGAGGGACACACACCGGGGCACCGGGGGGGGCCGATCCCGGGCCAGGACTCCCCCGGTTCGCCCCCGGTTCACCCCCGTACCCCCCCATAGCTGCAGCCTGGCCGTGCAGCTGTCCCGGGTGCGTGAGAGCGTCCTGATCATCTCCACCGACCCTGCCCACAACATCTCGGACGCCTTCGACCAGAAATTCTCCAAGGTGCCCACCAAGGTCACGGGCTACGACAACCTGTTCGCCATGGTGGGTCCCCGCGGTGGAGGGTCCCGGGGTGGGCACGGAGCCCCCCTGGGCCGCTCCGAGCCCCCTCCCCTCCCCTCGTACAGGAGATCGACCCCAGCCTGGGCGTGGCGGAGCTGCCCGACGAGTTCTTCGAGGAGGACAACGTGCTGAGCATGGGCAAGAAAATGATGCAGGAAGCCATGAGCGCCTTCCCCGGCATCGACGAGGCCATGAGCTACGCCGAGGTCATGAGGTGGGCCCGGGGAGGGGGCTCGGGGTGGGGGGGGGGGTCTGAGGGGGCTGTGCTGACCCCCCCACGGTGCCCCCCCAGGCTGGTGAAAGGGATGAATTTCTCCGTGGTGGTGTTCGACACGGCGCCCACCGGGCACACGCTGCGCCTGCTCAACTTCCCCACCATCGTGGAGCGCGGGCTGGGCCGCCTGATGCAGATCAAGAACCAGATCAGCCCCTTCATCTCCCAGGTTGGGGGGGCCTGGGGGGCGGATTTTGGGTGTGGGGGTCACAGGGAGGTGTCACAGTCGTGTCACTGTCACAGATGTGTAACAGACTGGGGGTCCTGGGGGGGAATTTTGGGTGTGGGGGTCACAGGGAGGTGTCCTAACCGTGTCACTGTCACAGATGTGTAACATGCTGGGGCTGGGGGGTCCTGGGGGCGGATTTTGGGTGTGGGGGTCACAGGAAGGTGTCACAGCCGTGTCAGCGTCACAGATGTGTAACAGACTGGGGCTGGGGGGTAGATTTTGGGTGGGGGGGTCACAGGAAGGTGTCACAGCTGTGTCACTGTCACAGATGTGTAACATGCTGGGGGTCCTGGATGGGTCCTGGGGGGGAATTTTGGGTGTGGGGGGTCACAGGGAAGTGTCACAGCCGTGTCCCCACCTCACAGATGTGTAACATGCTGGGGCTGGGGGACATGAACGCTGACCAGCTGGCGCTGGGGGGTCCTGGGGGGGTCCTGGGGGGGAATTTTGGGTATGGGGGAGTCACAGTGAGGTGTCACAGCCGTGTCACTGTCACAGATGTGTAACATGCTGGGGCTGGGGGACATGAACGCTGACCAGCTGGGGCTGGGGGGGTCCTGGGGGGGGCCTGGGGGGGAATTTTGGGTGTGGGGGGTCACAGGAAGGTGTCCTAACCGTGTCACTGTCACAGATGTGTAACATGCTGGGGCTGGGGGACATGAACGCTGACCAGCTGGGGCTGGGGGGTCCTGGGGGGGTCCTGGGGGGGAATTTTGGGTGTGGGGGGTCACAGGGAGGTGTGACAGCCGTGTCACTGTCACAGATGTGTAACATGCTGGGGCTGGGGGACATGAACGCTGACCAGCTGGGGCTGGGGGGTCCTGGGGGGCGGATTTTGGGTGTGGGGGTCACAGGAAGGTGTCCTAACCGTGTCACTGTCACAGATGTGTAACATGCTGGGGCTGGGGGACATGAACGCTGACCAGCTGGCGTCCAAGCTGGAGGAGACGCTGCCCGTGATCCGCTCCGTCAGCGAGCAGTTCAAGGACCCGGTGAGGCCGGGGGGGACTGGGGGGCACTGGGGGGGACTGGGGGGGACTGGGGGGCACTGGGGGCACTGGGAAAGGAGTGGGGATGAGGACGGCGACGGGGCCAGTCCGTTCACATTCCTGAGGGGAATAAAACCCTCAGGGAAGGGCAGGGACAGGGACACAGAAGGGGAGCCCTGAGGGCAGGCACAGAGATGGGCACGGGGATAAGGAAACAAGGCGGTGTGGGGACAGAGCCCCGGGGGGTGTCACGGTGTCCCCAACGTCCCCAATGTCCCCCGCAGGAGCAGACCACGTTCATCTGCGTGTGCATCGCCGAGTTCCTGTCGCTGTACGAGACCGAGCGGCTCATCCAGGAGCTCGCCAAGTGCCGCATCGACACGCACAACATCGTGGTGAACCAGCTCGTGTTCCCCGACCCCCTGCGGCCCTGCCGCATGTGCGAGGCCCGCCACAAGATCCAGGCCAAGTACCTGGACCAGGTAACGCACCTGGGGGGGCGTGGGCTGGGAGCTGGGGGGGTCAGAGTGGACAGGTAACGCTCACCTGGGGTGTGGGGTGGGAGCTGGGGGGGTCGGGAGGGGTTAGAGTGGATAGGTGACACACCTGGGGGGCGTGGGGTGGGAACTGGGGGGTCAGGAGGGGTCAGAGTGGACAGGTAACACACCTAGAGGGGGTGAGGTGGGAGCTGGGGGGCTCAGAGTGGACAGGTAACGCTCACCTGGGCTGTGGGGTGGGAGCTGGGGGGGTCAGAGTGGACAGGTAACACACCTGGGGGGGGGTGGGATGGGAGCTATGGGGGTCGGGAGGGGTTAGAGTGACAGGTAACACACCTAGGGGGGGTCAGGAGGGGTTAGAGTGGACAGGTAACACACCTGGGGGGGTGGGGTGGGAGCTGGGGGGGTCAGGAGGGGTCAGAGTGGACAGGTAACACACCTGGGGTGGGGTCAGGAGGGGTTAGAGTGGACAGGTAACACACCTGGGGGGGTGGGGGGTGGGAGCTGGGGAGGTCAGGGGGGGTCAGAGTGGACAGGTAACACACCTGGGGTGGGGTCAGGAGGGGTCAGAGTGCACAGGTAACACACCTGGGGGGGTGTGGGGTGGGAGCTGGGGAGATCACGAGGGTTTTAGGAGAATACCTGGACAGGTAATGCTCACCTAGGGGCCCCAGGAAGGGGGAGGAGCTTCCAGGGGGTGGAATTGGGGTCTGGGACCCACCTCGGAGGTTTTGGGGTGGGGGAATTTTGGGGTCCTGGCTCCTTCCAGGGCTGGAATTTGGATCTGGGACCCCTCCCAGAGCACCTGGGGAGGGCCCAAAATCCAAAACACCTGGATTGGGAAGAGAGGAGGAATTGAGGGGGGAGGGTCGGGGGGTTCCCAGGGGGTTTGGGGGGTCCCGTTCCCACCCCCCCGGGCCCCCTCCCCCGGCAGATGGAGGATCTCTACGAGGATTTCCACATCGTGAAGCTGCCGCTGCTGCCCCACGAGGTGCGGGGGGGGGACAAGGTCAACACCTTCAGCTCCCTCCTGCTGGACCCCTACCAGCCCCCCAGCCCCAAATAACCCCCCCCACACCCACCTCGGACCTCAAACAAACCCCCCCCGGGCCCTGGGGGGGTCCCCATCCCGACCCCCCCCTCATTCCCGAGGGATGGGGGGCAGGGGAGGGGGCACAGCCCCTTATTTATCCCCCCATCCCCCACACAGGAGGGAGGGGGGGGTGGGGGCGGTTCTGCCTCCCCTCCCCCACCGCTGTCACCCCAATTTTGGGGAGGGGGGGGGGGGGGGGGGATTTGGGAGCCCCTCCCGGGGTTAGGGGAGGGGTCGTGTAAATAATAAATTTGAGAAGCAAAACGCGTTTGGGGGGGGGGTTTTTTATACCGGGGGTCCGGATGGATTTGGGGGAGGGTCCGGATGGATTTGGGGGAGGGTCCGGATGGATTTGGGGGCCGTGACGTCAGCGCCGCTGGCCACCAGCCCGGGGGTCGCGGGGGAGCCTCATTAACACGGGATTAAAGGAGCTGGCCCGGGGCCACCGCCATGGAGCCAGAGCCGCGGGGGGGCCCAAAAAAACACCCCTGACCCCAAAACAAAACCCCCCCCCCCGACCCAAAAAAATCCACCCTGTGCCTAAAACAAACCACCAGACCAAATAAAACATCCTCGACCCCAAAACAAACCCCAAAACAAAACCCCCCGACCCAAAAAAACCGCTCCGAACCCAAAACAACAAACCCCCAGACCCAAAAAAATCCACCCTGTACCTAAAACAAACCCCCAGACCCAAAACAAAACCCCCCCGACCCAAGAAAACACCCCGAACCCAAAACAAACCCCAAAACAAAACCCCCAGACCCAAAAAACCACCCCGAACTCAGAACAACCCCCCAGACTCAATAAAACACCCTCGACCCCAAAACAAACTCCCCCGACCCAAAAAAACACTCCGAACCCAAAATAAACCCCCAGACCCAAAACAAACCGTCGGACCCAATAAAACACCCCTGACCCCAAAACAAACCCCCAAACCAAACCCCCCCCGACCAAAAAAAAATACCCTGAACCCAAAAGAACCCCCCAGACCCAAAAAAACCACCCCGAACCCCAAAAAAAAAAAATCTCCAGAACCCAAAATACACCCCCAGACCCAAAAAACCGCCTCCAGAACCCAAAACAAGCCCCCGACCCAAAACAAAACCCCCCAGACCCCAAAACAACCTCCCCAAATCCCCTCCCCCTCCCCCCGTGCCCCGGGGGGGGGTCTCGGTACCGGCCGGGCCGGCGCTGCCGCTCCCGGGGCACCGGAGCGGGACCGACCCCCTCCCCCTCTGTCCCCTCCCCCCCCTCTGTCCCCTCCCCCCGTGTCCCCCCCCTCCCCCTCCCCCGCGGGGTGGCCGCGATTTAAGGGCGGGCCCGGGGCTGTGGCCACAGAACCCGGAGCGAGGTGGCCACGAGCCCGCAAGGTAAGGGGGGGCCGGGGGTGGGGGGGACAGGGGGGTGGCGGTGCCATGGGGGTGTCCCCCCCCCCCGGTGTCCCCAACCCCCGCCCAGGTGCGTTCTTTGGGCTCGAGGGTGTCCCCAAAGTGTCCCCAGGTGTCCCCTGGGTGCCGGGAGGATCCCCTGGGTGTCCCCAAGGTGTCCCCTGGTGTCCCTCCAGGTGTCCCCCGGTGTCCCCCGGGTGCCGGGAGGGTCCCAAGGGTGTCCCCAAGGTGTCCCCAGGTGTCCCTCCAGGTGTCTCCCGGTGTCCCCTGGGTGCTGGGAGGGTCCCAAGGGTGTCCCCAAGGTGTCCCCTGGTGTCCCTCCAGGTGTCTCCCGGTGTCCCCCGGGTGCCGGGAGGATCCCCTGGGTGTCCCCAAGGTGTCCCCTGGTGTCCCCTGGGTGCTGCGGGGGGTCCCAAGGGTGTCCCCAAGGTGTCCCCAAGGTGTCCCCAGGTGTCCCTCCAGGTGTCTCCCGGTGTCCCCCGGGCGCTGGGAGGATCCCCTGGGTGTCCCCAGGTGTCCCCAAGGTGTCCCCAGGTGTCCCCCGGGTGCCGGGAGGATCCCCTGGGTGTCCCCAAGGTGTCCCCAGGTGTCCCCTGGGTGCCGGGAGGATCCCCTGCGTGTCCCCCGGTGTCCCTGTAGGTGTTCCCGAGTGTCCCGCAGGTGCCACCCCTCGGTGCCTCGCTGTTCCCAGGTGTCCCCCGTGTCCCCGCAGGTGTCCCCGTGTCACCATGACTGTCACCTACACCTCTCGCGTGGCCACCGCGCGTTTCGGGGGCTTCTCGCAGCTGCTGCTGCTGTGGCGGGGGAGCATCTACAAACTGCTCTACCGGGAGCTGCTGCTCTTCCTGGCGGCCTACCTGGGGCTCAGCCTGGCCTACAGGTGAGGGACAGGTGAGGGACACCTGGGGGGGACACCTGGGGGGACAGGGGACACCTGGGGGGGGACATCTCACACCTGGGGCTCAGCCTGGCCTACAGGTGAGGGGACACCTGGGGGGGACAGGGGGGGACACTTCATACCTGGGGCTCAGCCTGGCCTACAGGTGAGGGGACACCTGGGGGGGACACCTGGGGGGGACAGGGGACACGGGGGGACACCTCACACCTGGGGCTCAGCCTGGCCTACAGGTGAGGGGACACCTGGGGGGGACAGGGGACACCTGGGGGGGACACCTCACACCTGGGGCTCAGCCTGGCCTACAGGTGAGGGACAGGTGAGGGACACCTGGGGGGGACAGGGGACACGGGGGGACACCTCGTACCTGGGGCTCAGCCTGGCCTACAGGTGAGGGACAGGTGAGGGACACCTGGGGGGGACAGGGGACACGGGGGGACACCTCGTACCTGGGGCTCAGCCTGGCCTACAGGTGAGGGACAGGTGAGGGGCACCTGGGGGGGACAGGGGACACCTGGGGGGGACACCTCGTACCTGGGGCTCAGCCTGGCCTACAGGTGAGGGGACACCTGGGGGGGACACCTCACACCTGGGGCTCAGCCTGGCCTACAGGTGAGGGACAGGTGAGGGACACCTGGGGGGGACAGGGGACACGGGGGGACACCTCATACCTGGGGCTCAGCCTGGCCTACAGGTGAGGGACACCTGGGGGGGACACGGGGGGACACCTCGTACCTGGGGCTCAGCCTGGCCTACAGGTGAGGGACAGGTGAGGGACACCTGGGGGGACACGGTGGGGACATCAAGGTGGGACAGGGGGACATGGCGCCTTGTAGGGGGGACACTGGGGGGGTGGCAGTGACAGTGACAGTGACAGTGACATTGTCGCCGTCCCCGCAGGTTCCTGCTGTCCGAGGGGACACTGGGGGGTGGCAGTGACAGTGGCAGTGACAGTGACAATGACATTGTCGCCGTCCCCGCAGGTTCCTGCTGTCCGAGTCCCAGCGCCGCCTGTTCGAGAAGCTCGCGCTGTACTGCGACAAATCGGCCAACCTGATCCCGGTGTCCTTCGTGCTGGGTGAGACCCCCGCGACCCCCCGGGACCCCCCGGGACCTCCCAGTACCCCCAGTCCCTTCCCAGTACCCCCAGTCCCTTCCCAGTACCCCCAGTCCCCTCCCAGTGCCCCCAATACCCTCTCCCAGCACCCCCAGTACCCTCTCAGCACCCCCATCGCCCTCTCCCAGCACTCCCAGTACCCTCAATACCCTCTCCCAGTGCCCCCAGTGCCCTCCCAGTATCCTCAATACCCTCTCCCAGTACCCCCAATACTCTCTCCCAGCACCCCCAGTACCCCCAATCGCCTCCCAGTACTCCCAATACCTCTCCCAGTACCCCCAGTCCCCTCTCAGCACCCCCAGTACCCTCTCCCAGTGCCCCCAGTCCCCTCCCAGCACCCCCAGTTCCCCCAGTCCCCTCTCCCAGCACTCCCAGTCCCCTCTCAGCACTCCCAATACCCTCTCCCAGTACCCCCAGTCCCCTCCCAGTACCCTCTCCCAGTCCCCTCTCAGCACTCCCAATACCCTCTCCCAGTACCCCCAATACCCTCTCCCAGCACTCCCAGTCTCCCCAGTCCCCTCCCAGCACCCCCAATACTCTCTCCCAGTACCCTCAGTACCCCCTCCCAGCACTCCCAGTCCCCCCAGTCCCCTCCCAGCAGTCCCAATACCCTCTCCCAGCACTCCCAGTCCCCCCAGTCCCCTCCCAGTACCCCCAGTACCCTCTCCCAGTCCCCTCTCAGCACCCCCAGTTCCCCCAGTCCCCTCTCAGCACTCCCAGTACCCTCTCCCAGCACTCCCAGTCCCCTCTCAGCACTCCCAATACCCTCTCCCAGTACCCCCAATACCCTCTCCCAGTACCCCCAATCCCCTCTCCCAGTCCCCCCAGTCCCCTCCCAGCAGTCCCAGTCCCCTCTCCCAGCGCTCCCAGTGCCCCCCTCCCCCTCCCCCCCCCCTCTCCCCCCTTCCCCAGTCCCCTCTCCCAGAACTGCCAGTCCCCTCTCCCAGCACTCCCAGTACCCCCAGTCCCCTCCCAGCACTCCCAGTCCCCTCTCCCAGCACTCCCAGTCCCCTTCCCGCCCCCCCAATCCCCTCCCCCAGCCCCCCCAACACTCTCTCCCGGACCCCCCGGCCCCCTCCCAGTCCCCCCAGTCCCCTCCCAGCAGTCCCAGCAGCCGCAGTCGCCCCGCAGGGTTTTACGTGGCGCTGGTCCTGGAGCGCTGGTGGGGCCAGTTCCGGACGGTGCCGGCCCCGGACGGGCTCATGGTGGCCGTGGCCGGGAGCGTCCACGGGGCGGACGCGCGGGGGCGGCTCCTGCGCCGGACCCTGCTGCGCTACGGGAGCCTGGCGGCGCTGCTGGTGCTGCGGGCCGTCAGCACACCTGTGTACAAGAGATTCCCCACCACCGACCACCTGGTGCAGGCAGGTGAGTGACCTGAGTGACCACTGACCGCTACTGACCACCTCTGACCACCACTGATCACCATTGACCACCATTCCCCACCTCTGACCACCACTGACCATCACTGCCCACCCAGTGCTGCAAAGGGTCAGCACACCTGTGTACCTGAGATTCCCCACCACTGACCACCTGGTGCAGGCAGGTGAGTGACCTGAGTGACCACTGAGTGACCTGAGTGACCACCCCCCCCGCGCCCCCGCGGCCGGTTCCTGAGTGACCACTGACCGTCACTGACCACCACTGATCACCATTCCCCACCACTGACCATCACTGCCCACCCAGTGCTGCAAGGTGTCAGCACACCTGTGTACAAGAGATTCCCCACCACCGACCACCTGGTGCAGGCAGGTGAGTGACCTGAGTGACCACTGAGTGACCAGAGTGACCACTGACCACCACTGACCACCACTGATCACCACTGACCACCATTCCCCACCACTGACCACCACTGACCACCCAGTGCTGCAAAGGGTCAGCACACCTGTGTACCTGAGATTCCCCACCACTGACCACCTGGTGCAGGCAGGTGAGTGACCTGAGTGACCACTGAGTGACCACTGAGTGACCAGAGTGACCACTAACCGCTACTGACCACCACTGATCACCACTGACCACCATTGACCACCATTCCCCACCACTGACCCACGGTTTGGGGTGACCCCCCCGGGTTCTGGGGTGACCCCTCGCTCCCCGCAGGGTTCCCGCAGGTTTGGGGTGATGTCCCTGTTTTGGGGTGACCCCCCGGGTTTTGGGGTGACCCCCCGGGTTCTGGGGTGACCCCTCGCTCCCCGCAGGGTTCCTGACCCGCGAGGAGCGCCGCCGGCTCGAGGGGCTGCGCTCGCCCTACAACAAATTCTGGGTGCCCTGCGCCTGGTTCGGGGCTCTGGCGGGGCAGGCGCGGCGAGAGGGGCGAGTGCGGGACGACTGCGCCCTCAAACTGCTCATGGAGGTACCGGGACCCCCGGGACCCCCCGGGGACCCCCCCCAGGAACCCCCCGGGACCCCCCCTGAGCCTCCCCCCCGCTCCCCCCCAGGAGCTGAACCGGTTCCGGGCCCACTGCAGCCTCCTGTTCCACTACGACTGGATCAGTGTCCCACTGGTGTACACGCAGGTACGGACTGGGAGCACTGGGGGACACCTGAGAGGGGCACGGGACACCTGGGGACACCTGAGAGGGGCACGGGACACCTGGGGACACCTGAGAGGGGCACGGGGCCCCTGGGGACACCTGGGGACACCTGAGAGGGGCACGGGGGACACCTGGGGACACCTGAGAGGGGTACGGGGCACCTGGGAGGACACCTGGGGACACCTGAGAGGGGCACGGGGCACCTGGGGGGACACCTGGGGACACCTGAGAGGGGCACGGGGGACCTGGGAGGACACCTGGGGATACCTGAGAGGAGCACGGGACACCTGGGGACACCTGAGAGGAGCGTGGGACACCTGGGAGGACACCTGGGGACACCTGGGAGGTTGAGGGGACACCTGGGAGCACCTGGCCAGGCCTGGGGGGACACAGAGGGGGCCGGGCGGTCCCCCCATCCAGCCCTGCCCCTCCCCCCGCAGGTGGTGACCATCGCCGTGTACACCTTCTTCCTCACCTGCCTGATCGGGCGGCAGTTCCTGGACCCCGCCCAGGGCTACGCGGGCCACGAGCTGGACCTGGGCGTGCCCGTGTTCACCTTGCTGCAGTTCTTCTTCTACGTGGGCTGGCTCAAGGTGAGCGCGGGGCGGGGACACACCTGGGCGTGGCCCGGGGGGAGGGGCACCTGAGAACCGCCCTGGTCACACCTGGCCCCGCCCTGGTCACACCTGGCCCCGGTGTCACGTGCAGGTGGCCGAGCAGCTCATTAACCCCTTCGGGGAGGATGATGATGATTTCGAGACCAACACCCTCATCGACCGCAACTTCCAGGTGTGTTGGGGGGGGGCCCAGGTGTGTTGGGGGGGGCCCAGGGGTGTCGGGGGGGGCTCGGGTGTGGGGGGGACCCCAGGTGAGTTCGGCAGGGATCTGGGCCTGAGCTCGTGGCTGAGCGGCGCCGTCCCTGCAGGTGTCCTGGTGTCCGTACAGGTGTCTGTCCTGCTGTCTGTACAGGTGTCCCAATGTCTGTACAGGTGTCCTGCTGTCTGTACAGGTGTCCTGCTGTCTGTACAGGTGTCTGTCCTGCTGTCTGTACAGGTGTCCCATTGTCTGTACAGGTGTCCCAATGTCTGTACAGGTGTCCCAATGTCTGTACAGGTGTCCCATTGTCTGTACAGGTGTCCTGCTGTCCGTACAGGTGTCCCAATGTCTGTACAGGTGTCCGTGTGTCCCCACAGGCGTCCATCTCTCCGTACAGGTGTTCCCACAGGTGTCCGTGTGTCCCCACAGGTGTCCCGCTGTCCGTACAGGTGTCCGTACAGGTGTCCATCTCTCCGTACAGGTGTCCCCACAGGTGTCCGTGTGTCCCCACAGGTGTCCGTGTGTCCCCACAGGTGTCCGTGTGTCCCCACAGGTGTCCATGCTGGCCGTGGACGAGCTCTACGGGCAGGTGCCGGCTCTGGAGCGGGATCGTTACTGGGACGCCGCCTCCCCCCGGGCTCCGTACACGGCGGCGGCCGCGCCCCCTCGCCAGCCCACCTTCCAGGGCTCGGCCTTCGACGTCACGTGAGGGGCGCCCCAAAATCCCGGGACCCCCCAAAATCCCGGGGTCACCCACCCCGGAAACCCCCAAATCCCCGGGACCCCCCAAAATCCCGGGGTCACCCACCCCGGAATCCCCAAAATCCCGGGACCCCCCAAAATCCCGGGGTCACCCACCCTGGGATCCCCAAAATCCCGGGACCCCCCAAAATCCCGGGACCCCCCAAAATCCCGGGGTCACCCGCCCTGGAAATCCCCAAAATCCCGGGATCATCCAAATCCCGGGACCCCCCAAAATCTCAGGAGCCCACCCTGGGATCCCCAAAATCCCGAGACCCCCCAAAATCCCGGGGTCACCCACCCTGGAAATCCCCAAAATCCCGGGAACCCACCCTGGGATCCCCAAAATCCCGAGACCCCCCAAAATCCCGGGATCACCCACCCTGGGATCCCCCCAAACCTCCTGAGTCCCCCCCCCCACCTCCCCGGGGGGTTTTGGGGTGCCCCGGGGTGAGTTTTTGGGGTCAGTTGGAGAGGGGTTTTTGGGGTTTGGGTGGGGTCAGTTGGAGAGGGGTTTTTGGGGTGCCCCGGGATGGGTTTTTGGGGTCACTTAGGGAAGATTTTTTTTGGGGTTGATTTTTAATTTTTTTTTAATTTTTTTTTGGGGGGTGATCTCCCCGCTCCCGCAGCCTGGCCAAGGAGGAGATGCAGTTCCAGCCCCTGGAGGATATCGGGGACCCCTTGGGGGACCCCCTGGACCCCCCGATCCCCCCCGGCTCCCAGGGGGGGGCGGGAGGCGGCCCCGACCCCCCCCCGGCATTCGGGGACCCCCAGGAGCGGTGGCTGCTGCACCCCAGCGCCGAGCACGCGGTCTAGGGGGCACCCCAAAAACCCCCAGACCCATTTTCACCCCGAATCCCGCTGTTTTGGGCCCTTTTTTTTTTTTTTTTTTTGGCCCCCACCCCCCAACCCCCCCTTTTTTTCCCAAAAACCCCAACCCCAGCCTTTCACCCCATCCTGTTTTGGGGTCCCCTCAGCCCCTGGTTTCTTTAAATTCTTTTATTTTTGGAGGACAAACCCCTCGAAATCCAGCAATAAACCCCGAACCGCAACACCTTTTATTTTTTCCAATAAAAAGCACAACCCCCAGACCCATTTTCACCCCGAATCCCGCTGTTTTGGGTATTTTGGGGTCCCCTTAACCCCTGGGTTTTTTTTAATTCTTTTATTTTGGGAGGACAATCTCCTCGAAATCCATCAATAAATCCCGAACCACAACACCTTTTATTTTTTTCCATAAAACGCACAACCCCCAGACCCATTTTCACCCCGAATCCCGCTGTTTCGGGTGTCGTTTTGGGGTCCCCTCAGCCCCGATTATTATTATTATTATTTTTTAATTCCTTTATTTTTGGAGGACAAACCCCTCGAAATCCAGCAATAAACCCCGAACCACAACAAAACTTTTTTTTTCCAATAAAAAGCACAACCCCCAGACCCATTTTCACCCCGAATCGCGCTGTTTTGGGTATTTTGGGGTCCCCTTAACCCCTATTTTTTTTTTTAATTCTTTTATTTTGGGAGGACAAACCCCCCGAAATCCAGCAATAAATTCCGAACCACACACCTTTTATTTTTTTCCCATAAAACGCAGAGCCCCCAGACCCATTTTCACCCCGAATCCCGCTGTTTCGGGTGTCGTTTTGGGGTCCCCTCAGCCCCGCTCGCCGCCGATCTCGGCCTCGCTCAGCACCACGGCGCGGAGCCGCTCCCGGTGCAGCCGCTCGTTGTTCTCGGAGCGCAGCTGAGCCCGCTCGAGTCCCCGCAGCCTCTCCGGGAGGTGCCCGAATTCCTCCTCGTTGATGTCGCAATCCCGCAGCGCTTCCCTCAGCACCCACCAGCGCCCCAAAAACCCCAAATCCAGCAGCTCGCCCGTGTCCCAGAGGCGCGGGCGGAGGTGCGGGCACGTCGCCGAGTAGAGCGCGGGGTCGCCGCCGTGGGGGTCGGCACCGGCCACGGCCACCAAACCCAAATTCCGGACGCGGATCCGGCCGCGCTCCCGCAGCCGCAGCAGCCGCAGGACGTGGCGCTCGGAGCGGGGGCTACGAGAGCTCGGAGGGAGCTGGCCCAGCATCGTCCCAGCGGCCACGGCCGCGCTCTCCAGCGAGTCCAGGTCGGGCACGGTGCTGGCCAAGCCGGCCCCGAGCCCCAGGGCGAGCAGCGTGGCCGCGCTCAGCCCCGGGCGGCGCCGGGCTCCGGCTGCGGCTTCGCGGAGAGAGCTGGAGTAATCCTGGAGGAGAGCCCGGAGCCAGCGGGCTGGGGGGAATGGGGGTCAGGGGGGGTTTGGGGGGTCAGGAGGGTTCGAGGGGTCTGGGGGATCTGGGGTTGGGGAGGTCAGGAGGGGTTTGGGAGTCTGGGGGATCTGGAGGGGTTTGGGAGGTCAGGAGGGGTTTTGGGGGGTCTGGGGTTGGAGGGATCAGGAGGGGGTCAGGGGGCTTTGGAGGGTCAGGAGGGGTTTGGGGGGTCTGGAGGGGTCGGGGGGTCTGGGATTAGGGGGGTCAGAAGGGGTTTGGCGGGTCAGGAGGGGTCTGGGGGATCAGGAGGGGTTTGGGAGGTCAGGAGGGGTTTTGGGGGGTCTGGGGTTGGGGGAGGTCAGGAAGGGGTCAGGGGGCTTTGGGGGATCAGGAGGGGTTTGGGGGATCTGGAGGGGTCGAGGGGTTGGGGGGGTCAGGAGGGGTTTGAGGGTCTGGGGGATCTGGGTTTGGGGGGGTCAGGAGGGTTTTGGGGATCTGGAGTTTGGGGGGTCTGGGGGATCAGGAGGGGTTTGGGGGGTCAGGAGGGCTCGAGGGGTCTGGGGTTGGGGGAGGTCAAGAGGGGGTCAGGGGGCTTTGGGGGATCAGGAGGGGTCAGGGGGGTCTGGGGTTGGGGGGTCAGGAAGGGGTCAGGGGGCTTTGGGGGGTCAGGAAGTGTTTGGGGGGTCAGGGGGCTTTGGGGGATCAGGAGGGGTTTGGGGGGTCAGGAGGGGGAGACCCCCTGGGGTGGGGGGGGAAGTTCACACCAAGGTCACGGTTTGGGACACAACGGGAAGGGTTGGGGACGCCCCCCTTTGGGTTTGGGGACCCCTTCGGATTTGGGAAACCCCCCCAGGATTATGGGGAACCCCCCGGACCCCCGCCCTGGGTTCTGGATCCCCCAACCCCTCCCCAAAAACCCCTCTCAGGGTCAAGGGGCACCCCCAGATCCCCCTTTTGGTAGAAATTGGGATCCCCCCCGGCACAACGGGAAGTTTTGGGGACCCCCAGCCCTGCCGGTGCCTTGGGGCAGCTCCCGGACCCCCCAAACCCCCCCAGGCCCTCCCGGGAACCCCGAATCGCCTCCCACCCCCCCCAAACCGGAGCCCCCCCAACCCGCAAGGCCCCGGTTCCCCCCTCCCGAGGTTCCCGTTCCCCTGAGAGCCCCTGGCACCGCTCAGACTGCCCCTCACCGAGCCGGGTGTCCCCAAGGCGGCCCCAGAGCCCGCGGCCCGGCCCGGCCGCCGCCGCCGCCATCACCGGACGGGCCCCGCACCGGGGGCAGCGGAACCAAAGCGGCGGCGCCGCGGGGCGGGGGGGGGACGAGGACGGGGTGACACACGGCGCGGGCGGAACCATCGAGGCGGTGCCGCGTGGGGGGGAAAGGCGGACGGAACCAATGCGGCTCGGGGGGAGTGGGCGGGGTTGCGCATGCGCGGAGCGGCCCCACTCGGTTTCAAACGCAGCGCGCGGGACGGAGCCCTGAGATAAAAGGGGGGAAAAAAATGGTGAAAAAATGGGAAAAACGGGAAGAACGGCAGGCAGGGAGGGAGGGGAGGTGAGCCCGGGAATGGACAGGGGGGGTTAACGCCGTGCCGGTGCGTGGCGGGGTCGGGGGTCCCGTGTCCCCCTCAGGCCTCTGCGCCCCCCCCCAGGGCCCGGACTGAGACCCCCAAACCGAGACCTTTTCACCCCAAAAAACCTCGGCGTGCCCCTGGTCCTGTGGGGATCCCTGTCCTCTCACCCCTTGATCGCAATTTCCCCCAATCCCAGCTCTCATTAAACATCTTGTGGGAATATCACTTAAAATCCTTAAAAATCCCTGCTGGGTTTGGCGGCAGAAGGCAGTTTGCCTGTCATTGCTCTATTTCCTTTCATTTCTCCGTCCTTTTTACTCATTTCTCCACCCATTTCATTTTTTTCTCCGTCCCTTTTATTCCTCCATCCCCTGACATTTCTCCACCTCCTCTCCTCTCCCCATCCCTTTTATCCCTCCGTTCCCCATCATTTTCTCCATTCCCCGTTATTTTTCCATCTCCTGCCCTTTCTCCATCCCCCTTTTCCCCCCGCCCAGGACCCGGAGGCGTTTCCCCCGGTGGAGGAGCTGGAGGAGCTGAGCCAGGAGCTGCTGCAGGAGCTGAGCTCGGGCTGCACCGAGGAGCTGCTGCAGCGCGGCCTCGAGTGCCGCCAGCGCCTGGACACGCGGCTGCAGGACACGCAGAGGAGGGCCCGGTGCCTGGCCGAGGGTGGGTCACCCCGAAATGTCCCCAAAACGTCCTTATTCCACCCCAAAACGTCCTTATTCCACCCCAAAACGTCCTTATTCCACCCCAAAACGTCCTTATTCCACCCCAAAACATCTTTATTCCACCCCAAATTGTCCTTATTCCACCCCAAAACGTCCTTATTCCACCCCAAAACGTCCTTATTCCACCTCAAAACGTCCTTATTCCACCTCAAAACGTCCTTATTCCACCCCAAAACGTCCTTATTCCACCCCAAAACGTCCTTATTCCACCCCAAAACGTCCTTATTCCACCCCAAATTGTCCTTATTCCACCCCAAATTGTCCTTATTCCACCCCAAAACGTCCTTATTCCACCCCAGATTGTCCTCATTCCACCCCAAAACGTCCCCACTGACACCCAGACCTCCCGAGTTACACCCGAAGACCCCCAAAACGCCCTCACTGCCCAAACACCCCCCAGACCCCCCTGTTCTGCCCCTCAATCCCCTCTCCCACCCCCCCCAGACCCCCCAATCCCCTCTCCCACCCCTCCCCGCTGCCCCCCAGGCCCCTCAATCCCCTCTCCCACCCCTCCCTGCTGCCCCCCAGGCCCCTCAATCCCCTCTCCCACCCCCCCCAGGCCCCTCAATCCCCTCTCCCACCCCTCCCCTGCTGCCCCCCAGGCCCCTCAATCCCCTCTCCCACCCCCCCAGGCCCCTCAATCCCCTCTCCCACCCCTCCCCGCTGTCCCCCAGGCCCCTCAATCCCCTCTCCCACCCCTCCCCACTGACCCTGCTGCCCCCCAGGCCCCTCAATCCCCTCTCCCACCCCCCCAGGCCCCTCAATCCCCTCTCCCACCCCTCCCTGCTGCCCCCCAGGCCCCTCAATCCCCTCTCCCACCCCCCCCAGGCCCCTCAATCCCCTCTCCCACCCCTCCCCCCTGACCCTGCTGCCCCCCAGGCCCCTCAATCCCCTCTCCCACCCCTCCCCACTGACCCTGCTGCCCCCCAGGCCCCTCAATCCCCTCTCCCACCCCCCCCAGGCCCCTCAATCCCCTCTCCCACCCCTCCCCGCTGCCCCCCCAGGCCCCTCAATCCCCTCTCCCACCCCCCCCCAGGCCCCTCAATCCCCTCTCCCACCCCCCCCAGACCCCCCAATCCCCTCTCCCACCCCCCCCAGACCCCCCAATCCCCTCTCCCACCCCTCCCCACTGACGCTGCTGCCCCCCAGGCCTGGCTGAGGCCGAGGCCAGCCTGGCCCAGCGGCTCCTGGACGCTCAGGCCGATGTCCAGCGGCTCCGTGGCCGGAGGAAGGAGCTGGACACGGAGCTGGACAGGGCCCAGGAGAGCCTGAGCAGCACCAGGGACAGGACCCAATATCCTGGGGCTGCATTCGGGGTGGCTGGGGATGGATTTTGGGGGTCCTGGGGTTGGATTTTGGGGTCCTGGGGTTTTTTTTGGGGCTCTCTGGGGATGGATTTTGGGGTCCTGGGGGGTTTTTGGGGCTCTCTGGGGATGGATTTTGGGGTCCTGTGGTTGGATTTTGGGGTCCTGGGGTTTTTTTTGGGGCTCTCTGGGGATGGATTTTGGAGTCCTGGGGGGTTTTGGGGGCTCTCTGGGGATGGATTTTGGGGTCCTGGGATTTTTGGGGCTCTCTGGGGATGGATTTGGGGTCCCGGGGGGTTTTTGGGGCTCTCTGGGGATGGATTTGGGGTCCTGGGGGGTTTTTGGGCTCTCTGGGGATGGATTTGGAGTCCTGGGGTTTTTTTTGGGCTCTCTGGGGATGGATTTGGGGTCCCGGGGGGTTTTTGGGCTCTCTGGGGATGGATTTTGGGGTCCCGGGGGGTTTTTGGGGCTCTCTGGGGATGGATTTTGGGGTCCTGGGGGTTGTTTTGGGCTCTCTGGGGATGGATTTGGGGTCCCGGGGGGTTTTTGGGGCTCTCTGGGGATGGATTTGGGGTCCCGGGGGGTTTTTGGGGCTCTCTGGGATGGATTTTGGGGTCCCGGGGGGTTTTTGGGGTGCTGTTTTCGCCTTGACCCCCCCACGGAGCTGCGCCAGGCCATGGAGGAGCTGCAGGAGCAGCTGAGGCGTCTGGACAGGGACAAGAACCAGGAGGAGGAGGAGGAGCAGAGCCTTCCTCCCGACGTGTGAGTGACCCCCCCCCCCCCCAAACCCACCCCTGGGGACCCCCAAAACCTCCCCCAGACACCCCAAAATCCTTTCCCCCAGGTACATGGCTCAGCTCTACTACGAGATCAGCAGGATCGACTGGGATTACAGCGCCGAGCCGGGGAGGATCCGAGGCAGTGAGTGCCCCCAAAACCCCCTAAAAACACCCCAAAGCCCCCCAAAAACACCCCAAAACACCTGTGGGACCCCTCCCCAGTTCACTACGGCCCCGACATCGCCGTGCCCCTGGACCTGGACCCGACCCAGCACTCGGGGACGTTCGTCAGTGATTACCTGTGGGGTTTGGTGCCCACCCAGTGGAGACCCCGCAGGCCCCCGGTGCTGCCCGGGGAGCCCCTGGCTCTGTGACCCCCTCCCCTCACGGTGTGACCCCCTCCCCATTAAACCACAAATCTCTTTATTTGGTCTGGGAATCGCCAAAACCAAATCCGAGGGCCCCAAAAAAACTTGGGGTCAGAGGTGGGGGAAATGGTGGGGAGAGAGAGCAAAGCAAAAGTCCTGTGACGTTTTTTTTTTTTTTTTTTTGAGGGGGGGGTCTCTGTGTTATCACCCCCTGCACCCCTCGATCCGCCGCCGGTGGGGGATGGATTTTTTGGGGGGGGGGGGGGAGGAAATAAAAAAAAAAAAAAAAATCTGGAAATTTTGGGTGCGGGGCTGCACCCAGATCCCCCCCCCCGGCGGCGCCGGGGTCAGCAGGGTCCCCCCGGGGGGGTCTCCTCGTCCTCGGGGGGGGGCTGGGGGTGGCAGGGCTCCATGGTCACGGCCACCCCCAGCCCGCTGCGCCCCGACGGCATCGGGGCCACCTCGGTCCAGGCGTCCGTGCCGGGGTCGTAGCACTCCACCGACTCCAGAAACGAGTGGCCATCGTAGCCCCCTGCCCGGGGACGGGGGGGCTGCGTCAGGCTGGACCCCCAAGGAGACCCTCGGACCCCCAAACCCCCCCCCAGAGACCCTCAGAGCCCCCAAACCCCCCCCGAGACCCTCGGACCCCCAAAACCCCCCCCAGAGACCCTCAAACCTCCCCCCAGAGACCCTCGGACCCCCCAAAACCCCCCCCCCAAGAGACCCTCGGACCCCCAAAACCCCCCCCAAGAGACCCTCAGACCCCCCAACCCCCCCAGAGACCCTCAGACCCCCCAAACCCCCCCAGAGACCCTCAGACTCCCCCAAGAGACCCTCGGACCCCCAAAAACCCCCCCAGAGACCCTCGGACCCCCAAAACCCCCCCCAGAGACCCTCGGACCCCCCCAAGAGACCCTCAGACCCCCAAAACCCCCCCCCAGAGACCCTCAGACCCCCAAAACCCCCCCCCAGAGACCCTCGGACCCCCAAAAACCCCCCCCAGAGACCCTCAAACCCCCCCAAGAGACCCTCGGACCCCCAAAACCCCCCCCAGAGACCCCCCAGACCCCCAAAAGACCCTCAGACCCCCCAAAACCCCCCCTCAGTGACCCCTAGACCCCCAAAACCCCTTCCCAAGAGACCCTCGGACCCCCAAAAACTCCCCCAGTGACCCCCAAAACCCCCCCCCCCAAGAGACCCCCAGACCCTCCCACGAGCATCAGGACCCCCAAACACACCCCCCAAAAAAAAAACCCCCTGAGGACCTCCCCCCGTGCCCCCCAGGGTTTTGGGGAGCCATACCCAGCACGTAGATCCTGCCCCTGAAGGCCGTGACCCCCAGGGCGCTGCGCCGGTGTCCCATGGGTGCCACGAAGCTCCAGGTCTGGGTGTCGGCCTGGAAACGCTCGGTGCTGCTGAGCTGCTGCGTGCCATCGTACCCCCCCATGGCGTACAGGCAGTTCCCGAGGGCGCAGACCCCTGGGGGACCCCCAAAAAAAAAAAAATAAACCCACTGAGGGTTCATGGGGGACCCCCGAAAGAACCAGTGAGGGCTCCTGGGAAGCCACAGAAACAACAAGCCCCTCATCGAGATGCAAAGAGTATCCCAAAAATAACCCCAAATCCAGAGGGGTTGCCCCAAAACTTTGCCGTGATTCAAATCCGGAGGGCACAGACCCCTGGGGGACCCCCAAAAAAAAAAATAAACCCACTGAGGGTTCATGGGGGACCCCCGAAAAAAACGCTGAGGGCTCCTGGGAAGCCACAGAAACAACAAGCCCCTCATCGAGTATCCCAAAAATAACCCCAAATCCAGAGGGGTTGCCCCAAAACTTTGCCGTGATTCAAATCTGGAGGGCACAGAGCCCTGGGGGACCCCAGAAATTCACTGAGCGCTCATGGGAACCCACAGAGACCCCCGACCCCCCCCCAAAAAAAACCCCACAGAGCAACCCAAAAACAGAGAGGCCGCCCCAAAACCCCTCTGAGAACCCTCCAGGACCCCCCAAACCCCCCCTGGCATCCCCTGAACCCCTCTGAGACCCCTCCCGGCTCCCTCAAATCTCACCCAGGACCCCCCAAACCCCCCTTGGCATCCCCTAAACCCCTCTGAGACCCCTCCCAGCTCCCTCAAATCTCACCCAGGACCCCCCAAACCCCCCCTGGCATCCCCTAAACCCCTCTGAGACCCCTCCCAGCTCCCTCAAATCTCACCCAGGACCCCCAAACCCCCCCTGGCATCCCCTAAACCCCTCTGAGACCCCTCCCAGCTCCCTCAAATCTCACCCAGGACCCCCAAACCCCCCCAGCCCCTCTCGGGGTGGGATCGGGACCCACCCAGGACCCCCAAACCCACCCCAGCCCCTCTCGGGATGGGCTCAGGACCCCCCCAGGACCCCCAAACCCACCCCAGCCCCACCTGCGCCGCTGCGGACGGTGGCCATGGGGGGGATGGGGTCCCACAGGTCCCTCTCGGGGTGGTAGCGCTCGGCCGAGCGGAGCCGGGCGCTGCCGTCGAAGCCGCCCACGGCGTACAGGAGCCGGTTCAGCACCGCCACGCCCACCCCGATGCGCCGGGTGCCCATGGGCGCCACCAGAGCCCACTCGTCCCGCTCGGGCTCGTACCTGGGTGGGGGGAAAGGGTTCAGAGAGACGGGGACCACCCAAAGGGGAGCAAACCCCTCGGTGAGACCCCCCGGGGATTACCCAAAGGAGTTCAGCCCCTCCTTTAATTGAATCCCGCATGTGGCTCCTTCCCCTTTGTACGCCCCCAGCCCCATTTCACCCCATAGGCCTGCTCCTGACCCACCTGTCCACGGAGCAGTGGTGGGTGCACCCATGGGACACCCCCAGCCCCATTTAACCCCCCCAGACCCACACCCTAGACCCCCCTCTCCACGGAGCAGTGGCGGGTGCACCCATGGGACCCCCCAGCCCCATTTAAACCTCCAGCCCCCTTTAACCCCCCCAGCCCCATACCCCAGACCCACCTCTCCACGGAGCAGTGGTGGGTGCACCCATGGGACCCCCCAGCCCCATTTAACCCCCCCAGCCCCATTTAACCCCCCCCAGCCCCATTTAACCCCCCCAGCCCCACACCCCAGACCCACCTCTCCACGGAGCAGTGGTAGGTGCGCCCATGGGACCCCCCAGCCCCATTTACCCAGCCCCACACCCACCTCTCCACGGAGCAGTGGTGGGTGCACCCATGGGACCCCACCAGCCCCATTTAACCCCCCCAGACCCATCTCTCCACGGAGCACTGGCAGGTGCACCCATGGGACACCCCCAGCCCCATTTCCCCCCTAGACCCACACCCCAGACCCACCTCTCCACGGAGCAGTGGCGGGTGCACCCATGGGACCCCCCCAGCCCCATTTAACCCCCCCAGACCCACACCCTAGACCCCCCTCTCCACGGAGCAGTGGCGGGTGCACCCATGGGACACCCTCAGCCCCATTTAACCCCCCCAGACCCATTTAACCCCCCCAGCCCCACACCCCAGACCCACCTCTCCACGGAGCAGTGGTGGGCACACCCATAGGACACCCCCAGCCCCATTTAACCCCCCCAGCCCCACCTCTCCACGGAGCAGTGGTGGGTGCACCCATGGGACCCTCCCACGGCGTAGATGAGCCCGTCGATCACTCCCACGCCGATCCTGTTCCTGGGCACGCTCATGGGGGCGCAGGGCGACCACCTCCCGCTGACGGGGTTGTAACAATCCACGGCCGCCGAGTCCGTGTTGCCCTCGGGCGAGTTGTTCCTGCCGCCCACGGCGTAGAACAAGCCCCCGACGGCGCAGCCCCCCAGGCCGGAGCGCGGCGTCTCCATCTCGGCCAACCTCACCCAGGAGCCCTGCACGGGATCGAACGCCTCCAAGGTGCTCAGCGACCTCCTCAGGTAACCGCCGGCGGCGTAAATCAACTGCCTCACGTTGGGGGTCCTACCCGGGGGATCCCCGGACGGTTTGTGAAGGGCTAAGTCGCGGAAAACCCTGGCCAGGTAACGCAGGGCGTCCCTGCCCAGGTCGCGGCGGCGGCGGAGCTGGGCGCGCAGGAAACGCGGCGTCAGCGCGTGGCAGCGAACGGCGCGGAGCAGCGCCGGTAAAAACGGAGCCCGGGCCGCCCGGTCCTGCTGAACCCACGCCACGCACGCCTGGAACACCTCGGACTCGCAGCGCACGTTGAGCTCGTCGCGGCTCAGCAGAGTGGCCAGTTGGCAGTGGGAGAGGGAGAGGAATTCTTCTTGTCTGGAGACCTGAGGCAGGGGGGAAAAAATGGGGGAAAAAGTGAGAAAAGTGTTAAAAATCAGCTCAAAATGACATCCCTGCAGCAGGACAGAGACAGGAATTCTAGTCTGGAGACCTGAGGGGGGTGAAAAGGAGAGGGGAATGTTAAAAAAATCAAAAATCAGCTCAAAATGACATCCTGGTAGTGGGATAGGGAAAGGAATTCTTCTTGTCTGGAGACCTGAAGTGGGGGGAAAAAAGGGGTAAAAGTGTTAAAAATCAGCTCAAAATGATATCCTGGTAGTGGGATAGGGAGGGGAATTCTTGTGTGGAGACCTGAGGGGGGGTAAAAGGTGAAGGGAATGTTAAAAAAATGAAATATCAGCTCAAAATGGCATCTTGGTAGTGGGATAGGGAAAGGAATTCTTCTTGTCTGGAGACCTGAAGTGGGGGGAAAAAATGGGGGAAAAAGTGAGAAAAGTGTTAAAAATCAGCTCAAAATGATATCCTGGTAGTGGAATAGGGAGAGGAATTCTTCTTGTCTGGAGACCTGAAGTGGGGGGAAAAAGGGGAAAAAAGGTGAAGGGAATGTTAAAAAAATCAAAAATCAGCTCAAAATGACATCCCTGCAGTGGGAGAGAGAGAGGAATTCTTCTTGTCTGGAGACCTGAGGCAGGGGGGAAAAAATGGGGGAAAAAGTGAGAAAAGCGTTAAAAATCAGCTCAAAATGATATCCTGGTAGTGGAATAGGGAGAGGAATTCTTCTTGTCTGGAGACCTGAAGTGGGGGGAAAAAGGGGAAAAAAGGTGAAGGGAATGTTAAAAAAATCAAAAATCAGCTCAAAATGACATCCTGGTAGTGGGATAGGGAGAGGAATTCTTCTTGTGTGGAGACCTGAGGCAGGGGGGAAAAAATGGGGGAAAAAGTGAGAAAAGTGTTAAAAATCAGCTCAAAATGACATCCCTGCAGCAGGACAGAGACAGGAATTCTAGTCTGGAGACCTGAGGGGGGATAAAAGGTGAAAGGAATGTTAAAAAAATGAAATATCAGCTCAAAATGGCATCTTGGTAGTGGGATAGGGAGAGGAATTCTTCTTGTGTGGAGACCTGAAGTGGGGGGAAAAAATGGGGGAAAAAGTGAGAAAAGTGTTAAAAATCAGGTCAAAATGGCATCTTGGTAGTGGGATAGGGAGAGGAATTCTTCTTGTCTGGAGACCTGAAGTGGGGGGGGAAAAAGGGGTAAAAGGTGAGAAAAAAAATCAAAAATCAGCTCAAAATGACATCCCTGCAGTGGGAGAGGGAGAGGAATTCTTCTTGTCTGGAGACCTGAGGCAGGGGGGAAAAATGGGGGAAAAAGTGAGAAAAGTGTTAAAAATCAGCTCAAAATGAGATCCCTGCAGCAGGACAGAGACAGGAATTCTAGTCTGGAGACCTGAGGGGGGTGAAAAGGAGAGGGGAATGTTAAAAAAATCAAAAATCAACTCAAAATGACATCCTGGTAGTGGGATAGGGAAAGGAATTCTTGTGTGGAGACCTGAGGGGGGGTAAAAGGTGAAGGGAATGTTAAAAAAACGAAATATCAGCTCAAAATGGCATCTTGGTAGTGGGATAGGGAGAGGAATTCTTCTTGTCTGGAGACCTGAGGCAGGGGGGAAAAAATGGGGGAAAAAGTGAGAAAAGTGTTAAAAATCAGCTCAAAATGACATCCCTGCAGCAGGACAGAGACAGGAATTCTAGTCTGGAGACCTGAGGAGGGTGAAAAGGAGAGGGGAATGTTAAAAAAATCAAAAATCAGCTCAAAATTCAACATCCCGGGAGCAGGATGGGAACAGAGACTCCTCCTGTGCAGAGCCTGAGGCTGCTCAGGTGCTCGGTGGGGTCCCTCCATGGTGTCCCCGCATTCCCAGAGCCCCCAAATCCCCTCGAATCCCCCCCAAATCCCCCCAAACCCCCCCCAGACCCCTCCCTCACCTCAGCGAAGTTCATGTAGATGTATTCCCTGGCTTTCTCCTGCAGCTCCAGGCAGCCCAGGGGGGTCTCTCCATGGTGTCCCCCCATTCCCAGACCCTCTGAAACCCCCCAAATCCCCTCGAATCCCCCCCAGACCCCTCCCTCACCTCAGCGAAGTTCATGTAGATGTATTCCCTGGCTTTCTCCTGCAGCTCCAGGCAGCCCAGGGGGGTCTCTCCATGGTGTCCCCCCATTCCCAGACCCTCTGAAACCCCCCAAATCCCCTCGAATCACCCCCAAATCCCCCCCAGACCCCCCGAAATCCCCTCTCACCTCAGCGAAGTTCATGTAGATGTACTCCCTGGCTTTCTCCTGCAGCTCCAGGCAGCCCAGGGGGGGTCTCTCCATGGTGTCCCCCCATTCCCAGACCCTTTGAATCCCCCCAAATCCCCTCGAATCACCCCCAAATCCCCTCGAATCCCCCCCAGACCCCCCGAAATCCCCTCTCACCTCAGCGAAGTTCATGTAGATGTACTCTCGGGCTTTCTCCTGCAGCTCCAGGCAGCCCAGGCGCTCAGGGGGATCCCTCTGGGGTGTTCCCTCATTCCCAGACCCCCCAAATCCCCTCGAATCCCCCCCAGACCCCTCCCTCACCTCAGCGAAGTTCATGTAGATGTACTCCCGGGCCTTTTCCTGCAGCTCCAGGCAGCCCAGGCGCTCAGGGAGATCCCTCTGGGGTGTTCCCCCATTCCCAGACCCCCTGAATCCCCCCCAAACCCCCTCTCACCTCAGCGAAGTTCATGTAGATGTATTCCCTGGCTTTCTCCTGCAGCTCCAGGCAGCCCAGGCGCTCGGCCAGCGCCGCGATGCCGATGGCGTTGCTGGGGTGCAGCTGCCCCCCGAGGAACGCGCAGCACGCCCTGACCACGGCGTCCACCTGGTACATGAGGGCCCCGTGGAGCAGCTGCAGGACGCAGCGCTCGCCCACGGCCACGGCCGCCGTGTAGGCGAACTCCACCAGGCGCTCCATCGCCCGCGGGTGCACGCCCTCGATGGGCACCTCGGCCAACGCGCGCTCCCGCAGCCCGGCCGTGAACATGGCTCGGAACACGGGGCTGGCGGCCGCCAGAACCACGCGGTGAGCCCGCAGCTCGGTGCCCGCCGAGCCGTGGCGCACCCGCAGGGTGACATCGCACAGCTGGCCCTGGAGCCGCAGCTCGTTCATGGTCGCCAGAGCGGCCGCCGGGTGCTCGGACAGGGTGAAACGGGACGGGGCGGCCGAGGAGGAACCCGGCGAGGGAGTGATCTCGGCTGGACACAGCGGCGGGGGCGGCGGGGACGGGCAGGACATGGTGGGAGAGGGGATGGAGCAGCGCTGGGGGGTGACGGAGAGGCTGTGGGGGAGAAAAAATAGGGTTAGAATGGGGGAAACCGAGATACGGTTGTGTGGTAGGGGGTCAGGAATGGGATTTGGGGTGATGGAGAGGCTGTGGGGGAGAAAAAAATAAGGTTAGAATGGGGGAAATGGGATTAGAACAGGGGAAACTGAGGCACAGCTATGAGGGAGAGTGATCAACCTGGAATGTGATTTGGGGTGATGGAGAGGCTGTGGGGGAGAAAAAAGGGGTTAGAATGGGGGAAATGGGGTTAGAACGGGGGAAACTGAGGCAGGGAGGGGGACAGGATTTCCTTGGAATGGGATTTGGGAGGATGGAGAGGCTGTGGGGGAGAAAAAATGGGAGAAAATGGAGTTAGAATGGGGGAAACCGAGGTAGAGTTATGTGGTAGGGGGTCAGGAATGGGATTTGGGGTGATGGAGAGGCTGTGGGGGAGAAAAAAATAAGGTTAGAATGGGGGAAATGGGGTTAGAACGGGGGAAACTGAGGCACAGCTGTGAGGGAGAGTGACAACAATGGGATTTGGGAGATGGAGAGGCTGTGCTGGAGGAAAAAATGGGGTTAGAATGGGGGAAATGGGGTTAGAACGGGGAAACTGAGGCAGGGAGGGGGACAGGATTTCCTTGGAATGGGATTTGGGGTGATGGAGAGGCTGTGGGGGAGAAAAAAATGGGAAAAAATGGGGTTAGAATGGGGGAAATGGGGTTAGAACGGGGAAACTGAGGCACGGAGGGCGGGGAGGGGGATACAGCCCGCCCTGTATCACAGGGACATTTTTGGGGAGGGGTCCGGGGATCCCGGGAGGTCTCACGGGTCCCTGTCGGTGTCGAGGGGGGGTCGGGGGTTTATTGGGGGTTTATTTTGGGGGTCTCACAGTCCGACCCGGTATCGGGGTGTCCCGGGCGTATTTTGGGGATCCCGAGCGGCATTTTGGGGCTGGTTTGGGGCTGTTTTGGGGCTGTTTTGGAGCTATTTTGGGCCTGGTCTGGGGCTGTTTTGGGGGGGTCTCGCAGCCCAGGCAGCGGCCCCGGTACCGGAGCTGTCCGGGCGGGTATTTTGGGTGGTCCCGGGATGAGTTTTGGGGGTATCGTGGGGCTCCCACCGGTCCGTACCGATACCGGAGTATCCTGGTTTCGGTTTCTGGGAGTTCGGGGCGTTGTTTTGGGAGTACCGGGGGTTATTTTGGGGTTATTTTGGGGATATTTTGGGGTTATTCCGGGGGTGTTTGGGGGCTCTCCCCGGTCCGTGCCGGTACCCGGGTGTCCCGGGGGTATTTTGGGGGGTCCCGGGGGTTATTTTGGGGATATTTTGGGGATATTTTGGGGGTGTTTGGGGGCTCTCCCCGGTCCGTGCCGGTACCCGGGTGTCCCGGGGGTATTTCGGGGGGTCCTGGCGGGGGCTGTGGGGATATTTTGGGGGGTCTCACCGGTCCACGCCGCGGCCCCGGGGCCGGGGGGGGGGGGCCGTGACTAAGCAGCGCGCGGAGCCCCCGCCACGGTAAGAGCCCCGGGACACGCCCTGTGACGTCACGGACACGCCCCTCGCCGCAATAAGAGTCCCTCAGGTGGGGGGGGGAAGGTTGGGGACACTGCGGGGTCACTGGGATTCCCCCCCCGATGTCACCCGGGGGCTTCTTGTGGCTCCCGGTGTGACCCCCGACATGTCCCCGTGACCTCCACGGTGCCACCCAAAATTTGGGGACCCCCAAAGCGACCCCGAAACGGCCCCGGCTCCGCCCCCCCCCCCGGGGTCGCTTCCCAGGCACCGCCCACTCGCTGTGACCACGCCCCCAGCGCGGTTAATTTGCATAACCCCGCCCCTCGTTGTGGTAGTTCCTCCTTTGGGCCCCGCCCCCTCCGGGGCCCCGCCCCCCCCTGCACCGCCTCCGCCGCCATGAGCCGGGGGGGGGAGGGACCGGGACCCCCCCCGGGACCGGCACCGGGACCAGGAACAGGAGCAGGACCGGCACCGGGACCCCCCCCGGGACCGGCACCGGGACCAGGAACAGCAGCAGGACCGGCACGGGGACCGGGAACAGAACCGGCACCGGGACTTCCCCCGGCACCGGCACCGGGACCTCCCCCCGGCTCCGAGCGGGGCGGGCAGCGCGTGCGGGGCCGAGTCCTGGCGGCTTGGAACAGCGTCAAATACGGTGGGAACGGGGAACCGGGAATACCGGGAATACCGGGAATACCGGGACACGGGGATACCGGGAATACCGGGAATACCGGGAACGGGACACGGGGATACCGGGAATACCGGGAATACCGGGAACGGGACACGGGGATACCGGGAATACCGGGACACGGGGATACCGGGACACGGGGATACCGGGAATACCGGGACACGGGGACACCGGGAATACCGGGAACGGGACAGCAGGAACGGGGGAACGGAACACAGGGACAGCGGGAACAGCACACGGGGATACGGGAACAGGGAACGGGGACAGCGGGCAGGGGGACGGGGGTCTCGGGGGTCTCGGGGGTCTCGGGTCGGTGGGATGCCGGCTCCCGGGACTGCAGGGATGGGGTGGGGGTGTCCCGGGATTCGGGGGTCCCGGGAGTCCCCTCTGACCCCCACGTTTCTCCCCCCCAGGCTGGACGCTGCGGCCGCGGCCCCACTTCAGCCCGCGGGAGCCCCTGTACCTGCTGGGGAGGGTCTATGAACCGGGGAACGGGGGTGAGCGGGACCCCCGGGGGTCTCAGGGTGGTCCCGGGGGTCTGGGGGTGGTCTTGGGGGTCTGGGGGTGTTCCGGGGGGGTCTCAGGGTGGTCTCGGGGGTCTGGGGGTGGTCTTGGGGGTCTGGGGGTGTTCCGGGGGGTCTCAGGGTGGTCTCGGGGGTCGGGGGGTGATCTCGGGGATCTGGGGGTGGTCTGGGGGATCTGGGGGTGTTCCGGGGGGTCTGAGGATGGTCCAGGGGGTCTCCCACAGCCTCTCTCCCCCCCCAGAGGAGCTGGCCCGGTTCCGCTGGGATTTCTGCTCCCGCCTGTGGCTCACGTACCGCAGCGGGTTCCCAGCGCTGCCCGGGACCCCGCCCCGCACCTCCGACTGCGGCTGGGGCTGCACCCTGCGCAGCGCCCAAATGCTGCTGGGCCAGGGGCTGCTGCTGCACCTGCTGGGCCGGGGTAAGGGACCCCCGAGCATGGGGAGAGACCCCCGAACTGGGGAGAGACCCCCGAACCTGGGGAGAGACCCCCGAACCTGGGGAGACATCCCTGAAACTGGGGAGAGATCCCTGAACCTGGGGAGAGACCCCCGAAACTGGGGAGAGACCCCCGAACTGGGGAGAGACCCCCGAACCTGGGGAGAGACCCCCGAACCTGGGGAGACATCCCTGAAACTGGGGAGAGACCCCCGAACCTGGGAGAGACCCCCAAGCATGGGGAGAGACCCCGAAACTGGGAGAGACCCCCAAGCTGGGGAGAGATCCCCGAGCATGGGGAGAGACCCCCAAACTGGGGAGAGACCCTGAACCTCGGGAGAGACCCCCGAACCCGGGGGACGCTCCTCGAAGCCCCCTCCCCTCCGTTCCAGACTGGATGTGGCCGGAGGCGCTGCTGGAACTGGAACCGGGGGGGTCCCGCAGGAGCCGTGACCCCCCAGGACGGACACGGCCCCTCCGGGATGGACCGAGGGTCCCCCAGGATGGACACGGGACCCCCAGGACGGGCACTGGGTCCCCCGGGCGGATGAGAGACCCCCTGGGATGTAGCCAAGACCCCCCAGGATGGACCAGACCCCCCCAGAATGGACAGGGACCCCCCAGGATGGACACGGAGTCCTCCAGGGGGACACGGGACCCCTCGGGACAGGCCCGGAACCCCTCGGGACGGGTCCGGGACCCCCCGGGACAGCCCCAGGACCCCTCGGGACGGGTCCGGGACCCCCCGGGACAGCCCCAGGACCCCTCGGGACGGGTCCGGGACCCCTCGGGACAGCCCCAGGACCCCTCGGGACGGGTCCGGGACCCCCCGGGACAGCTCCAGGACCCCTCGGGACGGGTCCGGGACCCCCCGGGACAGCCCCAGGACCCCTCGGGACGGGTCCGGGACCCCCGGGACAGCCCCAGGACCCCTCGGGACGGGTCCGGGACCCCCCGGGACAGCTCCAGGACCCCTCGGGATGGACTCGGCCCCTCCCGGGCCCCCCCCGAGCCCCCCGGGACGCGGAGCAGCGGCACCGCGCCATCGTGTCCTGGTTCTCCGACCACCCCCGCGCCCCGTTCGGGATCCACCGGCTCGTGGAGCTGGGCCGGGAGTTCGGCAAAAACGCCGGGGACTGGTTCGGCCCCGCCATCGCCGCCCACCTGCTGCGGTGAGCGGGGGCCGGGGGGGCTCGGGGGGAGCTGGGGGGGGACACTGGGACCCCCCCGGACCCGCCAGGACCCCCCCCGGACCCACCGTTCCCGTCCCGCTCAGGGGGGCTGTGGAATCCTGCACGGAGACCCCCGGGCTCGCCGTCTACGTAGCCCAGGATTGCACCGGTACGGGCGGGACTCCTCCCCGGAGTGGGGGGGATTCCCGGTTTGGGGGGGGGTCCGAGGGGATCGAGGGCGTTTTCGGGGGGGATTTGGGGTGTTCAGGGGATTTGGGCGGGGCTGGAAATGAGCAGCCGCCTCCCCTTTTTCTTGCAGTCTACAAAGGGGATGTGGCCAGGTTGGTGCGGGGCGACACTGAGGGGGGGACACCGGGACACGGGACACCGGGACACGGGACACCGGGAGCACCGGGGCAGCGCCAGGGGCTCGTCCTGCTGGTGCCGGCGCGGTTGGGGGGCGAGAGCCTGAACCCCGTCTACGTGCAGTGTGTCAAGGTGGGTCTGGGGGCGGCCGGGGGCGATCCCGGTGCCAGGAGATCGATCCCGGTGCCAGGAGATCGATCCCGGTGCCAGGAGATCGATCCTGGTGCCAGGAGATCGATCCTGGTGCCAGGAAATCGATCCTGGTGCCAGGAAATCGATCCTGGTGCCGTTCCCGATGCTGATCCCGGCGCCATTCCCGGTGTCACCGCGTGTCCCCCCCCCCCCCCAGGAGCTGCTGCAGCTCCGCTCCTGTCTCGGCATCATCGGTGGGAAGCCGCGGCACTCGCTCTTCTTCCTCGGCTTCCAAGGTACCGAGCCCGCGGGAGGGGGGTCCTGGGGGGGCACCAACCCCTCTGTGCCTCCTCCCTGCCGATCCATCGCTCTGGGCTCCATTGCTCCTCCCTCCCCTGATCCATCGCTCGGGGCTCCATTGCTCCTCCCTGCCGATCCATCACTCTGGGCTCCATTGCTCCTCCCTCCCCTGATCCATCGCTCTGGGCTCCATTGCTCCTCCATCCCCTGATCCATCGCTCTGGGCTCCATTGCTCCTCCCTCCCTGATCCATCGCTCTGGGCTCCATTGCTCCTCCATCCCTGATCCATCGCTCTGGGCTCCATTGCTCCTCCCTCCCTGATCCATCGCTCTGGGCTCCATTGCTCCTCCCTCCCCTGATCCATCGCTCTGGGCTCCATTGCTCCTCCCTCCCCTGATCCATCGCTCTGGGCTCCATTGCTCCTCCCTCCCCTGATCCATCGCTCGGGGCTCCATTGCTCCTCCATCCCTGATCCATCGCTCTGGGCTCCATTGCTCCTCCATCCCCTGATCCATCGCTCTGGGCTCCATTGCTCCTCCCTCCCCTGATCCATCGCTCTGGGCTCCATTGCTCCTCCCTCCCCTGATCCATCGCTCTGGGCTCCATTGCTCCTCCCTCCCCTGATCCATCGCTCTGGGCTCCATTGCTCCTCCCTCCCTGATCCATCGCTCTGGGCTCCATTGCTCCTCCCTCCCCTGATCCATCGCTCTGGGCTCCATTGCTCCTCCATCCCTGATCCATCGCTCTGGGCTCCATTGCTCCTCCCTCCCTGATCCATCGCTCGGGGCTCCATTGCTCCTCCCTCCCTGATCCATCGCTCTGGGCTCCATTGCTCCTCCCTCCCCTGATCCATCGCTCTGGGCTCCATTGCTCCTCCCTCCCTGATCCATCGCTCTGGGCTCCATTGCTCCTCCCTCCCTGATCCATCGCTCGGGGCTCCATTGCTCCTCCCTCCCTGATCCATCGCTCTGGGCTCCATTGCTCCTCCATCCCTGATCCATCGCTCTGGGCTCCATTGCTCCTCCCTCCCCTGATCCATCGCTCTGGGCTCCATTGCTCCTCCATCCCCTGATCCATCGCTCTGGGCTCCATTGCTCCTCCATCCCTGATCCATCGCTCTGGGCTCCATTGCTCCTCCCTCCCCTGATCCATCGCTCTGGGCTCCATTGCTCCTCCCTCCCTGATCCATCGCTCGGGGCTCCATTGCTCCTCCATCCCCTGATCCATCGCTCTGGGCTCCATTGCTCCTCCATCCCCTGATCCATCGCTCTGGGCTCCATTGCTCCTCCATCCCCTGATCCATCGCTCTGGGCTCCATTGCTCCTCCATCCCCTGATCCATCGCTCTGGGCTCCATTGCTCCTCCATCCCCTGATCCATCGCTCTGGGCTCCATTGCTCCTCCATCCCCTGATCCATCGCTCTGGGCTCCATTGCTCCTCCATCCCCTGATCCATCGCTCTGGGCTCCATTGCTCCTCCATCCCTGATCCATCGCTCGGGGCTCCATTGCTCCTCCATCCCTGATCCATCGCTCTGGGCTCCATTGCTCCTCCATCCCCTGATCCATCGCTCTGGGCTCCATTGCTCCTCCCTCCCCTGATCCATCGCTCTGGGCTCCATTGCTCCTCCCTCCCCTGATCCATCACTCTGTGCTCGAGTGCTCCTCCCTTGGTGCATCACTCTGAGGTCGACTGCTAATGCCTGATGATCGATTAGCTTGACAATCGATTGATCGCGACTGCTGATCGATTACATCGGCGATCGATTGATCGCGCCTGCCGAGCGATCAGCTCGGCGATCGATTGCTCATGCCTGCCAATCGATTAGCTCGGCGATCGATTGCTCATGCCTGCCGATCGATTAGCTCGGCGATCGATTGCTAATGCCTGCCGATCGATTAGCTCGGCGATCGATTGCTCATGCCTGCCGATCGATTAGATCGGCGATCGATTGGTCATGCCTGCCGATCGATTAGCTCGGCGATCGATTGCTCATGCCTGCCGATCGATTAGCTCGGCGATCGATTGCTCATGCCTGCCGATCGATTAGATCGACGATCGATTGCTCATGCCTGCCGATCGATTAGCTCGGCGATCGATTGCTCATGCCTGCCGATCGATTAGCTCGACGATCGATTGATCGAGTCTGCCGATCGATTAGCTCGGCGATCGATTGCTCATGCCTGGCGATCGATTAGCTCGGCGATCGATTGATCGAGTCTGCCGATCGATTAGCTCGGCGATCGATTGCTCATGCCTGCCGATCGATTAGCTCGGCGATCGATTGATCGATGCTCCCTGCCGATCGATTAGCTCGGCGATCGATTGCTCATGCCTGCCGATCGATTAGCTCGGCGATCGATTGCTCATGCCTGCCGATCGATTAGCTCGGCGATCGATTGATCGAGTCTGCCGATCGATTAGCTCGGCGCTCGATTGCTCATGCCTGGCGATCGATTAGCTCGGCGATCGATTGCTCATGCCTGCCGATCGATTAGCTCGGCGATCGATTGCTCATGCCTGCCGATCGATTAGCTCGGCGATCGATTGCTCATGCCTGCCGATCGATTAGCTCGGCGATCGATTGCTCATGCCTGCCGATCGATTAGCTCGGCGATCGATTGCTCATGCCTGCCGATCGATTAGCTCGGCGATCGATTGATCGAGTCTGCCGATCGATTAGCTCGGCGTTCGATTGCTCATGCCTGCCGATCGATTAGCTCGGCGATCGATTGATCGAGTCTGCCGATCGATTAGCTCGGCGATCGATTGCTCATGCCTGCCGATCGATTAGCTCGGCGATCGATTGCTCATGCCTGCCGATCGATTAGCTCGGCGATCGATTGATCGAGTCTGCCGATCGATTAGCTCGGCGATCGATTGGTCATGCCTGCCGATCGATTAGCTCGGCGATCGATTGATCGAGTCTGCCGATCGATTAGCTCGGCGATCGATTGCTCATGCCTGCCGATCGATTAGCTCGGCGATCGATTGCTCATGCCTGCCGATCGATTAGCTCAACGATCGACTGATCGCGACTGCCGATCAATTGGATCGGCGATCGATCGCTAATGCTCCTCGATCGATGTGATCGGCGATCGATCGCTGACGCCGCCGATCGCCCCCAGGTGACTCCCTGCTCTACCTGGACCCTCACCTGTGCCAGCCCTGCGTGGACACGTCGCGGGAGAATTTCCCTCTCCAGGTGAGCGCGCCCCCAACCCGGGCTGTGGGGGCGGGGCGGGCGGCGGGGCTCAGTGTGACCCCACCCCAATTTTTCCCGCCCCCCCAAGTCCTTCCACTGCCGCTTCCCACGGAAAATGTCCTTCGCCAAGATGGATCCCAGCTGCACCTTCGGCTTCTACGCGGGGGAGGCCGAGCTGGAGCCGCTCTGGGGGGACCTGGCCCAGGTGAGACCCCCGGGGGGGGGTGGGGCTGTGCTGACCCCTCCCCTTTTCCCGGTTCTGACCCCCCTCCCTTTTCCAGGTGCTGGCCCCCCCCTCGGCCCGGGGCCGTTTTCCCATCTTCACTCTGGCCGAGGGTCGCGCTCAGGACCAGGCCCTGGACCCTCCCCCCCCCCGCGCCGCCCCCTCCCCTCCCCCGCCGCGGGAAACGCCCCAAAAATCCCAACTCGGACGAGTTCGTGTTCCTGTGACCCCCCACCCCCCAAAAAACACTGGATCAGCCCCCGGGGGGGGGGAGGGGGCGTCAGCCACGGCTCGGGGGGGCCGCGGGCACCGCCCCCCCCCCCAAATTGGGGCTGTTTTGGGTCACTACTGCCCCTCCTCCACCCCCCGAATTCCCGGGACCCCCCGAATTCCCGGGACCCCCCGTTCACTGTCAGAGGCTGCTCAGGGTGGGGGTGGGGGGGGTTATTTGTTATTTATTGCTCCGCTCAGGACACCCCCCCCCCCGGCCACGCCCCCCTCCCCAAAATAAAGAGAACTTGAATCCGGCTCGGCCTCCCTTTGCATTCCCAGGGGGTTCCGGGGCTTTTCCAGAAATTCTGGAGTTTCTCGAGCAGGTTCTGGTGTTTTCCCAAGGGATTTGTGTGTTTTTCCGAAGGTTTCAGGTGTTTTCCCAAGGGATTTGGGTGTTTTTTCCGAAGGTTTCAGGTGTTTTCCCAAGGGATTTGGGTGTTTTTCCAAAGGTTTCAGGTGTTTTCCCAAGGGATTTGGGTGTTTTTTCCAAAGGTTTCAGGTGTTTTCCCAAGGGATTTGGGTGTTTTTCCAAAGGTTTCAGGTGTTTTCCCAAGGGATTTAGGTGTTTTTACAAAGGTTTCAGGTGTTTTCCCAAGGGATTTGGGTGTTTTTACAAAGGTTTCAGGTGTTTTCCCAAGGGATTTGGGTGTTTTTTCCGAAGGTTTCAGGTGTTTTCCCAAGGGATTTGGGTGTTTTTTCAAAGGTTTCAGGTGTTTTCCCAAGGGATTTGGGTGTTTTTCCAAAGGTTTCAGGTGTTTTCCCAAGGGATTTGGGTGTTTTTCCAAAGGTTTCAGGTGTTTTCCCAAGGGATTTGGGTGTTTTTTCCGAAGATTTCAGGTGTTTTTTGGGGGATTTGGGGCGTTTTTCCTGCGTTTCTGTTTCTTCCCATTGACAGCTGCCGTTTTCTCGGGGTTTTTCCCGGTGTTCCCGTTGTTTTTCCCGGTGTTCCCGGGTTTTTTTGGGGATTTCTCCGGGGTCTCCCCGCTTTTCCCCCCCCGCTCCTTCCCCCTCTGCCTCTGGAGCTGCCGGAACCGGAGCCGCCGGGGGTTGAGGCCGAAGGCTTCCAGCCTCTTCCCGCTGAACTCCCGGCCCCCCAAACGCACGGCAGCGCCCAGGGGGGGCGCCCCCCGGCGCCGGGGAGCCCCGGGATTTTGGGGAGCCCCGGGATTTTGGGGAGCCCCGGCATTTTGGGGGGCCGAGGGGGGCTCCCCTTTCCCCGCCTCCTCCTCCTGACGTTTCCTCTTCTCCCGGCGTTTCTTCCCAAATTTCGGCTTTGCCGGCGCCGCCTCCGGCTCCTCGGGGCTGGGGGGGGGATGGTGATGATGAGGGGGGGGTCGGGGGGGTGCGAATACCCCAAAAACCTCCCCCGAACCCCCCCCGCGAACGCCCCCGTACTCGGCCACGAGGGATCTGAGGATCTGGTGCTTCTTGCTGAGGTTCTGCGCCCTGCGGCTGTAATTGGCCTGGTCCTGCCGCTCCTCCTGCTCCGAGCTGCGAGGGGAGGGGGTCCGTGAGCCCCCCCAAAATCCCGGGGGGCACCCAGGACCCCCCCAGAGCCCCCCACCTCACCGGTACATGCAGGTCTTGCGCAGGGAGCACCAGCGGTTCAGCTCCTTGTCATCAGCTGCCAAAATCTGGGGGGGGCAGAGAGGGGGTGGGGGAAAGGTTTTGGGGGGTCCCAGGAGCGGTTTTTGGGGGGTCTCAGCTCCCGGGGGGGGCTTTACCTCGTCCGTGGTGAGGCCGAAGTCGCAGGGCAGGACCCGGCGGTATTTGAAGCGACAGGGGAGGTCCCCGACCATGTCCTCGAAGTCGAGGCCGTAAAATTCATCCAGGTACTGCTCGAAGGGGCCCGAGGCTGCGGGGAGGGGGAGGTTTGGGGGGTCCTGAGAGGGTCTGGGGGGGGTGCCAGGAGGGGTTTGGGGGGTCCTGAGTTGGGTTTCGGGGGTCCTGAGTTGGGTTTCGGGGGCCACAGGGGTTTGGGGATGGTAGAGACTGGGATTTTGGGGTGGAAATCAGGATTTTTGTAGCGGGTATCAGCATTTTGGGGTGGGGATCAGGAATCTGGGGGTGATGTCCCAAGGTTCTGGGGGGTGGGGAGCAGCGTTTTGGGGCTTCTCAGGGATTTGGGGTCCCGTTGCTCACCGGGGTCGAACGGGGGTTTCTCCCTCTCCAGGGCCTCCCGGAACCGCGTTTTCCGACGCTTCTTCCCGAAGGAAACCTCGGGGGGGGCCCGGCCCGGGGGGGCCGCGGGGTCGGGGGGGGGCTCGGGGACATAATCGGCATCCATCTGTGGGGGAGGGGTCAGTGGGGAGGGGGCTGCACCCCCCGAGCCAGGACCCCCATCCCCAATTTGGGACCCCCCATCCCCAGTTCGGGACCCCCATCCCCAATTTGGGACCCCCCCATCCCCAATTTGGGATCCCCCATCCCCGATTTGGGACCCCCATCCCCAATTTGGGACCCCCATCCCCAATTTGGGACCCCCCATCCCTGTGCCGAGTTCTGTCTCAGCTCTGGGGGGGTGTCACAGATTTTGGGGGGGGTCAGAGCTTCAGGGGGGTCTCATTCCAAGGGGGGTCTCTTCCTTCTCCTCCTCCTCTTCCTCACCACAAAATCGGGGTCCTCGCAGTGCGGCTCCGTCTGGGGCTCCCCCTCTTCTCTCCCCGTCCAGGAGTCCCAGTTCCAATCGTCTGCAGGAACGGGGGGGACTCGGTGACACCGGGATTGGGGGGGACACGGTGACACCGGGATTGGGGGGGACACGGTGACACCGGGATTGGGGGGGACTCGGTGACACCGGGACTGGGGGGGGACACACTCTGGGGACCCCCCAAGGACCCCCCACTCACCATCCAGCCCCTCCTCCTCCTCAAACTGCGGCTTCTCCTCCTCCCCCCGGCCGTAATATTCATCCCCAAACCATTCCTGGGGAAGAAAAGGGGGATCAGCGGCGCCTGGGGGGGCACGGGGGGGTTTGGGGGGCACAGTGGGGGGACACCCACGGCCATGAGCCGGTCGTGGCGGGCGGGATCGAAATCCTCCTGGAGCAGGGAGTGGCTGAGGCCGAAGGCGTCGGAGCCGGAGGCGTCGCGGATCCTCGCGATCCTGGCGGCCAACTCCTCCCGTTTCAGGTTCTTCAGCTGCTTCAGCTCCTCCCTGCGCCGTGCCCGCTCCTGCGAGGGGGAAAATGGGGTGAGGGGAGGGCGTGGGGGGCAGCTCAGGACACCCCAAACCCCCCCCCCGGATCTTCCTCACCTTCTTCTTCCTCTCCCGGACCTGCTCCCGCTTCTCCTTGCGCCGCTCGTCCCGGCGCCGCACCGAGGTGGGGATTTGGCGTGGGAATGTCTGGATCTGGGGAGGGGGGAAAGGGGGGGAAAAGGGGTCAGGGACCCCCAGAGCCGCCCCCAAAATCTCTCCCCCCCCCCCAAAAAAAATGGGGGTGCGGCGTGGGAACGTCTGGATTTGGGGAGGAAATGGATCCGGGATTCCCAAACTTCACCCTAAATTCCGGCCCCCCAATCCCCCTCCCTACCCCCTAAACGTTCCCCCCCACCCCCAATTCTTGTCCCTGACCCCAAATTCCTGCCCCCCACCCCCCAAAATCCCCTCCCCCCCGCTCCGTTTCTCCCACCTGAGCCGCTCCCGGCTCCTCGAAGCGGAAATTGTGCCGGCGCTCGAATTCCTGCTGCCGCTCCAGGAACTGCTCCCCCTCGTCCGAGGAGTCCTCCAGGGAGGGGAGGGAGGCTCTGGGGGGGCCGGGGGGGTCAGGGGGGGCTCTGGGGGAGGTTTTGGGGGGCTCCGGGGGGTCCCCACTCCAAGTCCTGCAGCTGCTCCAGGAGCTGCTCCCCCCCATCGCAGAGGGTGTCAGGGAGGAGTGAGGATGGTCTGGGGGGTGACAGGGGGTCTGGGGGGGTGACAGAGGGTCTGGGGGGGTCACAGGGGGTCTGGGGGGGTCACAGGGGGTCCGGGGGGGTCACAGGGGGTCCGGGGGGGTCACAGGGGGTCCCGCTCACCCTTCATCCCCCTCCTCCTCCTCCTCCCGGAAGCCGTTTCCCAGCAGATAATCCCGCAGGAATCGCTCGCCCGGCTCCAGCGCCGGGTCTGACCAGAATTTCTGTAGGGGCTCCTGGGGGAAGGGGGGTGCAGAATGGGGGGGTTCAGAGCTGGGGGTCACCCCCAGGCCCCTCCCCAAAACCCCCCCAGAGCCCCCAGCCCCTCACCAGGTCCTGCAGCGGCTCCGGGGGGGGCTCGGCCTGGCCCCGCAGCCAGCGCAGGTACTGCTCCTCCTCCTGATCCTGGGGGGAAACGGGGTCAGAGAGGGACCCCCAAAACCCCCCGGGACCTAAAAACCCCCCCAGAAACCCCCCAGAACCCCCCTCACCTTCTCCTCCCGGGATCGGACCCGTGGGCGCAGCAGGGCCCCTCCTTCCTCCTCCTCCTCCTCCTCCTCACTGTCGGCCACGAAGGCTCGGAAACTGCGGGGGAGGTCTGGGGTCAACCCCTGGTGCTGAGGACCCCCCCAAAATCCCAGATAACCCCCCAAAATCCCAGATTAACCCCCCCAAAATCCCAGATAACCCCCCCAGGACCCCCCAGACCCCCTCACCTCTCCTTCAGCGCCCGCTGCTCCTCTGCGTAGCTCTGGGAGGACTCGACCTGGGGGGGATAAAAAAGGATTTTTTTTTTGGGGGGGGGGTCACAGGGATTTGGGGGAGGCCAGACCTTCCTCCCACCCTCACCTTCCTCCTCTTGGCTGCTGCCTCTTCGTCCTCCTCATCCTCCTCGTCCACGTATTTGCTGTGGGGAGGGAGGAGAAGGTCAGAAACTCCCAAAAATCGCCCCAAAATCCCCCCAGCCCCCAAACGCCCCCTCCTCACCCTTCCTTCTCCAGCACCACCTTCCTCTCGTAATCCTTCAGGAACATCGGCTTGGCTGGGCGCTCTTCCTCCTCCTCCTCCTCTTCATCCTCATCCTCTTCCTCTCCCCCGGATTCTGGTAAAGGCCAGGACGAGTTTTGGGCCCCCGCGGGTTTTTTTTTTTGGGGACCCCCCCGGGATTTTGGGGAACCACCCCCAGTACCTTGCCGGGTGTAGAACGTGGTGTCCTCCCGGTAAATCCGGGGGTCCCGGGTCTTGAGCAGCGCCAGGGTCCGGTAGAACTCCCGTTCCTCACGGGGGTCCAGGGCCTGGGAGGGGTCGGGGGGGTCACTCACAGGGACACCGGGACCCCCCTCCCCTTGTCCCCCCCAAACTCACCACGTCGTCCCCGCTGGACTCGGAGCTGTCGCTGTCGCTGTCGCCGCTGTCCCCGGTGTCCCCATAGCGGTCCCGCACTGCCGGGGGATCAGCACCGGGCAGGGGTCAGCACCGGGAACGGCGCGGAGCCGGTTCCCCCCGTCACCTCCCGCCCGCACCCCCAGCCCCGGTCCCGGTCCCGTTCCCCTCCGATCGCCCCTTCCGGTCCCGTTCCCGGTCCCGTTCCCGGTCCCGGTCCCGTTCCCGGTCCCGTTCCCGGTCCCGGTCCCGTTCCCGGTCCCGTTCCCGGTCCCGTTCCCGGTGTCTCACGGCGCTGCAGCTCCTCCCGCCGCCGGTACCGCCCGTAGCGCTCGGCGAACGCCGCGTTCACGCGGAGCTTGGGCTCCGCCATGGCCGCCCACGTGACCGGAGCGCGGCACTTCCGGATCCGCCGCTCACGTGACCGGAGCGCCCCGCCCCTTCCCGCTCTTAAAAGGGCAACGGAGCCCAGAGCAACGGGTGGGGCCCACCGCGACCCTCGGCACCCCCAAACCCCTCAATCGGAACCAGGACCCCCCCACCCTGTTCCCAGTGCCCCAGAGCCCCCAGACCGCGGGACAGGGGGGTCTCAGCTCCATCTTTATTGGGCCAGAGGAGGGGAGGGGGCATGGGAGGGTCCATGGGGGTCGGGGGGTCCATGGGGGGGTCCATGGGGGTCCCCTCAGCTGGTGCGGATCTGATAATCTGTGAGAGAGAGACAGAGAGGAGGTGAGGTGGGGGGCCCAGGCTGGGGGTCCCGGGGGAATTTGGGGGTCCCCCAAATGACTCACCCCCGCTCTGGGTGATGTAGCGCACCCAGGGCAGTGCCTGGTACCCGCTTTTCTCGATGATCTTCATGTACCTCACCTGGGGGACGACAGGTGGGCAATTACCCCCACTGAGCACCCCAAAAACCCCCAGGATCCCCTCCTGGACACCTCAGACCCCTGGAAAGTGCCTGTCCCACCCCCATCCTGTCCCCAAACCCCCTGGAGCCCCCACATCCCTCCCTTCCCCTCTCCCCAAATCCTCCGGGACCCCCTCCCCGACACCCCAACCCTTCTCCCAGGACCCCCGGAGACCCCCGAGACCCCTCCCCAGCCCTTCCCCTCAGCACCTGGATGCCCGAGACGGTGAAATAGGGGATCTCGAAGCGCACGGCGATGGGCGGCCGTCCCTCCTCCTCCTCCTTCTCCACGCTGGGCAGCCCGAAGTGAGCGCGCATCAGGTGCTCCTTCCCCCCCTGCGACCCCCGCAGCGGCTCGTGGGGACCCCCGCGGCCACCCCCGGGCTGGGGGGGACAGGGGGGGACACCCGCGGGGTTTGGGGGGCCCAGGGGATGCTCACAGGAAAGGATTTGATGCTCCAGATGACCACGTTGCGTTCCGGCAGGTACCGGGCCGAGCCCACCGTGGTTTTGAATTTGGGCGAGTCGGCGTCGCTGGGCACGGGCACGGCGATCTCCACCCCGTTGGCCACCGATTGCTTCTTGAACTGGCCCTTGGCCTGCGGGGGGGGGGCACGGGGGGGTGTCAGGGGCTGGATGGGGGGTCTGAGGGGCACGGGGGACCCCCAGGATCACCTTGACCATGATCTCCACCCGGCTGTGGGAGAATTTCTCGATGATGGACTCGATCCAGATGAGCGGCTTCACCTGGGGGAGGCACGGGGGTCACCCCTGGGGTCACCTGGGGGTTACCCAGGGGGTCCCCAGCACACCTGGAGGGGTCCTGGACACGCGGACAGAGGGGGTGGACACGTGGGAAGGGGTCACAACCCCACAGAAAATGGTCAGAGCCCCTCAATGAAGGGTCCTAGCCCCACAGGTGAGCCCAGGTGGGGGTCCCGGCCCCACAGGTGAGCCCACCTGGGTGTGCAGGCGGTAGGACATGAGCTCGAAGTCGCCGTCGGGGGGGATGAAGGAGATGGTGCGGTCGTTGTCGAAGCGGGACAGACGGACACACTGGTGGAACTTCACGTCCTCCAGCTCCACCGACTTGTTCTTGCCCCCTGCAAGGGATTGGGGGGCTCAGGGGGGCTCGGGGGGGCTCGGGGGGGGCTCAGGGGACCCCTGCCCCCCTCCCCCGGCACTCACGGCCCGTCAGCTCGAACAGGACACGGTCGTTGAGGCCCAGGCGCAGCTCGGGCATTCCCGACAGGAAAACTTTGAGCTTGATGGTGCCCACGACCTCGCTGAGCACCACGCTGCCGTTGGCACTGACCTGCGGGCACGGCCCGGCTCGGAGCTGCCACCGGCACCGGCACCACCTCCATCCTCATCCTCAGCCCCGTCACCATCATCATCCTCATCCTCAGCCCCGTCACCATCATCATCCTCATCCCCATCCCACCCCAATCCCCATCCTTACCCAGCCCCAATCCCCCTCACACCCCACCCCAATTCCCCTCCCTACCCAATCCTAAACCCCATCCCACCCCAATCCCCATTCCTGTCCAACCCCAATCCTCATCCCTTTCCCACCCTAAACCCCATCCCACCCCAATCCTCATCCCCATCCCACCCCAATCCCCCTCCCTACCCAATCCTAAACCCCATCCCACCCCAATTCCCCTCCCTACCCAATCCTAAACCCCATCCTACCCCAATCCCCATCCCTGTCCAACCCCAATCCTCATCCCTCTCCCACCCTAAACCCCACCCCAATCCCCATTCCTGTCCAACCCCAATCCCCCTCCCCATCGCACCCCAATCCCCCTCCCTGTCCAACCCCGATCCTCACCCCTTTCCCACCCTAAACCCCATCCCACCCCAATCCCCCTCCCTGTCCAACCCCAATTCCCCTCCCCACGCAATCCCAAACCCCATCCCACCCCAATCCCCCTACCCATCCAACCCCAATTCCCCTCCCACCCCAATCCCCCTCCCCTGCCCTCACCAGCAGGTTCACGGACTCGATGACGTCGATGAACACCTCGTTCTTCTTGTAGCGGATGCCCTCGGAGCGCCAGGACACGGCGTTGGTCACCGTGGTGGGCACGCGTGACCTGCCCGTGTCCAGCTTGTTCCCCTCCTGGGTGATGTACCTGCGGGGCTGGGGGGGTCAGGGGGGGCTCTGGGGGGGTTCCCGGCGCCCCCCGGGACCCCTCCCCACACTCACTCCTGCAGGATTTTGCTGTCCGTGGTCTGCGGGAAGCCGAAGTCCATCAGCTCGTCCAGCAGCTCGTAGATGATGACGAAGTTGTCGCGGATGCTTTCCTCCTCCAGCTCCTTGAAATACTCCGAGAACACCTGGGGGGGGGCACCCAGCACCTCTGTGACCCCCCCTCCCCAAATTAGGGTGACCCCCAGACCCCCCAGCTCACCTCCACCACTTTGTAGAGGAAGGAGAACACCAAGGACGCGTTCCCGTTCTTCTTGGTGGTGGCCACCACTGGGGGGGGGGTTAAGGAAAAAGGGGCACCAGGGGGTTCCCGGGGTTGGGGGGTGGTCCCGAGGGGTCTCGGGGGGTCCCGAAGGATACGGTACAGGTTGGCGTGTTTGATCCACAGGAAGTGCACGTGGCCGTAGGTCAGCACGGGGGTGAGGGTCCCCTCCTCCTCCCGCTGCAGCAGGACCCCCATGAAGTTCTCGATCTCCCCCAGCCCCACATCCCCCTTGTAGTTGCGGCTGATCAGAGGCTGGGGGGGGTGATTTGGGGGGGGGTGGGTTAGAATTGGGGACACCCCCTCCCCCCAAACTGCTCACCCCGCCTCGGGGTCACCGCCGCTGACCTTGGGTGACCTTCAAGGACAGAGGGGACAGGTGGGTGTCCCCCAGCTCGGACACCTGCGTGACCCCAGGTGGGGTTTGGGGTGGTGGTGGGGGGGTCACACATGGAGAACCCCCCCCCCCCAAAAAAAATCCTGGTGGTCACGGGGGTCACTACCACTGACCTTGGCCTTTGGGGACACAGGGGACAGGCGAGTGTCCCCCGGGGGGCTTTGGGGTGCTGGCGGGGGTCTCACCTTCCCCTTGAGGTCCAGGATGAAGAGGGCGGAGGCGGCCATGGCGCCCGCGCGGCACCGTCACCACCTGCGGCACCGTCACCTGCACAGGTGAGCGGCTGCGCCCACGGGGCCTTAAAGGGGACGGCCCAGCCCCACGGGACCCCCTCCCCCCACAGCGGGGGTCCCACCGCGACCCTCGGGGCGACCCCCAAGCTCGGCCACTCCACGGGGGCTTTGGCCACCTCCAGCCCAACCCCGCGGTTTTGGGGTGAGGGGCGTGGGGTGGGACCCCCCGGTGGGTTCCAAGGGGGTGGGTTTGGGACCCCTGGGTGTGTCCCACCATGGGGGGGGGAGGGGTCTCTGCACCCCCTAACTCTCCCTCTTGGGGGGTCCCCGCAGCCCCTCGCTCCTGTTTCCCCACTCCGGGGGTCTCTGCACCCCCCAGACCCCACATGAGGGGTCTCCACACCCCCCAACCATCAGATCCCCACCCTGGGTGGTCCCTGCACCCCCAGACCCCCCACGGGAGGGTCCCTGTGCCCCCCCCCACCCTCCCATTTGGGGGGTCCCCGCGCCCTCAGACCCCTCCCGGGTGTGTGTGGGGGGTCTCTGTATCCCAACACCCCCAACTCTGTGTAACCCCCAGACCCCCGGATCCCCCTCGGGGGGTCCCCGGACCCCCAAATCCCCCACCCTGGAGAATTCTCGCACCTCCAGACCCCCGGATTCCCCCCCCCCGGTCCCGCCGGAGCCTCGGGAGGGGCGGGACAGCCCCGGGCCCAGCCCCGGGGGCGGGTCGGTACCGGGAGGGGCCGAGCCTGGAGCCGCCCCGCCCGCAGCCACAGCCCGGGGGTACCGGGGGGTACCGGGGGGTACCGGGGGGTCCGGAGGTACCGGAGAAGCGCCGGGGGAACTGCCCAGAGCTGCCATGGACCGGCCCGCGGGCAGGAGGGACCCGCACGGCGATTACGGTACCGAGCATCCCCCCCAGAACCATCCCGGGGCTCCCCCGAACCCCCGGGGCTGCGAACTCGCAGATTTGGGAACTCGCAGATTTGGGAACTCGCAGATTTTGGGGCACTCGCAGGTTTTGGGGCATCCTCAGGATTTTGGAGACCCCCACCTCGGCTCGGAGCCTCTCGGGTTTAGGGTGTGGGGAACCCCAAATTTGGGGTTTTAGACCCTTCAGGCTTGGGGTTCCCCCTGGTTTTGGGTTTGAGAATCCCCCCAAGTTTGAGGACCCCCCGCATTGGGGGACCCCCACATTTGGGGACCCCCACATTTGGGGACCCCCCCGTCCATCCCCTGGGACACCCCCGGGGAGGCTGCAGGAGCATGGTGGGGGGCTCGCATGGTTTTTTTTTGGGGGGGGTCTCCGGGCTGTGTCGGGGGGCTCGGGGTCCGCTGCCCCCGAAGGGGGTCCCGGCAGGTCCTGGCGGAGGGGGGACCCCTCCCGGAGCCCCCCAGGAACCGGGACCCCCCCGTTTTCGGCGGGTGGGGGCTCGGCCCGGCCCGGTCTTTGTTCGCCGGTGGCGGGGGGGGACCCGCAGCCCTGACATCACCGGCGGCCTATGGGATCGTAGCGCCGGGATCCCGGGCTGATCCCGGGCGTCGATCCAAGCGAACGGAACCGGGGCGGGGACGGCGCCGCCCCCCGAGCCCTTCCCGGACATTCCCCGCCCGCTCACAACCTCTGGACCGGGTCCGGCCGGGTCAGACCGCGCCCCGCGGCTTCCCGGTACCGGAGCTGGAACTGCTCGGTTTTAACCCCGCTGCCAGAATCCCCCGGTAACCGCGGAGCTGCCCCGGTTCCCTCCGGTGCTGAGCCCGTTCCCCCCGGTTCTCCCCGGTTCTCCCCGGTTCGGTGTCCTCCGGTGCTCTCCGGGGCGGAGTTTGGGACCCGTTCGTGCCCCGGAGGGCGGATTTTGGGGGGGGCTGTGACGGAGGCGGGGTCGTCCCAGCCCAGCCCAGCCCAGCCCAGCCCAGCCCGGCTCGGACGGGATCGGCGGCGGCGGCGGCTCCGGAGTTCGGGGCGCTCGCCGGGATGGGGGGACACGGGGACAATTACTACGGCAAACACGGTACCGGGAGCGGCGGTTCGGGAGGTTCGGGAACGTTTTTGGGGGGTTCAGAAGCGCGGCCGGGGCTCGGGGGGAACCTTTGGGGGTTCGCCCGAGGTCGGGGGCGAGTCCCGGCGAGTCGTGGCCAGCGGCCGCTGTGGGTCGTGGCCACTTCTGGGGTCCCCCCGCGATTTGGGGGCTCCTTTGGGGGTTCCTGCGGGTCGGGGCCCCGCGGCTCGGCGAGGAAAGAGTCAAACGGCCGCGGGGGAAAGGCGGAAAAACAAACCCGAAATGGGCGGAAAACGGGGCACGAAAAGGCGAAGCAAAGCGAAAGCAAAAGCGGCCGCGCCCGGCGCCGGGGGGGGGACGCGGTTTTTGGGGGGTCTGGGGAGGGGGGGACGCGGTTTTTGGGGGGCTGGGGAGGGGGGGACGCGGTTTTTGGGGGGGCTGGGGAGGGGGGGACGCGGTTTTTGGGGGGCTGGAAAGGGGGGACGCGGTTTTTGGGGGGTCTGGGGAGGGGGGGGACGCGGTTTTGGGGGGTCTGGGAAGGGGGGGACGCGGTTTTTGGGGGGCTGGGGAGGGGGGGACGCGGTTTTTGGGGGTCTGGGGAGGGGGGGGACGCGGTTTTTGGGGGGCTGGGGAGGGGGGGACGCGGTTTTTGGGGGGTCTGGGGAGGGGGGACGCGGTTTTTGGGGGGCTGGAAAGGGGGGACGCGGTTTTGGGGGGCTGGGGAGGGGTGCTCGGTTTTGGGGGGGTTGAGAGGCCGCGGTTTTGGGGCCGCCCTCCCTTCCAGGCGCAGAACCGGCCCGACGGCCGCGGTGTGGGGACAAACCGGCTCCGGCGGTTCTGGGCCGGTTCTGCGGCGGCTCCGCGGCGCCCGCCGGTCCCGGGAGGAGTCCCGGGATCGCTGCTGGTTCTGATCCCCCCCCGTCCCTCCTTGAGCCGCCGTTCGTGGGGGTTTGGAGAGAGGAGATCGACTCCCGGAACCCCAAAAACACCCCAAAGCAAACGTGTCCCCCCCCCCAAAAAAAAAAAAGATTCGGGGCTGCTGTGACCCCCTGCCCCCCCAAAATCCACCCGAAATCCCCCGGGCCCCCCTGCCCTGAGCCGCTCCCACGTTGGCTCCAGTCCCACCCTAAAAATAAAACCGAGCAGCGGCGCCGGGGAGGCTGCGGCGGGGCCGGGGCTGCTCGGGGGGTTCGGTGGGACCCCCCGAGCCCCGGTGGGACCCCCCGAGCCCCGCTGTGCCCCATGGTGCTTCCAGGGAATTCGGTGTTTCCGTGGGGTTCCGGGGATATTTTTGGGGCAGAGGCACCTGTGGGAAATGAGTTTTCCATGGGGTCGTGGTTTCCGAGCTCAGGAAGTGGATCCGCAGCTGGGAACGGGTCTGGAGATGTTTTTCCTTCCTGATTCTGCTTATCCCAAGGATCTCTTTTGGAATTTTTTTTTTTTTTTGGTTTTTGCTTGCTGCGTGCTGTGGGGTGAGGAGGATGAGGAGTGCCTTCCTCCTGCCCCAGCCATTTCCCATTCCTCTTCCTCTCCACAGGAACCCCACAGAAATATGACCCGACTTTCAAAGGTCCCATCTATGACAGGTAAACAGACGCCCCCGGGGTCCCCAAATTCCGGGTTCCCAAATTTAGGGTTCCTAAATTCAGGGTCCCCAGATCCAGGTCCCCATATCGAGATCTTGAAATCCAGGTCCCCAAATCGAGATCCTCAAATCCAGGTCCCAAATCAAGGTCCCTAAATCTAGGTCTCAAATTAAGGTCCCCAAATCCGTGTCCCCAGATCCACGTCTCAAATCCAGGTCCCCAAATCGAGATCTCCAAATCCAGGTCCCCAAATCGAGATCTCCAAATCGAGATCCTCAAATCCAGGTCCCCAAATCCAGGTCCCCAAATCCGTGTCCCCAGATCCAGGTCCCCAAATCCAGGTCCCAAATCCAGGTCCCCAGATCCAGGTCCCAAATCCGTGTCCCCAGATCCAGGTCCCAAATCCAGGTCCCCAAATCCAGGTCCCCAAATCCAGGTCCCCAAATCCAGGTCCCCAAATCCAGGTCCCAAATCCAGGTCCCCAAATCCAGGTCCCAAATCCAGGTCCCCAGATCCAGGTCCCCAAATCCAGGTCCCAAATCCAGGTCCCAAATCCAGGTCCCCAAATCCGTGTCCCCAGATCCAGGTCCCCAAATCCAGGTCCCAAATCCAAATCCGTGTCCCCAGATCCAGGTCCCCAAATCCAGGTCCCCAAATCCGTGTCCCCAGATCCAGGTCCCCAAATCCGTGTCCCCAGATCAAGGTCCACAGATCCAGGTCCCCAAATCCAGGTCCCCAAATCCTCCCTGTCCCCCTGCCAGGGGCTGCACTGACATCATCTGCTGTGTCCTGCTGGTGGTGGCCATCGTGGGCTACGTGGTGGTCGGCGTCGTGGGTACGTCCTGGGGGTCCCTGCAGGGTCTGGGGGGGTTCTGGGGGTCACCACGGCCTCACCATCCTGTGTCCCCCCAGCCTGGACCCACGGGGACCCTCGGAAGGTGATCTACCCCACGGACAGCCGCGGGCAGTTCTGCGGGCAGCAGGGGACCCCCAACGAGTGAGTGCCGGGCTGGAGAGACCCCAAATCCCTCCGGGGGGAGCGTGGAGGGGGCTCCCCCAAACCCCGTGGGTTTTTTTTTGGTTGGTTTTACAGGAAAAAACCTTTCCTTTTCTACTTCGACATCGTCAAGTGCGCCAGCCCGCTGGTGCTGCTGGAATTCCAGTGCCCCACCACGCAGGTACTGCCCGGCCCCTCTGGAATTTGGCTTCCCCCCCATGGAATCCGGGCCTGCAGCCCCCTGCCCGTGTCCCCCCCTTTCCCCTGCAGATCTGTGTCAGCAAGTGCCCGGACAGGTACATGACGTACCTGGCGGCCCACGGCAACGCGGCGGCGCTGGAATATTACCGCAATTTCTGCACCCCCGAGTTCAAGAACCCGCTCAAGGTGAGCTGTGGGGTCGGGTCGGGCGTGCCCTGGGGCTGGGCCCTGCTCTGACTGTGTGGATCCCTGTCCCCACCCAGGGTCCTGTCGAGGTGCTGAGGGACAAGGAGTGTCCGGCCATGCTCATCCCCAGCACGCCACGTACGTCTGCAATTAGCCAGGAGCTCGTTAGAGTGGATTTTTTTTTTTTTTTTTTGGGGTGGGGGCTCCTGTTTTCACACCTGAGCCGTCCCTTCTGTCTCACCAGTGGCACGCAGGTGCTTCCCAGCCATCCAGGCCAAGAAAGGCGTCATCATGGTGGGCAACGAGACCACCTACGACGATGGCCAGGGGCGCCGCAGGAACGTCACCGAGCTGCTGGAAGGGGCCAAGTGAGTCCCGGGCTAATGGCCCGGCTTCGTTAAAGCCACAGAGAAATCCCGCGCCAGAATCCCGGGATTGGAAACGGGAGCTGAAGGAGACGCGGCTCAGGGGGGATTGGCCGTGCAGGAATTTGGGGTTTCCTCGGTTTTTGGGGTCCTGCTCCATCGGCGTTTGCCGTTTCCAGACAAGCCAACGTGGTGCTGGAGGCGCGGCAGCTGGCCATGAAGATTTTCGAGGATTACACGGTGTCGTGGTACTGGATCATCATGTGAGCACGGGGCGGGACTCTGGGGCTTTACAATCCTTGGAATTGTTCGTGAAAAGGAAGAAATTCCAGGGATTCCCGGCCTTTCCCAATCCCTGATTCCTGCCCGCGGTTCCTTGGAATTGTGTGCGTGAAAAGGAAGAAATTCCAGGGATTCCCGGCCTTTCCCAATCCCCGATTCCTGCCCGCGGTTCCTTGGAATTGTGTGCGTGGAAAGGAAGAAATTCCAGGGATTCCCGGCCTTTTCCAATCCCCGATTCCTGCCCGCGGTTCCTTGGAATTGTGTGCGTGGAAAGGAAGAAATTCCAGGGATTCCCGGCCTTTTCCAATCCCTGATTCCCTCCCTCGGTTCCTTGGAATTCTGCGTGAAAAGGAAGAAATTCCAGGGATTCCCTCCCGCGGTTTCTTGGAATTGTGTGCTTCCTTGGAATTGTGTGCGTGAAAAGGAAGAAATTCCAGGGATTCCCGGCCTTTCCCAATCCCAGATTCTCTCCCGCGGTTCCTTGGAATTGTGCATGAAAAGGAAGAAATTCCAGGGATTCCCGGCCTTTCCCAATCCCAGATTCTCTCCCGCGGTTCCTTAGAATTGTGCATGAAAAGGAAGAAATTCCAGGGATTCCCGGCCTTTCCCAATCCCCGATTCTCTCCCGCGGTTCTCCCGATTTTTTTTTTTGGGAGGGAGGGAGGTGACACGCTGCCTTCCTCCCTCCCGCAGAGGCCTCGTCATCGCCATGGTGGCCAGCCTCATCTTCATCGTCCTGCTGCGCTTCCTGGCCGGGATCATGGTGTGGGTGATGATCGTGATGGTGATCCTGGTGCTGGGATACGGTGAGGGGGGGCCCCGGGATCCTCCCCCTGCCTTCCCTGTTCCCGGTGGGATTCAGGGAATTCCCCTCCCCGGCTCTGCCTTCCCCAAACACGACGAATTTCTGCTTTTTTTGGGTTTTTTTTCCACCGCAGGGATCTTCCACTGCTACATGGAGTACGCCAAGCTGAAAGGAGAGGCGGGCTCGGACGTGTCCCTGGCGGACCTGGGCTTCCAGACCGACCTGCGCGTCTACCTGCACCTGCGGCAGACATGGCTGGCCTTCCGTGAGTGGGGCGGGGCCAGCAGGTGAAGGGGCCCTCAGGATGGTGAAGGGGCCCTCAGGCAGGTGCAGGTGGCCCTCAGGCAGGTGAAGGGACCCTCAGGCAGGTGAAGGTGGCCCTCAGGCAGGTGCAGGTGGCCCACATGAAGGTGCAGGTGACCCTCAGAAAGGTGAAGGTGGCCCACATGAAGGTGAAGGTGGCCCTCAGCCAGATGAAGGTGGCCCTTAGGGAGGTGCAGGTGGCCCATATGAAGGTACAGGTAGCCCAGATGAAGGTGCAGGTGGCCCACATGCAGGTGAAGGTGCCCTCAGGCAGGTGCAGGTGGCCCACATGAAGGCGCAGGTGGCCCACATGAAGGCGCAGGTGGCCCTCAGGCAGGTGCAGGTGGCCCACATGAAGGTGCAGGTGGCCCAGATGAAGGTGCAGGTGGCCCCCAGGCAGGTGCAGGTGGCCCCCATGCAGGTGCAGGTGGCCCCAGGCAGGTGCAGGTGGCCCCAGGCAGGTGCAGGTGGCCCTCAGTCAGGTGCAGGTGGCCCCCAGGCAGGTGCAGGTGGCCCCAGGCAGGTGCAGGTGGCCCTCAGTCAGGTGCAGGTGGCCCCAGGCAGGTGCAGGTGGCCCCAGGCAGGTGCAGGTGGCCCTCACGCTGTCCCTCCCTCGCCAGTGATCATCCTGTGTGTGCTGGAGCTCGTGATCGTCCTGCTGCTCATCTTCCTGCGCAAGAGGATCCTCATCGCCATCGCCCTCATCAAGGAGGCCAGCAGGTCTGCCAGCCTGCCTCGGGCCTTAAACTGGCCTTAAACCCGGGTTTAACTGGGCTTTTACTGGGATTTAACCCGGGTTTAATTGGGGTTGTACTGGGATTTAACCCGGGCTTAATTGGGGTTTTACTGGGATTTAACCCGGGTTTAATTGGGGTTTTACTGGGATTTAACCCGGGTTTAATTGGGGTTTTACTGGGATTTAACCCGGGTTTAATTGGGGTTGTACTGGGATTTAACCCGGGTTTAATTGGGGTTTTACTGGGATTTAACCCGGGTTTAATTGGGGTTGTACTGGGATTTAACCCGGGTTTAATTGGGGTTTTACTGAGATTTAAGCCGGGTTTAATTGGGGTTTTACTGGGATTTAACCCGGGTTTAATTGGGGTTTTACTGAGATTTAAGCCGGGTTTAATTGGGGTTTTACTGGGATTTAACCTGGCTTAAACTGGGGTTTTACTGGGATTTAACTGGGCTTTTACTGGGATTTAACCCGGGTTTAATTGGGGTTTTACTGGGATTTAACCCGGGTTTAATTGGGGTTTTACTGGGATTTAACCTGGCTTAAACTGGGGTTTTACTGGGATTTAACTGGGCTTTTACTGGGATTTAACCCGAGTTTAATTGGGGTTTTACTGGGATTTAACCTGGGTTTAATTGGGGTTTTACTGGGATTTAACCTGGCTTAAACTGGGGTTTTACTGGGATTTAACTGGGCTTTTACTGGGATTTAACCCGGGTTTAATTGGGGTTTTACTGGGATTTAACCCAGGTTTTACTGGGATTTAACCCGGGTTTGACTGGGGTTTTACTGGGATTTAACCCGGGTTTGACTGGGGTTTTACCAGCGTTTAACCTGGGTTTACCTGGGGTTTTACCAGGGTTTAACCCATGTTTAACTGGGGTTTTACCAGGGTTTAAGCCAGGTTTAACTGGGGTTTTACCAGGGTTTAACCCATGTTTAACTGGGGTTTTACCAGGGTTTAAGCCAGGTTTAACCAGGGTTTAACCATCTTCTCACAGGGCCGTTGGTCACGTCATGTCGTCGCTGCTGTTCCCCCTGTGCACCTTCTTCCTGCTGTGCCTCTGCATCGCCTACTGGGCCAGCACTGCTGTGTATCCTTTCCTCTTCCTCATCGTCTTCCTCTTCCCCATCCTCATCCTCATCCTCATCCTCATCCTCTTCCTTTTCCTTTCATCCCTGTTCCTCAGAAGCCCAAGGTCTCCCCAGCACGGAACCTGAAATCTCTGAGGTTTAACCCCAGACGCCCCTTGGGGTGGAGGAGCTTGGGGAGAGCAGAGTTGGATTGGATTTAGGTTTGGATTTAGGGCTGGCTTTGGGAAATTTCTCCTTAACGGTGCCCTGCAGCTTCCTGTCCACCTCCAACGAGGCCGTTTACAAAGTGTTCAACGAGTCTGCGTGCCCGTTCTCTGGGCACACCTGCAAGCCTGAGGTGAGCACCTGGGGAAGCTCAGAACCTGTCAGGGGTTCTGTCAGAGCTCAGAACCTGTCAGAGGTTCTGTCAGAGCTCAGAACCTGTCAGGGGTTCTGTCAGAGCTCAGACCTGTCAGGGGTTCTGTCAGAGCTCAGAACCTGTCAGGGGTTCTGTCAGGACTCAGAACCTGTCAGGGGTTCTGTCAGAGCTCAGACCTGTCAGAGGTTCTGTCAGAGCTCAGAACCTGTCAGAGGTTCTGTCAGAGCTCAGAACCTGTCAGGGGTTCTGTCAGAGCTCAGACCTGTCAGGGGTTCTGTCAGAGCTCAGACCTGTCAGGGGTTCTGTCAGAGCTCAGAACCTGTCAGAGGTTCTGTCAGAGCTCAGAACCTGTCAGGGGTTCTGTCAGAGCTCAGATCTGTCAGGGGTTCTGTCAGAGCTCAGAACCTGTCAGAGGTTCTGTCAGAGCTCAGAACCTGTCAGGGGTTCTGTCAGAGCTCAGATCTGTCAGGGGTTCTGTCAGAGCTCAGACCTGTCAGAGGTTCTGTCAGAGCTCAGAACCTGTCAGGGGTTCTGTCAGAGCTCAGACCTGTCAGGGGTTCTGTCAGAGCTCAGACCTGTCAGGGGTTCTGTCAGAGCTCAGAACCTGTCAGAGGTTCTGTCAGAGCTCAGAACCTGTCAGGGGTTCTGTCAGAGCTCAGATCTGTCAGGGGTTCTGTCAGAGCTCAGACCTGTCAGAGGTTCTGTCAGAGCTCAGAACCTGTCAGAGGTTCTGTCAGAGCTCAGACCTGTCAGAGGTTCTGTCAGAGCTCAGAACCTGTCAGAGGTTCTGTCAGAGCTCAGAACCTGTCAGAGGTTCTGTCAGAGCTCAGAACCTGTCAGGGGTTCTGTCAAAGCTCAGAACCTGTCAGGGGCTCTGTCAGGACTCAGAACCTGACAGAGGTTCTGTCAGGACTCAGAACCCATCAAAGCTGACACCACGGGGGTCACTCTGGGCTGACCAGCGCTGCCCTGTGTCCCCTCCAGACCTTCAACACCAGCAACGTCACCAAGCTGTGCCCCGACGCCCAGTGCCTGTTCGCCTTCTACGGCGGCGAGACCGCCTACCACAAATACCTCATCGTGCTGCAGTTCTTCAACGTCTTCATGTTCTTCTGGCTCGCCAACTTCGTCATCGCGCTGGGCCAGGTGACGCTGGCCGGCGCCTTCGCCTCCTACTACTGGGCCTTTAAGAAGCCGGACGACATGCCGGCCTTCCCGCTGTTCTCCGCCTTCGGCCGCGCCCTGCGGTGCGTGCCCACCCTGCCCCGGGGGGCCGGCAGCTGCGGGAGGGTTGTGCCTTTCTGACGGGGCTGCTCCATCCCCAGGTACCACACGGGCTCGCTGGCCTTCGGCTCGCTGGTGCTGGCCGTTGTGCAGGTGATCAGGGTCACGCTGGAGTACCTGGATCACCGGCTGAAAGGTGCCCGGGTTGGGATGGGTGGGGTTGGGATGGGATGGGATGGGATGGGATGGGATCAGTGGGATGGGATGGGATCAGTGGGATGGGATGGGATGGGATGGTGTGGCTTGGCCTGCTGAGATTTTCACCCTTGTTCCCAGCTAGCTCAGATGTTAGGATGAAGCCTCAGGGATTCACCACGTGGATGTGAATAAAAGATAACAAAAGAGGCTCTTTTCCCCCATGGGAGAATTTGGGGGTTATTTCCTGTGGTGCTCTAGGAGCAAAAAGAGGGAGAGGTCAGGGGGCACAGGTCTTTTCTAGGGTTTGTAAGGGGGTGGGAAAAAATTGGATCATGGCCAGAGGGGAGAGGGACCAGGCCACAGGATATTGCAGGGGTCACCATTGCAGAATTTACCATTTCCAATACATCCAGGGAGTTACAATGGGATGGGATGGGATCAGATGGGATGGGATGGGATTAATGGGGTGGGATGGGATGGGATGGGATGGGATGGGATGGGATGAGCTGCAAGGCCCCATCCAACCCAAACCATCCCGTGATTCTGGCAAGTGTTTTCCGTGGCTGCTGGCTCGTTTTCTCCGTGCCAGGGAATTCTGGGCCCTACAATTGCCCATCAGGAAATGCCAGCAGCGGGTGGGGGCGTGGGAAGAGCACCCAGGGGGTGAAGGCAGGGCTTGGGTGGGGGAGCTGTGGCAACAAAGTCTCGCCAGTGACCTTAGAGTCCCTGGCTTTGGTGCTGACCCCTCTCCCCACGCCCTCCAGCCGCCGAGAACAAGTTTGCCAAGTTCCTCCTGAGCTGCCTCAAGTGCTGCTTCTGGTGCCTGGAAAAATTCATCAAGTTCCTCAACAGGAATGCCTACATCATGGTGAGAGTCGCCCAAAACCAACGCCCTCCAAGGGCTGGGGGTGCCACGGGGTGGGGGCAGCTCGGAGCTTTCCCTGGGAATTGTGAACACGGGGCTTTGTGGCCTTTTTTTGTCTGTTTGGATGGAAAACCTTGACCTCAGCCACATCCCGCTGGCTTTGGGGGGGACCCTCTGCGGGTGGGGGCTCTGCACGATTCCTGGCTCAGCAGTGGGGGAGATCCCTGTTCCAGGGTGGGATTTGCAGCCTGCCCCGGCTGCTGGACTCAGTGCAGTTTCTCTCTCTTTCCTCTGCCCCAGATCGCCATTTACGGCACCAACTTCTGCACCTCGGCCCGCAACGCGTTCTTCCTGCTGATGAGGAACATCATCAGGTGAGACCCTGCAGGGACCCCCCAGAGCCTTTGCCGAGCAGGCCCCTGGCTGCCTCTCAGGGCTGCTCATCCCTCTCTCGTCTCCCTCCAGGGTGGCCGTGTTGGATAAAGTCACGGATTTCCTCTTCTTCCTTGGGAAGCTGCTCATCGTGGGCAGCGTGGGTAAGTGCTGGCTTCTGGAAGTTTCTCCTCGCTGAAGCTGCTCCTTTCCACGCCGTTTTCCACCTCGCCCACCCTTGTCCCCTCCCTTGCTCTCCCAGGAATCCTCGCCTTCTTCTTCTTCACCCATCGGATAAAGCTGGTCCAGGACACGGCGCCGCCGCTGAATTACTACTGGGTCCCGATTCTGGTGAGCTGCCCTCTCGGTTTGGGGTGATTTTAGGAGAGCACCCTCCCACCAACCCCTCCCCACGGCCCATGCCTCAAGGGCCTCCTTTGTTGGAGGTGTTTTCCCGGTCTCTGGTGCAATGAGCCCTTTGTTGGCCGCTGCTGGCGCGGCGCCCGCCAGCTCTGCCCGCTTTGGCCTCCCTCCAGAGGTGGCTGAGGCCTTTTGTCCCCACTTGGGCTGCCCTGAACAGTCCTGCCCCTGTTCACTTCTCCTCCTTGCCCTGGGGAATGTGGGATTCAGCATTTTCCTCCTGCTGCTGCTGCTGCTGGCCAGGGGCTCAGTGTGTGCTGTCTCCTGCAGACGGTGATCGTGGGCTCCTACCTCATTGCCCACGGCTTCTTCAGCGTGTACGGCATGTGCGTGGACACCCTGTTCCTTTGCTTCTGTGAGTATCAGCACAGAGCCCCTCTTCCCACCGGCCTCCCGCTCACAGTGTCCAGTCCGGGGGGGTTTGTTCCCAATCCTGGGGCTCCTCTGTGTGGTTTTCTCCCGCTTTTTCCTTTCCTGACTCCTCACCTGCGTTCTCACCTGCTCCAGCAGAGACCCCCCAGCCTGTCCGTGACCTCCTGCGTCTCTCCCTCTGTTTTGGTGCTTTGGGCTCGGTGGAATTAACCACAACTAACCTCAATTTCCCTTTTTTTTCCTCCCTCTTTCCCTTCTTTTCCACCCTTCCCGTATCTCTGGTCGCACATTCTCCGCCTCCTCCGCCCTGTCTCTCCCCACGCTCTCCCAACGCTTTTCGCTCTTCCCCTTCACGGCCGCTTCTTCCCGGGGGCTGCAAAAGGTGAAGATCTGGAGAGAAACGATGGATCTCCGGAGAGGCCTTACTACATGTCCCCCGAGCTGAGCGAGATCCTGCTGAAGGGGCACCTAGAACCTTCCAAAAGCGCCGATAGCCAAGGCTAGGGCGCGGCGCCGGCCGGGCCCCCCCCCGAGCCCGGCGGCGACTCCCGCGGTGCCCTGGAAATCCTTGGAGGGCGCTGAAGGAGCCTCAGTGCCTCATCTGCCTTCCTGCCCCCCCAAATTCCGTGTTCCTGCGTCGAGAGAGCCCAGCTGGAGTCGCTGGGGGGTCCCGGTGCCTGGAGATGGTCGCGGCTTTGAGCAGAGATCTTTGTTGCTGAGGGAGGGCACGAGGAGCCCGGCGTGGAGGGACAGGATTTTGGGGCACGGCCCCACTGGGTTCTGCCACCCCCAAAGTGCTCTCTGGGCGTTTCTTCTGTGTCTGCTTCTGCCAAGAGCAGCGAAACTTTTCCTTGTCTTTTCCTGGCCTCTTTCCTCGTCCTTTCCTCACCTCTTTCCTGGCAATTTCCTCACCCCGTCTCTATGCAAACCACAGCATTTTGGTTTTTTTGAGTTTTGAAATTTTGATTCCGGGCAAAGTTTTGGCCTCACACCCGCTGCTTTAGCCCAGCTTGTCCCTGTCCCCTGTCGCAGCCATTGCTCCGGGGCAGGAGCTGTCACCGGTGGCCACTGGGACTCGCAGGGTTTCACTGCAGACACGGGGTGGGGTTGGGATCTCTCCTCCAGACAGCCCAGAAATGATCAGGATTTAACAAAGCAGCTCTCGTGGCTCAGCCACAGCTCCCCGTGAGCCTCCCAGGACGCGGGCCGTGGTGTTGTCGCTCCCATTTCCATCCCAAAAGGATCCAAATCGCTCTCAAAACACCCCCTGGGCATTGCCAGCCCGGGGCTTTGTGGCTTTGTTTGGTTCTGGGGTGTTGTTTTTTTTTCCATGGCTGGGATTTTCCAGCGTCGGGAATGAGGGGAATCACTTTTCCATCGGCTCCAGAGCTGCTGGGAAGAACTGAGGGGTCCCTCCCGCCCTTGGCTCTGTCGGTCTTTCCCCCCCCGAGAAACAAAACACCCGAATTCCCTCTTTCTTCTCAATCCCCGTGGGCCGTTGCTGTGTCAGAGGTGGAAAACGATTCCACGACGACCCCAGGGACTTTGCTCCATCTGGGAATGGCTGCTGGGGGGGGATCCCAGGAGCCTCCATCACACCCCACATCTGCCCCGCGGGGCCGGGGGTCTCTCTTTGCAGTGGAGGACCTGGAGCGCAACGACGGCTCGGCGGAGAAGCCGTACTTCATGTCTCAGAACCTCAGGAAGCTGCTCAAGAAGACCAACAAGGGCCAGCCCGAGCCGTAGCACCGCCTGTCCCGCCTGGAATTCGCCTCCGTGGACCTTGGACCACCCCTCTCCTCCCCCTCGGGGCGTGGCAGGGGAGGGGGGCTCGGTAAAATCCGGACTTCAAATCTGGTGACGATGATGATGATGATGATGATGAGTTTGTCACGGCAGGGCTCTGTGCCAGTGCCACCCCTGGGCTATGACGGGGGGGGGTAAAAAACCCCAATTCCCGACTCCAAAGGCAGTTTCACTGTGTTTTGTTGAGCCCGTGAATCTTTCTGAGCTCGGCCTTACCTCGTTATCCGGGGATCCCATGGGATCTGAACGGGCCGGAGGTTCCTGCAGCTCCTCACGGGGCGTTCCCGTTGTGGCCTCCCCCTAAAATACCGAATTCTGGTTGTTCATTCCTGCCCGGAGAGCTGGAATCACTTCCCTGCCCTTTGTCGACACCTGAGAGCCCAGTTTTGGGGCCCTGATTAATTAATTATTTTAGGAATAAGCTAATCACTGGAGGTGGAGGGGAACGAGGGGGATTTGGGGCTTGATGCTCCGCCCGGTTCTTGCACCTCTTGAGAACCTGCAGATGCCACAGATTCCTCCCCCAAATCTGCATCTGCTCCCCCAAATTTATCAGTTTCAGGCCAAGCCCTTCCCCAACGCTTCACCTGCAGAAGGGGTTTTGGGATGGACCTGGGGGCGGGTTTTGGGTTCATTCGGGGTGATTTTAGCAAAGCCAGCACCCCCCGCCAGGAGGGGAAGAAGAGTTTTATTGTTGGAGCTGAAAAGGAGTTAATTAACTCTAAAATGTAACTAACTCAGCTAAAATGTAACAGAATTAACCCTCAGACCCCGTGCAGCAGCAGCAGCAGCGCCGCCAACAGCAATCGGGCTTTTTTTGCGAGGGACTCGTTTGTTAAAAAAGAATTTTAAGAAACGCTCCGAGGGTTTGGGGGACAATTCCCAGCTCCCAAAAGCTGGGGGGGGTCCCACCTGCCCCCTCCTTTGGCTCTGGGAATTGATGGCATCGATCCCTTTGGCAGCTTTTTATCCCCATTCCCTTTGGGTTTTGGAATTACCTGATGCTTTGGGGGCTTTTGTATATTTTGCTTTTCCAGGATGTTTTGTTATGTTTTTTTGGAGCTTTCCCAGTGGATTTTTTGGGGGGCAGGTTTTGGTTTCTCTTGATGCAGCCGGGCAGAGCTTCCCTAGCTGGAATCAAACGCTGTAATTTCCCTAATTTTTTATAAAAAATTCCCTAAGTTTTTCCTTTTTTCCCCCCCCTTCGTTTTTTAGTGCAGCTGAGCAGTGGGCAGAGGAGTGGAAGGGAAAATTGAAGCCAAAAAAAATGATGGAAAAGGTAAAACAGAAAGGTGAAGGTAAAAAAAAAAAAAAAAAAAGCTAAAAAAGTAACAGCCAAGCTCAACAAAAAAGGTCAAATGAAGCTAAAAAGAGGCAAATCCTCCCAGTTTGGGATAAGTGGGAATAATTCAGGGAATAATGACCAGACCTTGTTCCACTTGCAGCCATTCCAGCACCTCGTGTCCTGCAGCTCCTGATGCTGATTCTGGATTAATTCAGATTTTCCCCTGCCTGTGCAGGTTTCAGGGTGGTTTTGGTTTTATTTCAGAATGTTCATCTTGGGGGCGAATTCCCTCCCACTCCTGGATTTTCAGCTGTTTTCCTCCTAAATCCCTGACCCTTTGGTTGTGGGTTTATTTGCTTAGAAAGGCGAAAAGGCAGCGAGAATTTGGAAGGCTGGAAGGAAAAATGGTGCAGGAGGGAAGAAATTTGGGAAAATGTGTTCCTGGGGAAGCCGGGCTGGCTCGGCTGCCTCCCAGCAACACAGGGCTGGAGGAGAATTAAGGATTTTTATTCCCAATAAGTGGCTTTTTAGGGGTGAAAACTGACTGTGAGGGAAACACTCCTGTAAATTTGGGGGTTTTTATTGGAAAACTCAGAGCGAGGGCAGCTCCCTGGGAGAACTGGGTGCCCGGAAAAACTTCACTCCAAGACCGGGTTCCTTCTTCCAAAGGCAAAGCTCCGTGTTCATGGCATTAAATTACAGAATTTAGGAATAACGGCGCTTTTTTCCACCCCCCTTGTCTAGAAATGTGGCTTCTGTCCCTACAAACCACATTGTCCTGCGGGCAAAGGAAACAACCCCAAATCCCTTTCAGCAACGCTGAACCCCGCAGGGCTGATGTTTGACAGGAAAATGCTCGTTTTTCATGTGTTTTTTGAGGCATTAACGGTGCCGTGACGATCCGGAGTCTCTGTGTCACGACCAACAATAAAAAAAGTGCCTGTTTGGACCTGGTTCTGTTTTGTCATTTCCTGGTGGCATCACGGGGGCTCTGACACCAATTCCGCCACGTTTCACCCCAAACCCCAAAATTTCAGCTGTTTTCAGAGTCGAGGGGTCACTGATTTTGGGGGAGTTTTGGTTGAATCTGAGGAATTTTCCAACAATCCCTGAGGCGCGGAGTCTTCGGGAGGGGATTTTAAGGAGCCAGCTGCTCGGTCAGACACCTATTTAATGTTATTTCCTTGGTCATCAAAAGCAGAAGGTGTTTTTGTGGTCAAATGCCTCCAAAAATGCATCTTTGAGGGTTGTTCCCCTCAAAAATTCAATGGCTTTGAGGTCAAGCCACTGAAAAATTTGCATTTTTGAGGTCAAACCCCTTCAGAAAAGGTGGTTTTGAGGACCAACCCCCTCAAAATAAGGCGGTTTTGAGGTCAACCCCCTCCGAAAAAGGTGACTATGAGGTCGTTGCCCTCGTACAAAGGCGATTTTGACACCGAACACCTCCAGAAAAGGCACTCTGAGGTCAAACCTTTTCATTCCTTGTCGGAGAAGGACGTTCCCGGTGGGAGCCTGGCCGGGCTCAGGTGCTGCGGGGGCTCGGGCGGACGCGTCCCCTCAGGGGGATCCCCTCAGGCCATCGCTCCCCTCACGTATCCCCTCAGCCCGAGCCCCCCCCTCGGCCCGTTCCCGCCACCGCTCTGGGCCCCGCCCCCTCTGCGCCACCCTCCCTCCTCCTTCTCCCATTGGTTCTGCTCCTTGTCAATCACTTCCAGCCGAGCCACCCCATTGGTTCGCGCCCGCCCTCACGCCGCTTATCCCAGCCCTCCGTGCCTGTCCCACTTTGCTCCCCGCCCCCTGTCCGTCACCCTCCCTCCGCCCTCTCCGATTGGCTCTTCCTGCTGTCCGTCACTCTCTCTCGGCGCTCTCCCATTGGCCCGCGCCCTCCGCGCTCCCCATGGCCGCGCCCCCCCCCGGCGCGCGCGCGCCCCCCGCCGGCGGCGGCCCCGCCCCCGCCGCAGTCCCGGCGCTGCCGCTCCGGCCCCCGCTCCGGCCCCGCTCCGGCCCCGCCGCGGCCGCTCCGGCCCCGCTCCGCCCCTTCCCGGGCCCCGCCGGCCGGGCCGGGCCGGGCCGCCCCCGTGAGGCACCGCCGGCAGCGTCCCGGTAGGAGCCGTGCCCGCGCCGCGCCGTGGTGGGGCGGGGGGGGGGGTGAAAGGCACGCGGAGCCGGCCGGGCCGGGCCGGGCCGGGCCTGGCTGGGCGGGGGCGGTGCTGGGGCGGGAGGAGCCGGTATGAGGTGTGTGGGGGGGTGGTGGTGGTGAGGCGGGGGGGGCGGCGGGACGCGGTGACCCGGCCCCCCCCGTGTCCCCTCCCTCCCGCCCTGCCCATTGTGTGCCGACAAAATGGCGGCGGTGAGTGAGGGGAGGGTGAGGGGGGGGCGGCCGGGTCCCCTCACGGATCCCCCTCAGCATTGCCCCGAGGGACGGGGAGGGGACGCGGAGCCGCTGCCCGGGGACCGCGGGTTCCTCACGGGGCTCCCCCCGGCTCCCCTCGTTCCCGGCCGGCGCCGCTTTGTTCGCGCCGCGTTTGCAAATGGCGGCAGCGCCCGGCGGCCCCCGCGCCCCCTCCTCGGTTTTACCCCGCGGCCCTGCACTCGTGTGGGACGGGGATTGGGGGGTCTGAGGGCAGCCGGTCCTTTCCAGACCCCCTCAGCCGCCCCTGGGAGGGATGTTCTGGGGGGGAGCATGGAGGAGCTGGGATCATCCCCCTTGGAGGGGCTTAAAGCCCCTCTTCCCATCCCACCTCATCCCAGGCTGGGAATTGCATTGGGGTCATCCCTTTTGAGGGACGATTTTAGCCTCTGTCCCCCCTCAGCACCAGGATCCTCCTCTCCTCACATTTTCCCAGCCTCTCTCCCTGCTCCCTCACGTTTCCCGCTGCTCCAGCCCCGTTATCCGCGGCCGCTCGGTTTCTGGAAGCTTTAGAGGAGCACGAATCCAGCAGCAGCCCCTTCCCTCGGCAGGGACCGAGGCCTTTGTGCCCCCTCACTGCGGGATTCCCGCTGCAATCCGAGCCCCCGGGCTTCCTGCGTGGCTCCCTGGCTCCTCATCCATCCCAAAACCCCCATAAAAGCCTCCAAATCTTCCTTAAAACGCGGCCTCGAACCCAAGCGCGGCTTCGCCCCTGTCACGCTTTCCCACGTTGAGGGCAGAAATTCCAACCCTTCGGTTGTTTTTCCCTCCGTCCTCCCAAAAACGCCTTTGGGAGAGTCCCTCCTTCCCTTGGGAGGCTCGATCCGAGCGCGGGAAGTTTGGTGAATTCCTGCTGGGGGTGGGAGTGGAGGAGGAACCAGGTGAAATTCCAGAGTTTGTCCCGTTTCCAAGGACCGGGCTCCTGGTTTTACCGAATCTCTGCTTTTTCTGCACAACAGACACAAATCTGGTGCTGCTGCAGCATCCAGCTCCCAGATTTCTTCCCTCCAAAAATCCCACAAGAGGGATAATGGGAGATTCTCTGACTGTAGGAGCAGCAGGGTGGGGATTTCAACCCTTTCCTAAACTGAGGGGATTTTAATGGGAATAACGGAGCCTTCAGGGCCCAGCCCAGAGCAGGAGGCACCGGGAGATGCCATGTGGCTCCTTGGGAATGATTTTCCCTGCTCTGCCGGCGCCAGTCGGGGTTTAATTACAATTAAATCCAGATTTATGGCACTGTTAAGCCATCCTGTGAATGAACTGGCAGGGCTGGAATCAGAGGGGTTTCCTTGGGTGGAATGGTGTGTCCCTACAGCAGCTCCAGGCAATGAGTTTTCCTGGTTTTTATCCTAAAAAACCTGAGCTGAAGGATGTGAGCGAGGCCAGAACGGGGGAGATTCCGGTGGGAAAAGGTGAAAGCGAGCTGTGGTCTGGGAAATGCATGGAAAGGGGAAAAACTGCCCCAAAAAGTGGGGCTTGGTTGAGGCAGGACCCACCCTCTGCAGGTGGGATTTGCAGGTTTGGGTGGCAGAGGATGATCATCATCTTCCTCATCCTCACAGGGTTTTCCAAGGCTTTTCCTTGGAGTTAGCAGCAGTGTGTCACAGGGCTGGGATTGAACCGGTCAGGGGCGAAATCAGGATTTGAATTAATTAATTTTATTGGGTTAATGAGGAGCCTGGCTGGAGCAGGTGCTGATCCTTCCCCTGCCCCTGTGGGAATGTCCAGAGGGTCTCATTCCTCCATTCCAGGGAGCAAAGCTCTGGAATTGGAACAAAAAGGCTGCACTGCCCCACAAACAGGCAGGGATTTGGTGTCTCTTGGGCTGAATCTGGTGAACTCCAGGACTTTAGAGCTGGGTTTATCCCGTTTCCTCCTGACAAAGCCAGGGAAGAGGCTCTGTGCAGCCTGTGGACTCAGCCAGCAGGGTGGATTTGGGTGGAAGCAGGGGGATGTGGCAGAGGGGTCTGTGCTGGGAGCTTCCCCTTAGGATCCCACAGGGATCTGTGCCCACGGAGGGCTCTGCCAGGGCTGCGTGTGAGCAGAGGGAAGAGGGCTCTCCCCTCGGTTAATTAATTAGTTAATTGTCCCAGCTGGCTGCTGGAGAGGGGAGTTCTGTCTGCTTTGGGAAAGTCTCGTTTCATGGGAAAACCCCTGGGGAATAAAAGGGAATAAGGTTGGGATGCTCTGTGCTCCTCCACTGTCAGTCTCCAGGGGGGGAATATAAATCCTGGGGAGCACAAAGCCGATCCTAACGAGTTGGGATCTGTCCTAATTGCCGCTCCTGCTGTGGCTGCCCCGGGCTCACCCCCTCTCTGTCCCTTCCAGATCCCAGAACGCCACGGTGCCGCAACACCCCGGTGGCCGGAAAAATCCAAATAAACCCCTCCAAAACGTTCCAGGCGGGCAGCAGGAAACAAAAATGGTAAGGGAAGGGATCCCGGAGATGTGGGGTGAACATCCCAATCCTAAATCCTAAATCCTCCCGAACTCCTCCTCCCCTCTGCGGCAGCGCCCGATGCGGATCTTTGTGAACGACGACCGGCACGTGATGGCCAAGCACTCGGCCGTGTACCCCACGCAGGAGGAGCTGGAGGCCGTGCAGAACATGGTTTCCCACACGGAGCGCGCGCTCAAAGCCGTCTCCGACTGGATCGACGAGCAGGAGAAAGTGAGCGGGGAGCAGCCCGAGCCCGAGTCCATGGAGACGGCGGCCGACGACGAGGGCAAGGACGGCGGGTGAGCAGCGGGGCCTGGGTCCCTCAGAACCTGCTGGGAGCTCGTTAGATCCCTGAGAGCCTGGGAGTTCCTGCTGGGAGTTCAGTAGATCCCTGAAAACCTGGGAATTCCTGCTGGGAGTTCAGTAGATCCCTGAAAACCTGGGAGTTCATTCGATCCCTGAAAACCTGGGAGTTCCTGCTGGGAGTTCATTAGATCCCTGAAAACCTGGGAGTTCATTAGATCCCTGAAAACCTGGGAGTTCCTGCTGGGAGTTCAGTAGATACCTGAAAACCTGGGAGTTCATTAGATCCCTGAAAACCTGGGAGTTCCTGCTGGGAGTTCATTAGATCCCTGAAAACCTGGGAGTTCATTAGATCCCTGAAAACCTGGGAATTCCTGCTGGGAGTTCAGTAGATACCTGAAGACCTGGGAGTTCCTGCTGGGAGTTCAGTAGATACCTGAAAACCTGGGAATTCCTGCTGGGAGTTCATTAGATACCTGAAAACCTGGGAATTCCTGCTGGGAGTTCATTAGATACCTGAAAACCTGGGAATTCCTGCTGGGAGTTCAGTAGATACCTGAAAACCTGGGAATTCCTGCTGGGAGTTCATTAGATACCTGAAAACCTGGGAATTCCTGCTGGGAGTTCAGTAGATCCCTGAAAACCTGGGAATTCCTGCTGGGAGTTCATTAGATACCTGAAAACCTCGTGGAAATTCCTTATATCCCTAAAAACCTTCTCACTGCTGCTGGGAATTCCTTAGATCCCTGAAAACCTGCTGGGAATTCATTAGATCCCTGAAAACCTGGTGGGAATTCCTTAGATCCCTGAAAACCTGGGAATTCCTGCTGGGAGTTCAGTAGATACCTGAAAACCTGGGAGTTCATTAGATCCCTGAAAACCTGGGAGTTCCTGGTGGGAGTTCATTAGATCCCTGAAAACCTGGGAGTTCATTAGATACCTGAAAACCTGGGAATTCCTGCTGGGAGTTCAGTAGATACCTGAAAACCTGCTGGGAGTTCGTTGGATCCCTGAAAACCTGGTGGGAATTCCTTAGGTCCCCAAAAACCTGGGAATTGCTTAGATCCCTAAAAACCTTCTCACTCCTGGTGGGAAATCCTTCGATCCCCAAAAACCTTCTCACTGCTGGTGGGAGTTCATTAGATCCCCAAAAACCTGCTGGGAATTCCTTAGATCCCCAAAAACCTGAGAATTCATTAGATCCCCAAAAACCTTCTCTCTGCTGCTGGGAATTCCTTATATCCCCAAAAACCTGGGAATTCCTTCGATCCCCAAGCACCTTGTCGCTGCTGCTGGTAGAGCTGTGTTCCGTGGCTGGGGAGCTGCCCGGGGCAGGATGGGGGTGACAGCTCCCCGTGCCAGGCTGTCCCTCAGGGCTGCAGCCCTCCAGGAGTGCCAGCGTGCTGTGCCTGTTTGCCCAGGGATCAGAAGGCCACGGAGCAGCTGACCAGGACCCTGCGGGGCGTGATGCGCGTGGGGCTGGTGGCCAAGGGGCTCCTGCTGAAGGGGGACCTGGACCTGGAGCTGGTGCTGCTGTGCAAGGACAAACCCACGGCCAAGCTCCTGGAGAAAGTCGCCGAGAATCTGGGAGTGCAGCTGGCGGTGAGCTGGGGGAAATTCCCTTTGGGAATGGTTCTGGCCCGGAAGAGTCAAGAGGAGTGTGATGGCGTTCCCTGGGATTGCTAAATGAGCTTCTCCTCGTTAGCCATGCAGTGGTTTGGGACCTTGGAGCTCATCCTGTTCATGGGCAGGGACACCTCCCACTGTCCAGCCTGGCCTTGGGCACTGCCAGGCATCCAGGGGCAGCCACAGCTGCTCTGGGAATTCCTTCACAGGCAGGGATTTCTTCCCAAAATCCGTCTAACCCCCCTCTTTTCCAGGGTGAAGCCATTCCCTGTGTCCTGTCCCTCCATGCCTTGTCCCCAGTCCCTCCATGCCTTGTCCCCAGTCCCTCCATGCCTTGTTCCCAGTCCCTCCATGCCTTGTCCCCAGTCCCTCCATGCCTTGTTCCCAGTCTCTCCATGCCTTGTCCCCAGTCCCTCCATCCCTTTTTCCCATTCCCTCCATGCCTTGTCCCCAGTCCCTCCATGCCTTGTCCCCAGTCCCTCCATCCCTTGTTCCCAGTCCCTCCATCCCTTTTTCCCAGTCTCTCCATCCCTTGTCCCCAGTGTCTCCATGCCTTGTCCCCAGTCTCTCCATCCCTTGTCCCCAGTGTCTCCATGCCTTGTCCCCAGTCTCTCCATGCCTTGTCCCCAGTCCCTCCATCCCTTTTTCCCATTCCCTCCATCCCTTGTCCCCAGTCCCTCCATCCCTTTTTCCCATTCCCTCCATGCCTTGTCCCCAGTCCCTCCATCCCTTGTCCCCAGTCCCTCCATGCCTTGTCCCCAGTCCCTCCATGCCTTGTCCCCAGTCCCTCCATGCCTTGTCCCCATTCCCTCCATCCCTTGTCCCCAGTCCCTCCATCCCTTTTTCCCATTCCCTCCATGCCTTGTCCCCAGGCTCTCCATGCCTTGTCCCCAGGCTCTCCATGCCTTGTCCCCAGGCTCTCCATGCCTTGTCCCCAGTCCCTCCATCCCTTGTCCCCAGTCCCTCCATCCCTTGTCCCCAGGCTCTCCATGCCTTGTCCCCAGTCCCTCCATGCCTTGTCCCCAGTCCCTCCATCCCTTGTTCCCAGTCTCTCCATGCCTGTTCCCAGGCCCTCCATCCCTTGTCCCCAGTCCCTCCATGCCTTGTCCCCAGGCCCTCTCCAGCTCTCCTGGAGCCCCTGGCAGGGCTCTGAGCTCTCCCCAGAGCCTTCCCTGCTCCGGGAGAACATTCCCAGCCCTCCCAACGCGCCTCCAGAGCAGAGGAGCTCCGGGATTACCGAATCACGGGAAGTTTTGGGTTGGAAGGGCCTTCCAAAAACCCATCTTAGCCCGAGCCATGTCCCTCCCACCTCTGCAGGCCATCACTGAGGACAAGTACGAGATCATCCAGTCGGTGGGGGACGCTGCCATCGTCATCAAGAACACCAAGGAGCCCCCCCTGAGCCTGACCATCCACCTGACGTCGCCCGTGGTCAGGGAGGAGCTGGAGAAGCAGCTGGCCGGAGGTAACGGCCGGCCCAGGCCCGGCAGCCCGCGCCTCACCAGCAGGAAAGTGCTCTTCAGCTTCAGGCCCAGCCCTGGCAGCTCTTCCTGGCCAAATCCAAACCAAAATTCCTTCCCTGCGCCAGCCTGGCCGCCATCCCGGCGTTGCTTTATCCGGAGCGAGCTTCCGAAGCTGAGGAGCACCTTTCACACGGGATTTTGCTCTATTTAATTTATTTTTTTTTAATTTATTTTTCCTTAGTATTACTCCTAAGTATTATTATTATTTTATCCTTTCTTTTTGGTTCCACTTGGGCCTTCAGTTCACTAATTCATCATCTCGTTGTATTACTCGTGGTTTGTCCCCGGCCGTGTCAGCGCAGCGACATGAAAGCAGAAACCAGATTTGTTTAAGAAACCCCAAAAAAACCAAACCTCCCCCCAAAAAAAAAACCCACCAAAACAAGCCCTCTCAGAGGCTTCCTGTCCGAGGAGTTGCATGTCCACGAACCGGGACGTTCCGGGATGTTGCCCCCGGTGTGTGTTGCAGCAGAACACCTCAGCTTCACCCTTGCGGAAAGCGATGCAGAGTTTTGGATAAAGTTAGCTTTTCTCCAAATTCCCTTTGGAACCAGAGGTGCAGCAGCCGCTGGCTGCGTGTGTGTGTGTGTGTGTGCTCTCTCCACATCCCACGGGCTCCGCACTAGCCTTATCTAAAACCCTGATCTCCAGCCAGTTTTGTTGGGGCGATTTCAGGCCTTTCCTCAGTTTTGCTGCAGCACAAACCGGGCACCTCTTTGTGCTCTTGATTGTTGATCTCTGGTGTTGATCTCTGACCTCGTCTCCGAGCCTTCTAGTTTGTCGATTTTAGGGACGCTGGACCTTTGACCAACAGGACGTTCTCTGTCGCGGGCCGGGGCCGGGGCAGCCATCCTTCCGGGGGGAAAGGTTCCCTGGATCCTCTCTGAGCCTGGCCCTTCCTCCCCTCCTCCTCCTCCTCCTCCTCCTCCTCAGCCCCTGCTCTCCAGGTGCAGAGCGGGGCTTCCACGCCCACCTCAAATTTCCCCATCGCCGGCCTCGCTGCCGCCTCTCCATCCATCCATCAATCAATCCATCAATCCAGGATTTATTTCTGTGCCCTCCAACGAGCCTCACGCTCCTCCTCTTCCTCCTCCTCTTCCTCCTCCTCCTCCTCCTCCTCCTCCTCCCAGCACACATTCCAGCCCATCCCTCCCTGGGAATTAAGCTTCCCCTCCATCCAGGCGAGGCCACCTCTTCCCTCCCGCTCCCAGCATCCCAGCAGGATTTTTTTGGGAGCCTCAGCTGCCCGTTAGGATGCTGCCTCATCCCCCTCGGCCCGACAGAAGCCCCTTGGTCAAACCGTGCCTTGTCTTCTTATTCCATCCACGACTAGAAACGCTCTCAGTCACCGACTCCCCGGACGTTCTGGACAGGCAGAAATGCCTTGCTGCCTTGGCGTCTCTGCGCCACGCCAAGTGGTTCCAGGTTTGCATTTTGTTCTTATATTTATCTTTAAAAGTAGAAACATTGGTAAACTTCTTTTAAGGGGCCGAGTGATTTTTTTTTTGGTTTTTTTTGTTTTTTTTTTTTTGTCGGAGCTGGAGTTTCAGAAGCGGCCGCCGGCCGCTCGGAGATGCCGGACTGTGGGCGCTGGAGTGACTTAGGAGCCTTGGTATGGGGCAGCCACGGAGCTGCTGCTGTGTGTGAGGAGTCCCCTTGGCCAGGAGCTTGGCTGAGACCTTGGCCAGGAGCTTGGCTGAGACCTTGGCCAGGAGCTTGGCCGAGACCTTGGCCAACCCCTTGGCCAACCAACACCTTGGCTAAGTCCTTGGCTAGGAGCTTGGCCAAACCTTTGGCCAACCAGTTCCTTGGCTAGGACGTTGGCCAAGCACTTGGCTAAGACCTTGGTCAACCAACACCTTGGCCAAGCCCTTGGCCCACCATTCCTTGGCTAGGATGTTGGCCAGTTCCTTGGCTAGGACGTTGGCCAAGCCTTTGGCCAACCATTTCCTTGGCTAGGACCTTGGGCAGTTCCTTGGCTAGGACGTTGGCCAACTCCTTGGCTAAGACCTTGGCTAGGACATTGGCTAAGCCATTGGCCAACCAGTTCCTTGGCTGGGACCTTGGCCAAGCCTTTGGCCAACCATTTCCTTGGCTAGGACCTTGGCCAGTTCCTTGGCTGGGACGTTGGCCAAGCCATTGGTCAGTTCCTTGGCTAGGAAGTTGGTCAGTTCCTTGGCTGGGACCTTGGCTAGGAAGTTGGCCAGTTCCTTGGCTGGGACCTTGGCCAGTTCCTTGGCCAGTGCCGTGTCCGGGACGTTGGCCAAGCCCTCAGCTAAGACCTTGGCTAGGACATTGGCTAAGCTATTGGCCAACCAGTTCCTTGGCTGGGTCCTTGGCTGGGACCTTGGCCAGTTCCTTGGCGGGGACCTTGGCCAGTTCCTTGGCCAGTTCCTTGGCTGGGACCTTGGCCAGTTCCTTGGCTAGGATGTTGGCCAGTTCCTTGGCTGGGACCTTGGCCAGTTCCTTGGCCAGTGCCGTGTCCGGGACGTTGGCCAAGCCCTCAGCTAAGACCTTGGCTAGGACATTGGCTAAGCTATTGGCCAACCAGTTCCTTGGCCAGTTCCTTGGCTGGGACCTTGGCCAGTTCCTTGGCTAGGAAGTTGGCCAGTTCCTTGGCTGGGACCTTGGCCAGTTCCTTGGCCAGTGCCGTGTCCGGGACGTTGGCCAAGCCCCGGGCCCGGCCGGGCTCGGCTGTGGCAGCCCCGGGCTCCGGGCTCGGCTGTGGCAGCCCCGGGCTCGGGGCTCCGGGCGCAGGCTCCGGCTCTGGCTCTCCCCTGGGCCCAGCAGCCCCGGGGGCGGCGCCGGGGCGGGCTCTGGGTGAAGCCCCCGTGTGGTTTTGGTTCCGTTCCCAGGCCAGGGCCAACGGGCTGAAGTCGTGCGTCATCGTCATCCGCGTGCTGCGCGACCTGTGCACCCGCGTGCCCACCTGGGCCCCGCTCCGAGGATGGGTAATCCCTGCCCTCCCTGCCCTCCCTGCCCTCCCTGCCCCTTCCCTCCCTGCCCCACCTTCCCGGGCACCGCCCCGTCCCAGAGCGGCTCAGAGACACAAATGAAACGTGTCTCGTCAGCCAGCCTCGCTAATTGTCGCTCCCGCTGTTATCGGGCCGGCAATGAATTATTAACTCTCCTCCGTGCTTTAGCAATGGCCAGCTCAGGTCGTTATGGAGTGGTTTATCAGTTAGCCACTCACCTCGCCCTCAAGTCGTTTTATTGATTATTAAACCACGTTATTATCAAAACACTTGAACAGCCACCAAATCACGTTATTGTCAGTGCTGTCAGCTGTCAAGCCTTGTTGTTATCAGATTGTTTTATCAGTTATCAAACCCCATCATTCTCATTACCAAATGTTTTATCAGTTACCAGACCACATCATTGTCATTACCAAACTGTTTTATCAGTTATCAACCCCCATAATTATCATTACCAAACTGTTTTATCAGCTATCAACCCCCATAATTATCATTACCAAACTGTTTTATCAGTTATCAAACCCCATAATTATCATTACCAAACTGTTTTATCAATTATCAAACCCCATCATTGTCATTACCAAATGTTTTATCAGTTATCAAACCACATCGTTATCATTACCAAACTCTTTTATCAGTTACCAAACTCAGATCATGATTATTTTCAAATAGTTTTATTAGTTATCAAAGCACACCGATATAAGATTGTGTTATAAATTATCAAGTCATGTTATGATCAAATAGAAAGTATCAAATGTCGTTATTTTAAAGTATTTTTATTAACTTTAAAATCCTGTTATTAAATACCTTTATCAATTACCAAATTACTTTATCAGTTACCAAACTGTCCTCAGACACCATCATCAGTTTCCTTTATCAATTAACAAACACTTTTATCAATTACCAAACAGCTTTATCTTATCAAGCCACATCATCCCCTTGTTTTATTCATTACCAAATCACCTTGTTATCAAACTTTTATCCCTTCCTCACTTCCACAGCCTGGCTCCTCTCCTCCTTTGGGAACTGGAAGCTGCTCCCAGACGTGTCCCTTCCCTGGAGTCCTTCCTTGGATCCCATTCCAGGATCCCATTCCAGGATCCCATTCCAGGATCCCATTCCAGGACCCCTTTTCCTGGAGTGGTCCCTGGGGTCCTTCTCCAGGATCTGTTTTTTGGGGCCCTTCTCCCAAATCGCTTTCCCAGAGTCGCTCTCTGGGCTCCCCCTCTGAGATCCCTTTCCAGGAGTCCCTTTCCCTTTGCCAGGATCTCTTTTTCTGGGGGCCCTTCTCCCAGATCCCTTTCCCAGGGTCCCTCTCTGGGATCCCTTTCCAGGGTTCCATTTCCCCTATGGGATCCCAGCTCTCCTTCCCAGATTTCCTCTCTGGGCTCCTTTCCTGGGATCCCTCTCTGGGGTTCCCCGTGCCAGGTCCCTTCCCAGGAGTCCCATCCTTTGCCAGGATCTCTTTTTTTGGGCTCGCTGTCGCAGGATCCCATTCCCTGTGCCTGTTCCCTTGCAGCCCCTGGAGCTGCTGTGTGAGAAATCCATCGGGACGGCGAACCGGCCGATGGGCGCGGGCGAGGCCCTGCGCCGCGTGCTCGAGTGCCTGGCCTCGGGCATCGTCATGCCAGGTGAGCTCCTGGGGACACCTGAGCTCTGGGGACAGGTGAGCTCCTCCAGCCGGGTGGGCTCTGCCCGGGTGGGCTCTGCCCGGGTGGGCTCTGCCCAGGTGGGCTCTGCCTAGGTGAGCTCCTCTGCCCAGGTGGGCTCTGCCTAGGTGGGCTCTGCCCAGGTGGGCTCTGCCCAGGTGAGCTCCTCTGCCCAGGTGGGCTCTGCCCAGGTGGGCTCTGCCCAGGTGAGCTCCTCTGCCCAGGTGGGCTCTGCCCGGGTGGGCTCTGCCTGGGTGGGCTCTGCCCGGGTGAGCTCCTCTGCCCGGGTGGGCTCTGCCTGGGTGGGCTCTGCCCGGGTGAGCTCCTCTGCCCAGGTGGGCTCTGCCCGGGTGAGCTCCTCTGCCCAGGTGGGCTCTGCCCGGGTGAGCTCCTCTGCACGGATGGGCTCTGCCTAGGTGGGCTCTGCCCAGGTGGGCTCTGCCCAGGTGAGCTCCTCTGCCCAGGTGGGCTCTGCCCAGGCCAGCAGAGCCGGGAGGAGCGCGGGCGGTGCCGGCGGTCGGGAGCCCCTCGCTCCCCACGGGCACCGGGACAGAGAGACCCCAGTGGGGTTTGGCTCCTGGGCAGCCCCCACCTCACAGGAATCCCAATCCCACAGGAATCCCAATCCCACAGAAATCCCATCCCACAGAAATCCCATCCCCACAATCCGCGCCCCTCGAAGCCGCCCCAGGGAGTTTAGGGTAGAGACCCGGGATAATTCTCTGCATATCTTCCTTGTTTCCTGCCTTCAGATGGTTCTGGTATTTATGACCCTTGTGAAAAAGAAGCCACTGATGCTATTGGGCATCTAGACAGACAACAAAGGGAAGATATCACACAGAGTGCTCAGGTATAGTGTGACCTCCACCCGGCCCCTGCCAGCCCCGGCTCGCCCTGCTCCCGGCCCCCCGGCCACCTTACACTAGACCCGTGGTCACTCGGCCCTGTGGTCACTCAGCCCTGTGGTCACTCAGCAGAGTGGTCAGTCAGTGCTGTGGTCACTCAGCCCTGTGGTCACTCAGCAGAGTGGTCAGTCAGTGCTGTGGTCACTCAGCAGAGTGGTCAGTCAGTGCTGTGGTCACTCAGCACTGTGGTCACTGAGCTGTGGTCACTCAGTGCTGTGGTCACTTAGTGCTGTGGTCACTCAGCAGAGTGGTCACTCGGTGCTGTGGTCACTCAGTGCTGTGGTCACTCGGTGCTGTGGTCACTCAGCAGAGTGGTCACTCGGTGCTGTGGTCACTCAGTGCTGTGGTCACTCAGCCCTGTGGTCACTCAGCCCCGTGGTCACTCAGCCCTGTGGTCACTCAGCCCCATGGTCACTCAGCCCTGTGGTCACTCAGCCCCGTGGCCAGTCAGTGCTGTGGTCACTCAGCCCTGTGGTCACTCAGCCCTGTGGTCACTCAGCCCCGTGGCCAGTCAGTGCTGTGGTCACTCAGCCCTGTGGTCACTCAGCCCCGTGGCCAGTCAGTGCTGTGGTCACTCAGCCCTGTGGTCACTCAGCAGAGTGGCCAGTCAGTGCTGTGGTCACTCGGCCCTGTGGTCACTCAGCCCCGTGGCCAGTCAGTGCTGTGGTCACTCAGCCCTGTGGTCACTCAGCCCCGTGGTCACTCAGCCCTGTGGTCACTCAGCCCCGTGGTCACTCAGCAGAGTGGCCAGTCAGTGCTGTGGTCACTCAGCCCTGTGGTCACTCAGCAGAGTGGCCAGTCAGTGCTGTGGTCACTCAGCCCTGTGGCCAGTCAGTGCTGTGGTCACTCAGCCCCGTGGTCAGTCAGTGCTGTGGTCACTCAGCCCTGTGGTCACTCAGCCCTGTGGTCACTCCCCCCACCTGTGCCCCCATAGTTTGTCCCCCCCAGAGCACAGGATCAGGTGTCGAGCAGTGAATTTTCCCCAGTCCTCCCCTTTTTTTTTTTTTTTTTTTATTATTATTATTTTTTGGGGTGTTTAACTGCCCCGAGGCCCCCCGAGGAGGGCACTGGGGTGTGTGGGGCTGGGGCAGGGGGCTCCAGCAGCCCCCAGTGACCCCAGCCCCGTCCCCAGCACGCCCTCCGGCTCGCCGCCTTCGGCCAGCTCCACAAGGTCCTGGGCATGGACCCCCTGCCCTCCAAAATGCCCAAGAAACCAAAGAACGAGAACCCAGTCGATTATACTGGTATGTACTGGGATGGGATGGGGGGGGACAGCCCCACGTGGCAGCCCCCCGGGTTTTGGGTGGAGAATGGGGGATTTAGGGAGTGCTCCCTGCTCCTGGCTGCAGTTCAGATCCCGCCCAGCACCACGTACGCCGTGACCCCCATGAAGAGGCCGATGGAGGAGGACGGGGAGGAGAAATCCCCCAGCAAAAAGAAAAAGAAGATTCAGAAAAAAGGTACTGAGTTAAGCAGAGGTAGGTCCTGTGGGGATGCTGAAAGTCAGGGGGGTTTGGAACAGCTGCGGAAAAAAGCAGAGACAGCAAAGTGGAGTTGGGGAATTGGCCTGGGGAGGCTGCAGGTGGGGGGCATAAAATAAAAATAAAAATTTAAAACTGGGAGATGTGTGCTGGGTGAAGCTGGAACCAAGGAGGAAAAGATCAGGATTTGTGTGGGATTGGGGAAGACTGATGGGAGCTGGTGGGAAATAGGAAAAGACTGGTCAGAGCTGGTCTGGAACTGGGAAAGGTTAATGGGGACTGGTCTGGAATTGGGAAAGGTCAGAGGGGACTGGTCTGGAATTGGGAAAGGTTAATAGGGACTGGTCTGGAACTGGGAAAGGTTAATGGGAAATGGTCTGAAACTGGGACAGGTCAGTGGGGACTGGTCTGGAATTGGGAAAGGTCAGTGGGAACTGGTCTGGAATTGGGAAAGACCAGTTGGAGCTGGTCTAAAAAGAGAAAGGACCAGTTGGAACTGGTCTGAAATCAGAAAATACTGGTCTGGACTGGTCTAAAATGGGAAAATACAGGCCAGAACTGATCTGCAGTTGGAAAATGCTGATGGGAACTGGTCTGGAATGGGAACAGCCCCATGGGAACTGGTCTGGAATGACCAAATGCCCATCAGGACTGGCCTGAAATGACAGAAATAGCGATTGGAACTGGGCCCAGACTGGGAGATGCTGGTGTGGGGGTGAGTTGTGGTTCTTGGAGGAGCCCCCACCGAGCGTGGGTGCTGCTCTTTGCCCCGTGCAGAGGAGAAGCTGGAGCCCCCACAGGCCATGAACGCTCTGATGAAGCTGAACCAGCTCAAACCTGGCCTCCAGTACAAACTGGTGTCCCAGACTGGGCCCGTGCACGCCCCCATCTTCACCATGTCCGTGGAGATCGACGGCAGCACCTTCGAGGCCTCGGGGCCCTCCAAGAAAACAGCAAAGCTGCACGTGGCTGTGAAGGTGGGAATGGTGGGGATGACGTGGGAATAAAATGGGGAAAATGAGAGTGGAGTAGTGGGAGTGGGAGAGTGGGAATAAGGGGAATGTGGGAATAATGGGAATGGGGGAACGGGAAAATGGGAATGGGAGTGGGAGTGGTGGGAATGGAAAAATGGGAATAATGGGAATGGGAGAGTGGGAATAGGAAAATGGGAATAGGAATGGGAATGTGGGAAAATGGGAATGGAGGGAATGGGAATGGGAGTAGGAATAATGGGGAAATAGGAATGGGGATGTGGGAAAATGGGAAAAAGCGAATGGGGAATGGGAGTGGGAATAATGGGAATAATGGGAATGGGGGAATGGGAAAATGGGAATTGGGAATGGGAATGTGGGAAAATGGGAATGATGGGAATGGGAATCATGGGAATGTGGGAAAATGGGAATGGTGGGAATAATGGGAATGGGAGAGTGGGAATGGGAAAATGGGAATAATGGGAATGGAAAAATGGGAATGGGAATGTGGGAAAATGGGAATGGGAATATGGGAAAATGGGAATGGTGGGAATAGGAATGGGAATGGGGGAATGGGAATGGGGAATGGGGGAATGGGAATGGGAATGGGAATGGGAATGGGAATGGGAATGGGAGAAGTGGCAGAAGCTGCAGGCTGAGGAGGTGGGAGCTGCCAGCCCCCAGGATCAGGGGTGGGGAATGCAGAGCAGCAGTGCACAGGCTGGGGCAGCCCCGGGGGGGATTCCAGGGGGTGCTGACCCCTCCCCTGCTGCCCCCCAGGTGCTGCAGGACATGGGGCTGCCCACCGGGGTGGAGGGCAAGGACTCGGGCAAAGGCGACGAGTCGGCCGAGGAGAGCGACAGCAAACCCGTGGTGGTGGCTCCTCCGCCCGTGGTGGAAACGGTGTCCACGCCCACAGCAGCCTCACCCCCCTCGGATCAGACCCCTGAGGTGGGTGAGGGCACACGGGGAGGGCTGGGGGGCACACCTGGCACACCTGGCACCTGTGCTGGGCGCGGTTTTTGGTGAGTCAGCAGGCACGGGCGGCTCCTCGTGGGTCGAGTGTGGGGTTTGCAGCACTCGGGAGGGGTTTGTCAGCAGCCTCTGCTTCCCCTCTGAGCCAGGATTAGTGGGAACACGATTGAGGCAATTCTCGTGTTTGGGCTTGGGTGTTTGTTGTATCTTATCAGAAAATTGCAGAAGTCTGACAGCACCTCCAGCTCCTGGCTGGAAATAGGAAAAATGGCTCCAGCTGAGCCTGCTTCAAGGCCTTTCAAAGTTAAACAAACCAGTAAAAGTTTTACACTTCCATTGTTTATCCTTTTGACACAATAGTAGATTCCCACTGCCCTTAGACATTGGACCAACCAAAGGTCACTGCCTGAGTTCTGTGGAGAAGATGAACAAAGAAAATTCTCCATCTTGTCCCATACCCACCACTCTACTGTAAAAACCTCAAATTTAAACCCCATCACCCCGTGAAAACACACACACACACCTTAACCCACCACACATTGGTGATTTCTAACTCACCATTCATCTTTCCAAGCCTTCTCCAAGGTTTCAGCTCCAGGGGAAAACACCCAAAACCTCAAAAATCTCCAGATTCCTGGAGATCCAGCAGTCGAGGCGGGGAGCAGCTCCGTGTGCTCTGGGGAGGTTTTTTGGGGTTTTTTTGGGGTGGGGGGACTCAGGCAGGCTCCGTGTGCCCCCAGAACGTGAAGCAGCAGGGACCAATCCTGACCAAGCACGGCAAGAACCCCGTGATGGAGCTGAACGAGAAGCGGCGCGGGCTCAAGTACGAGCTCATCTCAGAGACGGGGGGCAGCCACGACAAACGCTTTGTCATGGAGGTGAGGGGACACCAGGAGCCTCCCCACCCACAGCCCCTCGAGTGGGGAAAGAGCCTTGGGGAAGCCTCACCCCCCACTTTTTCCCAAGAGTTCAGAGCGTCAAATCAAATCCGAGCGCTTTGGGTCGGGAGGAGCTTTTCAAAGCTGGGCAGCTCTGGGGTTTTCCCTGCAGCTCTCCCATCTTTTCCTGCCCTTCCCCACCTCACTGTGTGCTCCCATCCCCTGCCAAGGTGGAGGTGGATGGGCAGAAGTTCCAAGGTGCTGGCTCCAACAAGAAGGTGGCCAAAGCCTACGCGGCGCTGGCCGCGCTCGAGAAGCTCTTCCCCGACGCTCCCGTGGCCATCGAGCAGAACAAGAAGAAAAGAGCCCCGGTCCCAGCCAGGGGGGGCCCCAAATTCCCCGTGAAAGTGAGTGAAATGTGCAGTCCCACCGGGCTGGGGTGGGGGAAAAAAATGGGAGCTGGTCTGGAGTGGGAATAGACTGGTGGGAACTGGGCTGGGGGAAAAAAATGGGAACTGGGCTGGAGTGGGAATAGAGTGATGGGAACTGGTCTGGAGTGGGAACAGACTGGTGGGAACTGGGCTGGAGTGGGAATAGAGTGATGGGAACTGGTCTGGAGTGGGAATAGACTGGTGGGAACTGGGCTGGGGGAAAAAAATGGGAACTGGGCTGGAGTGGGAATAGAGTGATGGGAACTGGTCTGGAGTGGGAATAGACTGGTGGGAACTGGGCTGGGGGAAAAAAATGGGAACTGGGCTGGAGTGGGAATAGAGTGATGGGAACTGGTCTGGAGTGGGAATAGACTGGTGGGAACTGGGCTGGAGTGGGAAAAGAGTGATGGGAACTGGTCTGGAGTGGGAATAGACTGGTGGGAACTGGGCTGGGGGAAAAAAATGGGAACTGGGCTGGAGTGGGAATAGAGTGATGGGAACTGGGCTGGGGGAAAAAAATGGGAACTAGGCTGGAGTGGGAATAGAGTGATGGGAACTGGGCTGGAGTAGGAAAAGAGTGATGGGAACTGGTCTGGAGTGGGAATAGACTGGTGGGAACTGGGCTGGAGTGGGAATAGAGTGATGGGAACTGGTCTGGAGTGGGAATAGACTGGTGGGAACTGGGCTGGAGTGGGAATAGAGTGATGGGAACTGGTCTGGAGTGGGAATAGACTGGTGGGAACTGGGCTGGAGTAGGAAAAGAGTGATGGGAACTGGTCTGGAGTGGGAATAGACTGGTGGGAACTGGTCTGGAGTGGGGAAACTCTGGGGTCTGACTCTGGGGTGTAACTCCCCGGGCTCTGGCTCTGGGTTTGATCTTTTTTCTGGCAATGAGAGCAGATCAAACCCCATAAAGTTCTGCAGCCAAAACCTCTGGATTTGGAGGTGCCCGAATTTGGGCTCCCCCTCTGTGGGGTGGCTCTTGCTCACGGGGTCCTGGGGCTCTGTTTTGGGATGGGGTTTGGGGGTTTTTTTTGGGGATTTTACCCCAAAACCCCCAGCCCCAGGTGACCCCTGTGTCCCCTCTCCTCGTCCCCACAGCAGCACAACCCCGGCTTTGGGATGGGGGGGGGCCCCATGCACAACGAGGCCCCCCCGCCCCCCAACATGAGGGGCCGAGGCCGGGGCGGCAACATGAGGGGCCGGGGGAGAGGCCGGGGCGGCTACGGCGGCAACCACGGCGGCTACCTGAACACAGGTGAGGGCCAGCACACACCTGGGGGGTGAGAGCTGCACCTGGGGGGTCAGAGCTGCACCTGGGGGGTCACAGCTGCACCTGGGGGGTCAGAGCTGCACCTGAGGGCCAGCACACACCTGGGGGCCAGAGCTGCACCTGGGGGGTCACAGCTGCACCTGGGGGGTCACAGCTGCACCTGAGGGCCAGCACACACCTGGGGGGTCAGAGCTGCACCTGGGGGGGTCAGAGCTGCACCTGGGGGGGTCACAGCTGCACCTGGGGGGTCACAGCTGCACCTGGGGGGGTCACAGCTGCACCTGGGGGGTCACAGCTGCACCTGAGGGCCAGCACACACCTGGGGGGTCAGAGCTGCACCTGGGGGGGTCAGAGCTGCACCTGGGGGTCACAGCTGCACCTGGGGGGGTCACAGCTGCACCTGAGGGGCCAGAGCTGCACCTGGGGGGTCACAGCTGCACCTGGGGGGTCAGAGCTGCACCTGGGGGGGTCACAGCTGCACCTGGGGGGGTCACAGCTGCACCTGGGGGGTCACAGCTGCACCTGGGGGGTCAGAGCTGCACCTGGGGGGGTCACAGCTGCACCTGGGGGGTCACAGCTGCACCTGAGGGCCAGCACACACCTGGGGGTCAGAGCTGCATCTGGGGGTCAGAGCTGCATCTGGGGGGTCACAGCCACACCTGTGGGGGTCAGAGCAACACCTGGGGGGGTCAGAGCAACACCTGGGGGGATCAGAGCCGCACCTGAGGGCCAGCACACACCTGGGGGGATCAGAGCCGCACCTGAGGGCCAGCACACACCTGGGGGGATCAGAGCCACACCTGAGGGCCAGCACACACCTGGGGGGATCAGAGCCACACCTGAGGGCCAGCACACACCTGGGGGGCTCAGCCCCCCCCGTCACCCCCAAGGACCAGCCTTGCCCCCTGGTTTGGCACCCATGGCCCCTGGATGTTCCAGAACCTTCCGTGGGGCAGTGACCCCCCCCCCCCCATTCTGTCCCACCTGGATTTCCCAGAGCCCTCCACGGGGGAACGACCCCACCCCAAATCCAGGACATGCCACCCCTGGAATTTCTGATTATTCCCGAATTTTCTCCTGCTCCAGGCGCCGGCTACGGGAGCTACGGCTACGGGGGGAATTCTGCCACTGCTGGATACAGTAAGTGCCTTTTTATTTTCCTTTTTCCACCCAAAATCCCAACGTGTGCTGGTGTTCTAAGGGGCTGAAAATTCCCAGGGAAATGGCTCAAGGGAGCAGAAGCTTTTTTTTTTATTTTATGGAAAACATTCCTTGGTTTTTAAGGGAACCCGAAGTGTTTCCATCGATTTTGTCTTAGCTTGGAGCAAAAAAAGTGCTGGAATCAGCTGGAGAATGAAATATCCCCAAAATCAGGGGTTCAGGGGAATTTTGGGATTGATTTTGAGTCTCGGGATCCACGGGATTCCGAGAGTTTTGATCCTTTATTCCTGCTGTTCTGGGTCTGAAAGTTCCCTTTCTTGTTTCTTCTGTCTTTGAGGCCCTTGAGCTAATTCCATAATTTAACCAACAAAAAAAAAAAAAGGAAGGGATGGATCTGGATGGGAGATCCCAGCTGGGATCACAGGGGTGGTGGATTCAGATGGGGGATCCCTCTGGGATCACAGGGATGGATCACTGGGAGATCCCTCTGGGATCAGGGATGGATCACTGGGAGATCCCTCTGGGATCAGGGGTGCATTCAGATGGGGGATCCCTCTGGGATCAGGGATGGATCTGGATGAGAGATCCCTCTGGAATCACAGGGGGATCCCTATGGGATCAGGGATGGATCACTGGGAGATCCCTCTGGGATCAGGGATGGATCACAGATCCCTCTGGGGTCACAGGGATGGATCACAGGAGTGGATCACGCGGCCGGGGGCCTGGACGGGGGACACGGGGGTCCTCGGGCACCGGAGGGGCCCCCTCTGCCGGGAGGGCCCGGGATTCCTCTGGGATCACTGGGATGGATCACTGGGAGATTCCTCTGGGATCACTGGGATGGATCCCTCTGGAATCAGGGATGGATCACAGGGATGGATCCCTCTGGAATCAGGGATGGATCACTGGGAGATTCCTCTGGGATCACTGGGATGGATCCCCCTGGGGTCACACGTACAGACCCCCGGGGGGGTGGGGGGTGTCTGTGCCGGATTTTTCGGGGGTCTCCCCCAGCCCCGCCTCACCTCGCCCCCCTCCCCTGCCCTGTCCCCGTGCCCAGGCCAGTTCTACAGCAACGGTGGCCACTCCAACTCGGGGGGGGGCGGCGGCTCCTCGGGCTACGGCTCCTATTACCAGGGCGGCGGCGACGGCTACACGGCGCCCACGCCCCCCAAGCACGGCGGCAAGAAGCAGCAGCACGGAGGGGGCCAGAAGGGCTCCTACGGCTCGGGCTACGGCTCCAGCCACCAGGGCCAGCAGCCCTACGGGCAGGGCCAGTACGGCGGCTACGGGCCCGGGCAGGGCAAGCAGAAGGGCTACGGCCACGGCCAGGGTGGCTACTCGTACTCCAACTCGTACAACTCGCCCGGGGGAGGCTCGGACTACAGCTACGAGAGCAAATACAGTGAGTGGGGGGCACGGGGGGTTTGGGGTTGGGGGTTTGGGGTTGATCCCAAAGGGTTTTGGGTCACGGTTCCTGCAGGGGTGTCCCCGTCTCTGGAGCAGCTGGAGGGGACCTTGGTGACCCCTCTGTGGGCTGGGGCAGCACCAGGGAGCTCCAGTGACTCCCAGTGTGTCCCAGTGACTCCCAGTTAACCCTGGGTGATGCTCCCAGTGTGTCCCAGTGACTCCCAGTGTGTCCCAGTGACTCCCAGTTAACCCTGGGTGATGCTCCCAGTGTGTCCCAGTGACTCCCAGTGTGTCCCAGTGGCTCCCAGTGTGTCCCAGTGGCTCCCAGTTAACCCTGGGTGGTGCTCCCAGTGTGTCCCAGTGACTCCCAGTGTGTCCCAGTGGCTCCCAGTGTGTCCCAGTGGCTCCCAGTTAACCCTGGGTGATGCTCCCAGTGTGTCCCAGTGACTCCCAGTGTGTCCCAGTGACTCCCAGTGTGTCCCAGTGGCTCCCAGTGTGTCCCAGTGGCTCCCAGTTAACCCTGGGTGATGCTCCCAGTGTGTCCCAGTAGCTCCCAGTGTGTCCCAGTGACTCCCAGCTGCCCCTCCTGGAGCTGGAGCTGGGAATAACGGGAGTTTTGGGGCTGGCCAGAGGGATTTGGTGCTGGGACAGGGGACAGAGCAGGGCAGGGCAGGGATAATCAATCCATGGCTCAGAACGCCCCTGGCAGGGTGGGATAAAATCACCCAGATCCTCCTGGAATTTGGGGTCCCTGAGGGTGCTGGGGATGCCCTGAGGTTGCTGAGGGTGCCCTGAGGGTGCTAGGGGGTCCCTGAGGGTGCCCTGAGGGTGTTGGGGGTGCCCAGAGGGTGTTGGGGGTGCCCTGAGGGTGCTGGAGGTTCCAAAGGGTGCTGAGGGTGCCCAGAGGGTGCTGGGGGTTCCAAAGGGTGCTGAGGGTGCCCTGAGGTTGCTGAGGGTTCCAAAGGGTGCTGAGGGTGCCCTGAGGGTGCCCAGAGGGTGCTGGGGGGTCCGTGCCCCCCATCCTCAGCCCCATTTCCCCCCCCCTCCCTTTTCCCAGGTTACAGCGGCAGCAGCGGCCGCGGCGGCGGCGGCAACAATTACAGCGGGGGCGGCTCCTACAGCTCGGGCTCGCACGGGGGCTACGGGGGCTCGGGGGGCGGGGGCTCCTCCTACCAAGGTAAGGCAGGTCAGTATGGACACCCCCTCCCCACCGCCGGGGCCCTGCTGCCGCTGCACAGCAGCCTGACCCCTCCTTCCTCCTCCTCCTTCCTCCTCCTCCTCCTCCTCGCAGGTGGATACTCCTCGCAGTCCAACTACAACTCCCCGGGCTCGCAGAGTTACAGCGGCCCCCCCAGCTCGTACCAGGCGTCGCAGGGTGGGTACAGCAGGAACGAGCACAGCATGAGTTACCAGTACAGATAAACCCCAAAATCCTGCCCCCCACCCACCCACCCACCCACCCCGGGGGGTTTCATCCCCCCCTCTCCGCCCCCCTCCCTCCCCATCGCTCTGTGTGACCCGGCACCGCCCTGGGCCTCTATTTAATGGGTCGTAGTTGCCACGACGACTTGGTCTAAATAGGATTATTATTATTATTATTTTTGAGGGGTTTTTTTGGGGGTTTGTTGGTTTTTTTGTTTTTTTTTTGGGGGGGGGAAGTCGATCCAATTCCAGAGCCTTTTCCCAGGCCCCGGCTGGGGGACGGGCCCTCGTTGTTCTGCTTTTGTGAAGTGCGTTAAAAAGGAGCTTTTTTCGGTATTTTCTGGCTTTGGTGGCTTCAGTTTTTTTTGGGGAAGGGGTTTGGGAGAGGGTGGAGGAGGTGAATAAACCCAGAATTTGGGATGGTTCAGGCTCACAGCGAGTCGTTCTGCACCTCCAGACCCCCACGTTTGGAGGATTCTCATAAAAACAACCTCCAAATTCTGACTGTTGGTCCCTTAAACCCCTTCAGTTCAGAGCGCTGGCTGAACTGGGGTTGAACTGGGACTGAGCTGGGGCCAAACTGGGACTGAACTGGGGTTGAACTGGGACTGAACTGGGACCAAACTGGGGCCTCGTGGCTCCATTGGATGAACCTCGTGCCGGTGGTTCCGGATCCTGGCAAACACCAGGAACGGGGCTGGGCCTGGAATGGGGCTGGGAATGGGGCACGGCCTGGCAAACAAACACCGGGAACAGGGCTGGGAACGGGGCTGGGAACCGGGCTGGGCCTGGAATGGGGCTGGGAACCGGGCTGGGCCTAGAATGGGGCTGGGAACCGGGCTGGGCCTGGAACGGGGCTGGGAACGGGGCTGGGAACCGGGCTGGGCCTGGAATGGGGCTGGGAACCGGGCTGGGCCTGGAATGGGGCTGGGAACCGGGCTGGGCCTGGAATGGGGCTGGGAACGGGGCTGGGAACCGGGCTGGGCCTGGAATGGGGCTGGGAACCGGGCTGGGCCTGGCAAACACCGGGACCAGTTCCTGGAACGAGGCTCGGCCTGGCAAACACCCCGGAATGTGCCCAGAGCGATTCCATTCCAGCACCAGGGCCCTTTCCCGACCCTGATCCATCAGCACAGACGAGGCTCCAGCCCTTTTATTACAAACATTAAATATAAATTAACGCGACAAATCCCAGATCTTGGCAGATCCCGGCCCAGATCAATCCATAAAAAGCAAACCACAGCTCAGGGAACGAACGGCTGGAGCAGCAGCTCCAGATCCGATGGCTCAGAGGGACGGGAACGTCCACGGGGGGGAGAACCCTGAGGTTCGGCTGCTCCAGAACCGGGACCAGGCACAGGCTGGGACACCCCCGGCACAGTCAGGGGGTCCCGGTAACACCAAGGTCCCGGTGGCACCGGCAGATCCCGGTGACAGTCAGTACAAGGGCACAAACCCCAGCGCGTCCCTGCCCTAAGCACACCTGATGGACTCGTTCCGGAAGTGCGGCCACACCTGCAGCAGGTCCTCGGGCCAGTAGTGGTGCACCATGACGAGCCTGGAGAAGCGGCACTTGTCGTAGTCCAGGCGGTACATGGAGAAGGCGCCGGGCGGAGGGTCGGTGACGGGCACGCCCAGGGCGTGCAGGCAAATGCCCACGAACGCGTCCTCCATGTTGATCACGGGCAGCACCTGCGCCACGGAGAAGACGCGCAGCGCCAGGTCCCCCGAGAGCACGTAGGCGGGCCCGCCGCAGTACGGGGGGTACGTGTCGTTGGGGTACACCTCCCGCGGCACGAACCACTTGTAGGCTCGGTTCCGCAGCGGCCCGGTGCGCCGGTACACGTAACCCGTCATGAGATCCATCCTGACCGGCCGCAGCAGCCGCGACAGAAACTCCAGGTTGAGGAAGACGTCGTGGTCGGCCTTCACCACGTAGGTGGCGTTGGGGCAGAAGCGGCTCACCCACTCCAGCCCCATCAGCGTTTTCAGCGTCAGGTTGTTGTAGGTGTCGAGGAAATCCTGCTGGATGAGGTCTCCGTGCAGCTCGTCCTCCTCCCGCAGCACGGGGCGCAGCTCGGCGCCGAACACGGGGTGCAGCCCCAGCAGGAAGAGCCGCACCACGCTGAGCCCGGCCACGGCGCTCTCGTTGCCCCACGTGCGGCGCACGGCGTCGCGGGCGGCCAGGTCGGCCGGGGATGTGACCACCAGCAGCACCAGGAACGGGGCCCGGGGTTGGCACTTGTCGGGGTGGTTGAGCAGGAAGCGGTACGGGTGCGGGTACGGAGGCTGCAGCGGGTGCCGCGGTGGCCGCGGGGCCAGCGTGGTGTTGTCGGCGTGCGGGGTGGGGCCGGGCATGGGGGGCGCGGAGGTGGCGCTGGGAGGGGGCACCGAGTGCTGGGACTGCAGGGCCAGCAGGGCCAGAGCCGCGGCCACCGGCAGCAGGAGCAGGCGGCAGCTCGGAGAGAACTTCATGGGTGACCTGTGGGGTGGCAGAGGGGCGATGTGGGGTGGGCTTGGCACTGGGTGGGGGGCGCCGGGGGTTTGGCACCGTGAATCCCCCGCTACCAGAATCCCACTGACCGAGCATCCCAGTCCTGCTGGTGCCCAAATTCTGGCCCCCCGATCCCACTGAGCCCCCCAGTCCCACCCCGATCCCCCGGCCCAGCGCCCACCTGGGGCTTCCTGGGTGCCCAAAGCCCCCCGCCCCCTCTGTCCCTGCCCCCTCCCCATTCCTGGGTCTCCCCGTCCCGGCTCCTGATAAGGCTCCGGACGTGATAAGGGCGGGAGGCGCCGCCGGGGGCCCTCCAGTTCCACCAGTCAGACCAGTTTGGGGGTCTCAGTGGAGCCCTGAGGCTCCTGGGGCTGAGTCCAGCTCTGCCCAGTTCATCCCAGTTCACCCCAGTTCACCCGATTTTGCCCAGGTGCCACCTTCAACCCTTCCCAGTTCATCGCGTGGCTCCCAGTCCATTCTGGGTGCCAACTCCAGTCCCTCCCAGTCTCCCCAGCACTGGGGGGGGTCAGAGTCCCTCAGTGCCACCTGCACCGAGGGCAGGGTGGGACAAACGGACAACGGACAACCGGACAAAGGCCACCCCCGGCTGCCGGGAATGAGGAACAGCATCTCGGGGAAACCCCTCACCCCAGCCCTTCCCAGTGGCTCCCAGTTAACCCTGAGTGCTGCTCCCAGCCCAGCAACTCCCAGTGTGGCGCAGTCATTCCCAGTGTGTCCCAGCAGCTCCCAGTTAACCCCAGGTGCTGCTCCCAGCCCTTCCCAGCGTGTCCCAGTGGCTCCCAGTTAACCCTGGATGATGCTCACTGCTCTTCCCAGTGGCTCCCAGTTAACCCTGGATGATACTCACTGCTCTTCCCAGTGGCTCCCAGTTAACCCTGGATGATACTCACTGCTCTTCCCAGTGGCTCCCAGTGCATCCCAGTGATTCCCAGTGGCTCCCAGTTAACCCTGGGTGATGCTCCCAGCTCTTCCCAGTAGCTCCCAGTGTGTTCCAGGTGCTGCTCCCAGCCCTTCCCAGTGTGTCCCAGTAGCTCCCAGTTAACCCTGGGTGATGCTCCCAGCTCTTCCCAGTGGCTCCCAGTGTGTCCCAGTGGCTCCCAGTTGCACTTGGTGGCTCCCAGTTCATTTCAGGTGCTGCTCCCAGCCCTTCCCAGTGGCTCCCAATCGCTCCCAGTGATTCCCAGTGGCTCCCAGCAGACTCCAAGTGCCAGTCCCAGCCCTTCCCAGTGCTCCCAGTAACTCCCAGTGTGTCCCAGTCACTCACAGTGGCTCCCAGTGACTCCCAGTTAACTCCGGGTACAGCTCCCAGCCCTTCCCAGTGCTCCCAGTCCCCCGCCTCTGGTGGCTCTGTGGCCGCCGTGCCCGGCAGGGGCAGAAATTTGCGGGCACAGGTGACGCAGGTGCCACATCTGGCCCGGGCCACGCCCCCGGGCCACACCCAACCCTCCTCAAACTTCCTCCTGCGGCCACCCAGGAGCCAGCGGCGGTGACAGGGACACCACACAGGTGTCACCAAACACGTGTCACCATGGACACGCAGGTGCCACCTTGGCCACAGGTGACACGGAGCCCCAGAGGTGACACAGCCAGCCAGGTGTCCCTGCCGCCCCCAGCCCGGTGGGACAAAGGGACAAAGGCCACCGTGGGAACGGGGAATGTCACCCGCGGGAATTCCCTCCCCCACACCTCCGGCATCCCCCATTCCCAAATTCCCAAATCTGTCCCCAAAATGTGTCCCCAGCCCCACCTGGATCCACGGGAGCCATTTCCCTTCCAGACTCTTTTATTTCCCACCCCTTAAAAAACCCCGAAAGAGTAAAAAAAACCCAAACCACCAAAGAAATGTATAAAAATACACAGTGAGGGGAACAAGGGCGGGGTTTGGGAACTGGGGGGGGTCCCCCAGGAATCCAGGGGGGGTTCCCAGGAATCCAGGGGGGGTTCCCCAGGAATCCAGGGGGGGTTCCCCAGGAATCCAGGGGTCCCCAGGAATCCAGGGGGTGTTCCCAGGAATCCAGGGGGGTTCCCCAGGAATCCAGGGGGGGTTCCCCAGGAATCCAGGGGGGGTTCCCCAGGAATCCAGGGGTCCCCAGGAATCCAGGGGGTGTTCCCAGGAATCCAGGGGTGTTCCCAGGAATCCAGGGGGGGTTCCCCAGGAATCCAGGGGGGGTCCCCAGGAATCCAGGGGGGGTCCCCAGGAATCCAGGGGGTGTCCCCAGGAATCCAGGGGGGGTTCCCCAGGAATCCAGGGGTCCCCAGGAATCCAGGGGGGGTCCCCAGGAATCCAGGGGGGCTCCCCAGGAATCCAGGGGGGCTCCCCTCAGCCCAGGGGGATCCCCACGGACTCCAGAGCCTCCCGTGCCCAGGCTGGGGGTCCCCCCCGCCCCCCGTACATGACGGCCATGAACTCCTGCACGAACTCGGGGAAGCGCTGCTGCAGGATGCTCTCCCTGATGGAGCCCATCAGCTTCATCTGGGGGGAGGGGGGTTCCTGGGGGGTTAGAGGGGTGCTGGGACCCCCCGGACCCCCCCCAGACGCCCCCCAGCTCACCTGGTAGGCGATGTTGTGCAGGGTGAGCAGGTGCAGCGCGGCCGTGTTGGAGCGGAGCAGCGCGTGCAGGTAGGCCCGGGAATACCTGGGGGGGATTTGAGGGGGGGGGTTCAGCCCCACCTTGGACACCCCCAAATCCTCCCCCCACCCGACCGGCCCTTGCCCACCTCTGGCACGTGGGGCAGCCGCAGGCGGCGTCGATGGGCCGGAAGTCTTTGGCGAATTGTTGATTTTTCAGCTGCAGGGACCCCCAGGGCACCAGGGCGGAACCGAAACGCTGCGAGGGGGGGTGGGACGGGTCAGGGTGGGGGTCCCAAACCTTGGGGAGGGGTCGGGGATCCCCCAAAATGCCTCCCCCAGGGGTCCCCCCTTACCGCCGTGCGGGTGGGGAACACGCAGTCGAACATGTCACAGCCCAGCGCCACGCACACCACCAGGTCCGTGGCGTAGCTGGGGAAGGGGAGGGAATTGGGGGTCACTCCGGGGGTCTCCCCGAGTTCAGGCGGCTCCGGGGGGGCTGAGGGGACGCCCCCAGACTCACCCCACGCCCATCAGGTAGCGGGGTTTGTCCCTGGGCAGGTGCTCGGCGCTGAATTTCACCGTGCGCCAGAACTGCGCCTTGTCCTCGCCCCCGCTCAGGCCCCCGATGGCGAAACCCGGCACGTCCCGCTGGGTCATGGCTGGGAAAACGGGGATGGGGACCCCCCAAAATCACCCCTGAGACCCCCAAAATCACCCCTGAACCACCCAGACCCCCCCAGAGCCACCCCTGAACCCACCCCGAGCCCCACTGAGGAACTGGGCACGTCCCGCTGGGTCATGGCTGGGAAAACGGGGACGGGGACCCCCCAAAATCACTCCTAAGCCCCTCAAAATCACCCCGAGACCCCCCCCAAAATCACCCCTGAACTCCCCCCGAGCTTCCCAAATCACCCCTGGACCCCAAAATCATCCCTGAACCCCTGGGGACCCCCTGAGCTGCCCCGGGACCCCCAGTGCCCGTCCCGAGCGGGGCTGAGGAGGAGAGCGAGGAGGAGGAGGGTGACGAAGGCCCAGGGGCGCAGGGGCGAGGATGATGATGACGATGACGATGAGGATGATGAGGATGATGATGAAGGCCCCACCTCGGATGCAGCGCAGGCGCAGCTCCAGGTCCAGCCCCCCCTGCACGATGGCGAAGAGCCGCTGCTGCTGCGGGCGGGCGTGAGCGGCCAGGCAGCGATCGAGCCAGCGCACCGACCTGGGCGGGGAAAACGGGGGGTCTGGGGCGTCCTGGGAGGTTCCGGGGGGGTCTCAGGGGTGCCCTGGGGGGGTCTCGGAGGGTCCCCACCTGTGCATGGCCTCCTCCACACGCGGCCCCGTCGTGGTGCTGCTGACGACATCGTCCAACTGCATCACGATATCGGCCCCTGGGAGGCGGGTGGGGGTCAGGGGGGTCCCCCCAAATCATTCCCATCCCCCCCCCCCCCCTCCAAGATTTGGGCGTCCCGGCCCCCCCCGCCCAGCTCACCCAGCGCGTTCTGGATTTCCATGGATTTCTCGGGGCTCAGCAGGATCTGCTCCCCGCCGTGGGGGGGCTGGAAGCGAACCCCCTCCTCCGACACCTCCGACAGCTCCAGCAGGGAAACCATCTGGAACCCCCCGCTGTCCTGGGGACCCCAAAACAGGGGCTGGGGTTGGGGCAGGAACCCTGGGACAGCTGGGATTGGGGGCTGGGGGGTGACAGGACACCTCCCCGAGGCCTGGGGGGACACACCTGGGGGCTCCCCTCCCCACCGGGGGTGCCGCCCCCTGAGTTAGGGGAGTCCTGGGGGTGCCGCCCTCCCGAATCCGGGGTCCCCCCTCACCGTCAGCAGGTTGTGCGGCCAATCCATGAAGCCGTGGAGGCCCCCGGAACGCCGGACCAGCTCCGAACCCTGCGGAGAGGGGAGAAGGCAGAGCTCGGGAATGACACCGGGAACCGGGAACCGAGGGGGATTGCCCGGGAATGCTCACGGAATCTGGGAACGGCGGGGGTTTTACACCGGGAATGTGGGAATTGAGGGAGCTCCCGGCCGCGAGCGAGCGGGGCAGGGGAGGCGCTGGGGGTTCCCGCGGGGAATTGCGAAGGTCGGGGTGGAAGCGCGGAGCCCCCCCCGGTCCCCCCGGCGCCGCTCACCGGCCGCGTGCCCAGGTGGAAGGTGTTGCCGAGGCAGATGCGGCAGCCGAGAGCCGCGAGCTGCGCCGCCGTCAGGCCCTTGGCGGTGCCGCGGGTGCCCACGGGCATGAACACGGGGCACGGCACGTTCCCGTGCGGCAGCCGCAGCTCCCCGGCCCGGGCGCGGCTCCGCTTGCACTCGGCCACGATCCGCAGCACCGGGACCGGCGCCGCCGGACCCGCCGTGGGCGCCGCCATCTTGAGAGCACGTGACCGGAAAAGGTGCTGGCGGCGGCGCCGGAAGTGGCCGTTACCGGGGCAACGCCGGGGCCATGTTGGGCCTTGTGGGGTTGGGGAACGCCCCAGCCTGGAGACGCCCAAAACACCCCCAGAGATCGCCCAAACTCAGCAGAGGCCCCTCTAAACGCAGACAGGGCAGGGAGAGGAGCATATTCGTGCTGCTGTTCGTCCCTGAGGAGCCCCCAGGAGGTTCCCGGGGGGTTTCAGCCTCGGGGCTTCGCTTCGCAACTGTCGCTCCCCGTGAGCGAACACACGACGCTCGACGGTCGCAGGAGGGGCGCAAACACCGTGACAGCCAATGGGCGAGAAGGAATTAGTGATTGATGTCCTGCTGGTTCATTGCGAAAGGGTTTTCTCTTCTCTAAGATTCCTTTCTGGGTTGCATTGGTAGAGGGGCGGGGAAGGAGAGCAGGACGGGCTCCGCACAGCGACTGCGCTGCGCTGCTGAGGGGAAGTTCTGTTCCCCAATGAAATGGCGGAAACGCCGCTGGGGGCGGGACTGCTTCACCGCCGCCTCAGCTGACACAGCAGCGCCGCCTCCCATTGGCTGCGAGCGATGAGCGACGGGCGGGCGACCAATAGAAAACGGGCTCGGCTTCCCGGTGCCGCCCTCAGGGATGATTGACAGCGTCCCGCTCCTCTCCGCTCCGCGCGCTTCCGTGACGGGCAGCCCCGCCGGCCAATGGCGGCGAGCGCGGCGGGAGCGGGGCGGGCCCGGCGGTGCCGGATGAGGAGACTCTGAGGGGAAGTTTGGCCGCCGCCGCCTCCGCGGGCCCCGTGAGGAGGAGCCGCCGCCGGGGAGCGCGGTCCCGGCACCTCCGCGCCGCCATGGGCAACCGGGGCATGGAGGAGCTCATCCCGCTGGTCAACAAGCTGCAAGACGCCTTCAGCTCCATCGGGCAGAGCTGCCACCTCGACCTGCCGCAGATCGCCGTGGTGGGCGGGCAGAGCGCCGGCAAGAGCTCGGTGCTCGAGAACTTCGTGGGCCGGTGAGCGGGGCGGGAGCGGCGGGCGGAGCGGCGGAGCGTAGAGCGCGTTCGGGAACAGCGGCGGCGGAAAAGGGCGCGGCCGGCGGAGCGGGGCCCGGGCTGCGCAAACGGCGCAAGGGCCCGAGCGGGGCCGGGCCGGGAGAGCCCGAGCGGGGCCGGGAGAACCCGAACGGGGCCGGGATAACCCGAGCGGGGCCGGGAGAGCCCGAGCGGGGCCGGGATAACCCGAGCGGGGCCGGGATAACCCGAACGGGGCCGGGCCGGGATAACCCGAGCGGGGCCGGGCCGGGCCAGCGCGTCACGGAACGGGAGGGGTCGCAGGCACCGGGAACGGGGCGGGGCGCACGGAGTCGGCCTGGAGGGTTCGGGTCAGGCCGGTCAATCCGCGATCGCTCGCCCTTAAAAAGAAAAAAAAAAAAAAAAAATTCCGGGAGGTTCCGTGGGTGTCGCTCCTCAGAGCCGGGTTCGTGCCCTGGGTAGCGGCACTGGACGGTGTCCGAGCGCCCCTTGGCACCGCAGGGTTGTCCCGGGATTCCTCGGGAATGCTGCGCCTTCCTCCTCATCCTCCTCCTCCTCGCCGTGGGGCTGTGCCCCGAGATAGGGCCGGGAGCCGAGCGTGGCCGGCCCCGATAACGGGGAGCAGAGAGCACAGCGTCCCGGCAAGGCAAAGGAATCCGAGAAAAAAAAATTACAAAAATACAAAAAAAACCACCCCCGGGGCTTTGGTTGTGCCAGCAGAGCCGATTGTCCGGCCTTTCCCCTTTGTCTGTCCCCGTTCCATTCCCATTCCACGGATCTCTGCTCCTCCCTCGGGCTCTCCCCGGTTCCTGTCCCTTCCACCCGGGGCTGTCACTTCCTGAACCGCAGAATTCTCCCTTCTCCTCATGTGGTTCCATCCCGCTCTCCCCTCAACCTTCAAATCCCCCCAAAAAACCCATCCAGGCTCTTTTCCAGCTGTTTCAGGCTGGTTTTGCCATCCCTTTCTCCGTGGGAATTGCCCCGCTGGAAGCTCCAGTGGAATTCCTGGGAGCCCAGGGTGGCATCCATCACTTTTCCCTTCTATCCCAGCGCAGGCCGCATTCCCAGCCTGGATTTGGGAAAGATTTGGGATTTTCCAGGTGGGAACACTGGGAGTTATCCCCCCCATCCTGAATTCCCGGGAATTCTGGCAGCCTTTAATTACGGCGCTGCTGGAAAACCACCGCTGATAATTAAACCCCTTTGTGTCTCAGGTCCATCCGGGCATCCTCCCCCACCCCGCTGTGCGGCCTGTGCTAATTAGGGTTAATTGGGGGGTGTCCGTTGTGCCTCAGATCCTGTCGGTGTCCTCTGGAATGTGACACAGGGCAGTGCTGACCCGCTGTCACCCCAGATTTCGGGAGCAGTTCTGGCATTCTTCCTTTTTTTTTTTTTTTTTTTTTTTTTTTTGTTTTTTTCCCCTGGATTCCCAAATTCCAGGGGCTGGGATGAGCCAGGGCCTCGGGGCTGTTCCCATTGTCCCAACGATCTGCACTGTGGAGCCAGGATCGAATTCTGCCCGTGGAGGGGGGGTTGGGTTGGGGGATTTTTGCAGCTCTTGGAGCTTTAGCTCGTTTTTTTCTCGAGCCATCAGAATCCCTGGATCCATTTTGGGGATCCAACCCATTTCTGTGGGGTTTTTAACCCTCAAAACACACAGCAAGGGAATCCCAGGGTGCCCAGAATCCCTTGGAGGGACCTGGAATTGTGCTGGCAACGCTCTGAATCCATGAATTAGCCAAACTGGGCTGGAATTCCTCTGTGGGGAAGGGCCTGGTACATCCCCAGTGGGACTGGGATTGGTGGGGAGGGGCCTGGAGTGCCTCAATCCCCAAATTCAGTGGGATTTTGGGCCTCAATCCCGAATTCAGTGGGATTTTGGGCCTCAATTCCCAAATTCAGTGGGATTTTGGGCCTCAGTCCCCGAATTCAGTGGGATTTTGGGCCTCAATCCCCAAATTCAGTGGGATTTTGGGGCTCAGTCCCCGAATTCAGTGGGATTTTGGGCCTCAGTCCCCGAATTCAGTGGGATTTTGGGCCTCAATTCCCAAATTCAGTGGGATTTTGGGCCTCAATCCCCAAATTCAGTGGGATTTTGGGCCTCAATCCCCAAATTCAGTGGGATTTTGGGCCTCAATCCCCGAATTCAGTGGGATTTTGGGCCTCAATCCCCAAATTCAGTGGGATTTTGGGCCTCGATCCCCGAATTCAGTGGGATTTTGGGGCTCAGTCCCGAATTCAGTGGGATTTTGGGCCTCAGTCCCCAAATTCAGTGGGATTTTGGGCCTCAGTCCCGAATTCAGTGGGATTTTGGGCCTCAGTCCCGAATTCAGTGGGATTTTGGGCCTCAATCCCCAAATTCAGTGGGATTTTGGGCCTCGATCCCCGAATTCAGTGGGATTTTGGGCCTCGATCCCCGAATTCAGTGGGATTTTGGGCCTCGATCCCCGAATTCAGTGGGATTTTGGGCCTCAGTCCCGAATTCAGTGGGATTTTGGGCCTCAATTCCCAAATTCAGTGGGATTTTGGGGCTCAGTCCCTGAATTCAGTGGGAGAAGCCCCAAGGGAAGGAGCTGGGATCGTCCCTGGGAATCTTTGGAGCCCGGTCCCGGCCCTGCTCTGACGATTCCCGGGGCTGTCTCCGGCCTGGGGGACAATGGAGCCGTTGTCCCCCGGGGGTGGGGACAATCCCGAGGGATCCCGACCTCAATGGGGCTTTATGAGGCCTGGGGGAGGCTGGGAGTCCTGAGCCTGAATTCCCTGAGCCCCTCAGGTTTGGGGATTTTTGGGGATTCGGGGTTTCACGGGGGGGTCAGTCGGGGGTGAATCCGTGGGGTTTGCCCTGCTGGGATTGGGTTTGGTGGGAATTCGGTGGGGAATGGGGAGGGAATTGTTCGGGGACACCAGGACGGGCTCTGCCCGCTGAGCTCGGCTTGGCTTTGCCCTGGATTTTGGGTGAGAAGGGCCAGGGATGGGCTCGGGTGGGGAGAACTTGGAAAACAGCATCGAGGGGAGCTTGGGGCTGGAGGGGGAACGGGCTGGGATCGGGCAGGAATTGGGCAGGGACAATCAGGAATTGGGCAGGGATCAGACAGGGACAATCAGAAATGGGACAGGGACAATCAGGAATTGGGCAGGGATGAGATGAGGACAGGCAGGAATTAGACAGGGACAATCAGGAATTGGACAGGAATCAGACAGGGACAGGCAGGGACGAGATGAGGAAAGTCAGGGACAAGGGGGACAGGCAGGAATCAGACAGGGACAATCAGAAATGGGACAGGGACAATCAGGAATCTGAAGGGACAATCAGGAATTGGGCAAGGATGAGATGAGGACAGGCAGGAATTAGACAGGGACAATCAGGAATTGGGCAGGAATCAGATAGGGACAGGCAGGGACGAGATGAGGAAAGTCAGGGACAAGGGGGACAGGCAGGAATCAGAGAGGGACAATCAGAAATGGGACAGGGACAATCAGGAATCTGAAGGGACAATCAGGAATTGGGCAAGGATGAGATGAGGACAGGCAGGAATCAGACAGGGACAATTAGGCAGGAATGGGACAGGGACAATCAGGAATTAATTGGGCAGGGACAGGCAGAATCTGTCAGGGACACGCTCAGGTGTTTGCATGCTCAGGTGTTTGCACTCTCAGGTGTTTGCACACTCAGGTGTTTCCACGCCCAGGTGTTTGCCCGCAGGTTTCCTGGAATTTGGGAAGTTCCCACCGCACTTCCCCCCCCACCCCGAGCCCTTTGTCCCTGTGTCCCTTTGTCCCTGTCACACCTGTGTCCAGGTGGGAGGCGGCAGGATCCGGGCCGTGACGTCACTGCAGGATCCTGGGAAGGGACACGGGGACCGGGAATGCCCGGGAATTCCAGCAGGAAAACCGGGACTCCCCCGGTTCCCCTCTGGATCCGTGACTCCCACATGGAACGGGGGGATCCCCTCAATTCCAGGGGGTCAGGGCTGGGAGATCCCCTCAATTCCTTGGGATCAGGATTGGGAGATCCCCTCAATTCCTTGGGATAAAGGAGATCCCCTCAATCCCGTGGGATCAGGGCTGGGAGATCCCCTCAATTCCTTGGGATAAAGGAGATCCCCTCAATTCCTTGGGATCAGGGATGGGATAAAGGAGATCCCCTCAATTCCTTGGGATAAAGGAGATCCCCTCAATTCCAGGGGGTCAGGGATGGGATAAAGGAGATCCCCTCAATTCCAGGGGATCAGGGATGGGATAAAGGAGATCCCCTCAATTCCAGGGGGTCAGAGATGGGATAAAGGAGATCCCCTCAATTCCAGGGGGTCAGAGATGGGATAAAGGAGATCCCCTCAATTCCAGGGGGTCAGAGATGGGATAAAGGAGATCCCCTCAATTCCAGGGGGTCAGGGATGGGAGATCCCCTCAATTCCAGGGGGTCAGGGATGGGATAAAGGAGATCCCCTCAATTCCAGGGGGTCAGGGATGGGATAAAGGAGATCCCCTCAATTCCAGGGGGTCAGGGATGGGAGATCCCCTCAATTCCAGGGGGTCAGGGATGGGATAAAGGAGATCCCCTCAATTCCAGGGGGTCAGGGCTGGGAGATCCCCTCAATTCCTTGGGATAAAGGCTCAGTGATCCCCCCAGTGCACGAATCCCCCCATTCCCACCAGGATCCCCATTCCCACCCATCCCAGCAGGGCCGGGGCTCCCTCCCGGACCCTCCCCGAGTTTGTTTTGGTTTTTTTTTTTTTGTTTTGTTTTTTTTTCCACCTTTTCCCCGTCCCGCTTTGGCTCCTCCTGCCGGACCTGCCCTCCCGGTCGGGCAGGATTTGCTTTTCCGGGGTTGTCACCCTCGTTCCGGGACAGGGCTCAGGGTTTGCTGGGAAGGGGTGACACGGGCAGGGTGACACCGGCACCGTGACGTTTCTGGGGTGGTTTTGACGTCCAGATCTCGTCGGAGCCGCTCCCAAGGGCGATGCCCAGCAGGGAATTAATTCCTGAATTCAAACAGGCTGGAAATGCCTCTGGAGCTTCTTGTCACTCCCAATTCCCAGCACGCCCTTCCCTGTCCCCTTCCTGCTCGGGGATGGGGTGGGGACAGCCCCATCCCAATCCCCCAAATCCCCCAAATCCCCCAAATCCCCTCCTCCCTCCCCCCCAAAAAAAAAAAAAATTCTGTAGGAATTTCCTGATTTTCCCTGGTGGTCTGCACGCCCAGGAATGTCCTGTTCTGTCCCCTGTGTGTTCCCAAGCTTTTTCCAGCCTTCCAGTGCCCAAGGACTCTGCAGAAATCGATGGCATTCATTAATTTATTCATTAACGTAATTAATTACTGATTAATTTATTGACCCGTGTTTCCATCCCTGGCAGGGATTTCCTCCCCCGTGGCTCTGGGATCGTCACTCGCCGGCCCCTGATCCTGCAGCTCATCTTCTCCAAGACAGGTACAGGAAATCTGGGAGAGAATTCCCTGGGCAGGGAAACTGGGAGAGAATTCCCTGGGCAGGGAAACTGGGAAAGAATTCCCTGGGCAGGAAAACTGGGAAAGAATTCCCTGGGCAGGAAAACTGGGAGAGAATTCCCAGTGCAGGGAAAAGGGGAAAGAATTCCCTGGGCAGGGAAAAGGGGAAAGAATTCCCAGTGCAGGGAAACAGGTAAAGAATTGCCAGTGCAGGTAAAGAATTCCCAGTGCAGGGAAGGAATTCCCATGGCAGGTAAAGAATTCCCAGTGCAGGGAAACAGGTAAAGAATTGCCAGTGCAGGTAAAGAATTCCCAGTGCACATCCCACAGGACTTTTGGGCCCATCCCAGCCCCCACATTCCCAGATTCCTGTGCTTATCACAGAAAAATGCAGGGGAGAGCTCTGGGAATGCCTGGGAATGCTGGGCTGGCCTTGGAGAGGGGGGTGGCTCATTTTCCCAGATTTCCTTGGGTTTCATCAGCCAGGCTGAGATCCAGGGCAGGATTCCTTCCTCTGGAGCAGAAAAATTGCCTGGATTGCGGGCAGGGGTGCCCAGGATGATCCCAGGGTGATCCCAGGATAAACCCAGGGTGATCCCAGCCCTGTGAGGGTGCCCAGGGTGATCCCAGGGTGATCCCAGGATGATCCCAGGGTGATCCCAGGGTGATCCCAGCCCTGTCAGGGTGATCCCAGGATGATCCCAGGGTGATCCCAGCCCTGTCAGGGTGCCCAGGGTGCTCCCAGCCCTGTCAGGATGATCCCAGGGTGCTCCCAGCCCTGTCAGGGTGATCCCAGGGTGATCCCAGCCCTGTGAGGGTGCCCAGGGTGATCCCAGGATGATCCCAGGGTGATCCCAGCCCTGTGAGGGTGCCCAGGGTGATCCCAGGATGATCCCAGGGTGATCCCTGCCCTGTCAGGATGATCCCAGGATGATCCCAGGGTGCTCCCAGCCCTGTCAGGGTGATCCCAGGATGATCCCAGGGTGCTCCCAGCCCTGTCAGGGTGATCCCAGGATGATCCCAGGGTGATCCCAGCCCTGTCAGGATGATCCCAGGATGATCCCAGGGTGCTCCCAGCCCTGTCAGGGTGCCCAGGGTGATCCCAGGATAAACCCAGGGTGATCCCAGGGTGATCCCAGGGTGCTCCCAGCCCTGTCAGGGTGCCCAGGGTGATCCCAGGATAAACCCAGGGTGATCCCAGGATGATCCCAGGGTGCTCCCAGCCCTGTCAGGGTGCCCAGGGTGATCCTGGGCAGGGCTGAGGTTTCCCCCCCTGCCCACACAGGGGGAAGGAGGAAGGAAATTGCACCAACCTGGCAGCCCCGGAGGTGTTGAAATCCCTTTTTATTTTTGGGGGGGCAGACCGGACCCAGGAAATCCCCTCCTCTCCCTGCTGGCCTCCCAAACCCTAAACTTTAGTTTTTTGTGTGGTTTTGTTGTTTTTTTAACCCCAGAATATGCCGAGTTCCTGCACTGCAAGTCCAGGAAGTTCACGGATTTCGAGGAGGTGCGGCAGGAGATCGAGGCCGAGACCGAGCGGGTGACGGGCACCAACAAAGGCATTTCCCCCGTGCCCATCAACCTGCGGGTGTACTCCCCTCACGGTGAGGGGAAGGGGAAAATCCGGGGGGAAAATCCGGGGAATGAGGGGAAAAATCCGGGAATCATCCGGGGAATGCGGGGGAAATCATCCGGGAAATCATCCGGGGAATGAGGGGAAAAAATCCGGGGAATGAGGGAAAAAATCCGGGAAATCATCCGGGGAATCATCCGGGGAATGAGGGGAAAAAATCCGGGGAATCATCCGGGGAATGAGGGAAAAATCCGGGGAATCATCCGGGGAATGAGGGGAAAAATCCGGGGAATCATCCGGGGAATGAGGGGAAAAATCCGGGAATCATCCGGGGAATGAGGGGAAAAAATCCGGGGAATCATCCGGGGAATGAGGGAAAAATCCGGGGAATCATCCGGGGAATGAGGGAAAAATCCGGGGAATCATCCGGGGAATGAGGGAAAAAATCCGGGGAATCATCCGGGGAATGAGGGAAAAATCCGGGAAATCATCCGGGGAATGAGGGGAAAAATCCGGGGAATCATCCGGGGAATGAGGGGAAAAATCCGGGGAATCATCCGGGGAATGAGGGAAAAAATCCGGGGAATCATCCGGGGAATGAGGGGAAAAATCCGGGGAATCATCCGGGGAATGAGGGGAAAAAATCCGGGGAATCATCCGGGGAATCATCCGGGGAATGAGGGAAAAAATCCGGGGAATCATCCGGGAAATGTGGGGGAAATGCGGGAAAAATCCGGGGGAAAATCTGGGAAACAATCCGGGAAAAATCCGGGGAAAATCTGGGAAAAATCCGGGGAAAATGCGGGAAAGAATCCGGGAAAAATCCGGGAAATGCGGGGGGGGATCCCACAGGAAATGAATTTCCCCGACTCTGCGATTAATGAATTCGTGAATGATTAATGAATTTGCCATTAATGAATTTGCGATTAACGAATTCCCGAATAATGAATTCCCGATTAATTAACCCCCTGTTCCCCGTGTCCTGCAGTGCTGAACCTGACTGTGTGATTGATGAATACCCAATTAATCAATTTTTAATTAATTCCCCGTGTCCCGCAGTGCTGAACCTGACTCTGATGAATTCCTGATCGATGAATTCCCGATTAATTAATTTTTAATTAATTCCCCGTGTCCCGCAGTGCTGAACCTGACTCTGTGATTGATGAATTCCCAATTGACGAATTCTTGATTGATGAATTCCTGATTAATGAATTCCCGATTAATTAACCCCCTGTTCCCCGTGTCCCACAGTGCTGAACCTGACTGTGTGATGAATTCCTGATCGATGAATTCCCGATTAATTAATTTTTAATTAATTCGCCGTGTCCCACAGTGCTGAACCTGACTGTGTGATTGACGAATACCCAATTAATCAATTTTTGATTGATTCCCCGTGTCCTGCAGTGCTGAACCTGACTGTGTGATTGATGAATTCCTGATTAATGAATTCCCGATTAATTAACCCCCTGTTCCCCGTGTCCCGCAGTGCTGAACCTGACTCTGTGATTGATGAATTCTCAATTGACGAATTCTTGATTGATGAATTCCTGATTAATGAATTCCTGATTAATTAACCCCCTGTTCCCCGTATCCCGCAGTGCTGAACCTGACTCTGTGATTGACGAATACCCAATTAATCAATTTCTAATTAATTCCCTGTGTCCCACAGTGCTGAACCTGACTGTGTGACGAATCCCCAATTCACGAACACCCGATTAATCAATTTTTAATTAATTAACGGTGTCCCACAGTGCTGAACCTGACTCTGATCGACCTGCCCGGCATCACCAAGGTGCCCGTGGGGGACCAGCCCCCCGACATCGAGCAGCAGATCCGGGACATGATCCTGCAGTTCATCTGCAGGGAGAGCAGCCTCATCCTGGCCGTCACCCCGGCCAACGTGGACCTGGCCAACTCGGACGCCCTCAAGATGGCCAAGGAGGTGGATCCACAGGGTGAGGGGCTGGGCGAGGGAGGGGAGGGGGAAAAGGGGGAAAAAAGGTGAAAGGGGGGAAAAAAAAATGCAAAGGAATGCGAAGAAATGTGGAAAAAATGCAAAAAAAATGGAAAAAAAAAGCCAAAGAAATGCAAAAGAATGCGAAGAAATGTCGAAAAAGTGCAAAAAAAAAAGAAAAAAAAAGCCGAAAAAATGCAAAAAAAAAGCCAAAAAAAAGCCAAAAAAATGCAAAAAAAAATGCAAAAAAAGGCAAAAGAAATGTCGAAAAAATTGAAAAAAAAAAAGAAAAAAAAAGCCAAAAAAATGCAAAAAAAATGCAAAAAAAGGCAAAAGAAACGTCGAAAAAATTGAAAAAAAAAAAGAAAAAAAAAGCCAAAAAAATGCAAAAAAAAATGCAAAAAAAGGCAAAAGAAATGTCGAAAAAAATGAAAAAAAAAAAAAAAAGCCAAAAAAATGCAAAAGAATGCGAAGAAATGTGGAAAAAATGCAAAAAAAAAGAAAAAAAAAGCCAAAAAAAATGCAAAAGAATGCGAAGAAATGTCGAAAAAATGCAAAAAAAATGGAAAAAAAAAAGCCGAAAAAATGCAAAAAAAAAGCAGAAAAAATGCAAAAGAATGCGAAGAAATGTCGAAAAAATGCAAAAAAAAAAGAAAAAAAAAAGCCGAAAAAATGCAAAAGAAATGCAAAAGAAATGCAAAAAAAGGCAAAAGAAATGCAAAGAAATGGAAAAAAATGGAAAAAAATGAAAAAATAAAAAAAAAGGAAAAAAAGCAAAGAATTGAAAAAAAAGGAAAAATTTGCAAAAAATGCAAAAGAATGCAAAAGAATGTAAAAAAAGGCAAAAGAATGCAAAAAAAAAGCAAAAAAAGCAAAAAAAGCAAAAGAATGCCAAAAAGATGAAAAAAATGAAAAAAAAGCAAAAAAAGGCAAAAAATGCAAAAGAATGCAAAGAAATGAAAAAAATGAAAAAAATGCAAAAAACCAGCAATAAACTGCAAAAAATTGCAAAAACGAGCAAAAAACTGCAAAAACCAAAAATAAACAGCAGTGAAACAGCAAAAAACCAGCAATGAACTGCAAAAAAAAAAGCAAAAAACAGCAATAAACAGAAAAAAAATAGCAATAAACTGCAATAAACCTGCAAAACCCAGCAATAAACCTCATTAAACACCAGTGTCATTAATTAACCCTGTCCCCCCAGGCCTGAGGACCATCGGGGTCATCACCAAACTGGACCTGATGGATAGGCCGGGATTAATTAATTAATTAATGTGTATTAATGTGTATTAATGTGTCATTAATGTGTCATTAATGTGTCATTAATTAACCCTGTCCCCCCAGGCCTGAGGACCATCGGGGTCATCACCAAGCTGGACCTGATGGATAGGCCGGGATTAATTAATTAATTAATGTGTATTAATGTGTCATTAATGTGTCATTAATTAACCCTGTCCCCCCAGGCCTGAGGACCATCGGGGTCATCACCAAACTGGACCTGATGGATAGGCCGGGATTAATTAATTAATTAATGTGTCATTAATGTGTCATTAATGTGTCATTAATTAACCCTGTCCCCCCAGGCCTGAGGACCATCGGGGTCATCACCAAACTGGACCTGATGGACGAAGGCACCGACGCCAGGGACGTGCTGGAGAACAAACTGCTGCCCCTCAGGAGAGGTGTGTGTCACCTGTGTCACACCTGTGTGTCACCTGTCACCTGTGTGTCACCTGTGTCACACCTGTGTGTCACCTGTGTGTGTCACCTGTGTCACACCTGTGTGTGTCACCTGTCACCTGTGTGTCACCTGTGTGTGTCACCTGTGTCACACCTGTGTGTCACCTGTGTGTCACACCTGTGTGTCACCTGTGTGTCACCTGTCACCTGTGTGTCACCTGTGTCACCTGTGTGTGTCACCTGTGTGTCACTGTGTATGTTACTGTGTCAAACTGCTGCCCCTCAGGAGAGGTGTGTGTCACCTGTCACCTGTGTGTCACCTGTGTGTCACCTGTGTGTCACCTGTGTGTCACCTGTGTGTCACACCTGTCACCTGTGTGTCACCTGTGTGTCACTGTGTGTGTCCTGTGTCAAACTGCTGCCCCTCAGGAGAGGTGTGTCACACCTGTCACCTGTGTGTCACCTGTGTGTCACTGTGTGTCACCTGTGTGTCACACCTGTCACCTGTGTGTCACCTGTGTGCCACTGTGTGTCCCCAGTGTGTCCCAGTGTGTCCCAGTGTGTCCCCAGTGTGTCCCAGTGTGTCCCAGTGTGTCCCCAGTGTGTCCCCAGTGTGTCCCCAGTGTGTCCCCAGTGTCCCCAGTGTGTCCCCAGTGTCCCCAGTGTCCCCAGTGTCCCCATTTGTGTCCCCAGTGTGTCCCCAGTGTGTCCCCAGTGTGTCCCCAGTGTGTCCCAGTGTGTCCCAGTGTGTCCCCAGTGTGTCCCCAGTGTGTCCCCAGTGTGTCCCCAGTGTCCCCAGTGTGTCCCAGTGTCCCCAGTGTCCCCAGTGTCCCCATTTGTGTCCCCAGGGTACATTGGGGTGGTGAACAGGAGCCAGAGGGACATCGATGGCCGTAAGGACATCCCTGTCCCCAGTGTGTCCCAGTGTCCCCAGTGTGTCCCAGTGTCCCCAGTGTCCCCAGTGTGTCCCAGTGTGTCCCAGTGTGTCCCAGTGTGTCCCCAGTGTGTCCCAGTGTCCCCAGTGTCCCCATTTCTATTTTAGGGTACATTGGGGTGGTGAACAGGAGCCAGAGGGACATCGATGGCCGCAAGGACATCCCTGTCCCCAGTGTGTCCCAGTGTGTCCCAGTGTGTCCCAGTGTCCCCAGTGTGTCCCAGTGTCCCCAGTGTGTCCCAGTGTCCCCAGTGTCCCCAGTGTCCCCATTTGTGTCCCCAGGGTACATTGGGGTGGTGAACAGGAGCCAGAGGGACATCGATGGCCGTAAGGACATCCCTGTCCCCAGTGTGTCCCCAGTGTCCCCAGTCTGTCCCCAGTGTCCCCATTTCTATTTTAGGGTACATCGGGGTGGTGAACAGGAGCCAGAGGGACATCGATGGCCGTAAGGACATCCCTGTCCCCAGTGTCCCCAGTGTCCCCATTTGTGTCCCCAGGGTACATTGGGGTGGTGAACAGGAGCCAGAGGGACATCGATGGCCGTAAGGACATCCGCGCCGCGCTGGCGGCCGAGCGCAAATTCTTCCTGTCCCACCCGGCCTACAGACACATGGCCGAGCGCATGGGCACGCCTCACCTGCAGAGGGTGCTCAACCAGGTGAGCCGCACTGACACACCTGAGACACACCTGACACACCTGAGCCACACCTGACACACCTGAGACACACCTGACACACCTGAGCCACACCTGACACACCTGAGCCACACCTGACACACCTGAGACACACCTGAGCCACACCTGAGACACCTGAGCCACACCTGAGACACCTGAGACACACCTGAGACACACCTGACACACCTGAGCCACACCTGACACAGCTGAGACACACCTGAGCCACACCTGACACACCTGAGACACACCTGAGCCACACCTGACACACCTGAGCCACACCTGAGACACACCTGACACAGCTGAGACACACCTGAGACACACCTGACACACCTGAGACACAGCTGAGCCACACCTGACACAGCTGAGCCACACCTGAGACACACCTGACACACCTGAGACACACCTGAGACACACCTGACACACCTGAGCCACACCTGAGACACACCTGAGACACACCTGAGACACCTGAGCCACACCTGAGACACACCTGACACAGCTGAGACACACCTGAGACACACCTGACACAGCTGAGACACACCTGAGACACACCTGACACAGCTGAGACACAGCTGAGACACACCTGAGCCACACCTGACACACCTGAGACACACCTGAGCCACACCTGAGACACACCTGACACAGCTGAGACACAGCTGAGACACACCTGACACACCTGAGACACACCTGAGACACAGCTGAGACACACCTGAGACACACCTGAGACACACCTGACACACCCCCCTCACCTGCAGAGGGTGCTCATCCAGGTGAGACACACCTGAGACACCTGAGACACACCTGAGACACAGCTGAGACACACCTGAGCCACACCTGAGCCACACCTGAGCCACACCTGACACACCTGAGCCACACCTGACACACCTGAGCCACACCTGAGCCACACCTGACACACCTGAGACACACCTGACACAGCTGAGACACAGCTGAGACACAGCTGAGACACAGCTGAGACACACCTGAGACACACCTGAGACACACCTGAGACACACCTGACACAGCTGAGACACACCTGAGACACACCTGACACACCCCCCTCACCTGCAGAGGGTGCTCATCCAGGTGAGACACACCTGACACAGCTGAGCCACACCTGACACACACCTGAGCCACACCTCAGACACACCTCAGACACACCTCAGACACACCCCCTCACCTCAGACACACCCCCCTCACCTGCAGAGAGTGTTCAACCAGGTGAGCCACATCTGAGACACACCCCTCTCACCTGAGACACACCTGAGACACACCCCCCTCACCTGTAGAGTGCTCAGCCAGGTGAGACAGCCCCTTCCTGATCCATTCCTGCCTGGAAAAATGGAATTTCCCCATTTCCCATCCCAATTTCTCCTATAAAATGAGGAATTTTTCCATTTCCCGCCTCCCTTTACCCAGGAAAACCGGGAATTTCCCCCTTTCCCATCCCAGTTTTCCCTATAAAACCGGGAATTTCCCCGTTTCCCATCCCAGTTTTCCCTATAAAACCATCAATTTTCCCCATTTCCCGGTTCAGTTTTCCCTATAAAACCGGGAATTTCCCATTTCCCGGCTCAGTTTTCCCTAAAAAACCGGGAATTTCCCCATTTCCCGGCTGATTTTCCCTATAAAACCGGGAATTTCCCCATTTCCCGGCTCAGTTTTCCCTATAAAACCGGGAATTTCCCATTTCCCGGCTCAGTTTTCCCTATAAAACCGGGAATTTCCCCATTTCCCGGCTCAGTTTTCCCTAAAAAACCGGGAATTTCCCCATTTCCCGGCTGATTTTCCCTATAAAACCGGGAATTTCCCCATTTCCCGGCTCAGTTTTCCCTATAAAACCGGGAATTTCCCCATTTCCCGGCTCAGTTTTCCCTATAAAACCGGGAATTTCCCCATTTCCCATCCCAGTTTTCCCTATAAAACCGGGAATTTCCCCATTTCCCGGCTGATTTTCCCTATAAAACCGGGAATTTCCCCATTTCCCGGCTCAGTTTTCCCCATAAAACCGGGAATTTCCCCATTTCCCATCCCATTTTTCCCTATAAAACCGGGAATTTCCCCGTTTCCCATCCCAGTTTTCCCTATAAAACCGGGAATTTCCCCATTTCCCATCCCAGTTTTCCCTATAAAACCGGGAATTTCCCCATTTCCCGGCTCAGTTTTCCCTATAAAACCGGGAATTTCCCCATTTCCCATCCCAGTTTTCCCTATAAAACCGGGAATTTCCCCATTTCCCATCCCAGTTTTCCCTATAAAACCGGGAATTTCCCCATTTCCCGGCTCAGTTTTCCCTATAAAACCGGGAATTTCCCCATTTCCCCTCTCAGTTTTCCCTATAAAACCGGGAATTTCCCCATTTTCCGGCTCAGTTTTCCCCATAAAACCGGGAATTTCCCCATTTCCCATCCCAGTTTTCCCTATAAAACCGGGAATTTCCCCTTTCCCGGCTGATTTTCCCTATAAAACCGGGAAGTTCCCCTTTCCCGGCTGATTTTCCCTCTCCCCCCGCAGCAACTGACCAACCACATCCGGGAGTCGCTGCCGGCGCTGCGCAGCAAACTGCAGAGTCAGCTGCTCTCGCTGGAGAAGGACGTGCACGAGTTCAAGAACTTCCGTCCCGACGACCCCGCCCGCAAAACCAAAGCCCTGCTGCAGTGGGTCCCTGTCCCCGGGCTCCGGGGGGGTCAGGAATCTGTCCTGGGGGTCAGAAATCTGTCCTGGGGGGTCAGGAATCTGTCCTGGGGGTCAGAATCTGCCTGGGGGTCAGAAATGCCTGGGGGCAGGAATTGCTGGGGGTCAGGAATCTGCCTGGGGGTCAGGAATCTGTCCTGGGGGTCGGAAATTGCCTGGGTCAGAATCTTCCTGGGGTCGGAAATGGGGGATGGGAAGTGGCAATGGTTCCTTGGTTCTGCCTGGGGGTCCTTGGGGTCAGTCTGTCTGGGGGTCAGGAATCTGTCCTGGGGGTCAGAAATCTGTCCTGGGGGTCAGGAATCTGTCCTGGGGGGTCAGGAATCTGTCCTGGGGGTCAGAAATCTGTCCTGGGGGTCAGGAATCTGTCCTGGGGGGTCAGGAATCTGTCCTGGGGGTCAGGAATCTGTCCTGGGGGGTCAGGAATCTGGCCTGGGGGTCAGGAATCCGTCCTGGGGGTCAGGAATCATCCGGCAATCTGGCCTGGGGGTCGAATCTGTCCTGGGGGTGATCTTCCTGGGGGGTCCGATCTTCCTGGGTTCAGGAATCTGTCCCTGGCCCAGCGGAATCGGGATTTTCACTTCTCCCACCCCAGCTGGAGGAATTTGGGGACTTTTGGGCTCTCCCTCATTCCCATTTTTCCCCATTTTTCCCATTTTTCCCATTTTTCCTGGCAGGATGGTGCAGCAGTTTGGGGTGGATTTTGGGCTCTCCCTCATTCCCATTTTTCCCCATTTTTCCCATTTTTCCCGGCAGGATGGTGCAGCAGTTCGGGGTGGATTTTGGGCTCTCCCTCATTCCCATTTTTCCCCATTTTCCCCATTTTTCCCATTTCTCCTAGCAGGATGGTGCAGCAGTTCGGGTGGATTTTGGGCTCTCCCTCGATTCCCATTTGTCCTCGTGGTCACGATTTTCCCATCTGTCCTGGCAGGATGGTCAGCAGTTCGGGGTGGATTTTGGGCTCTCCCTCATTCCCATTTTTCCCCATTTTCCCCATTTTTCCCATTTCTCCTGGCAGGATGGTGCAGCAGTTCGGGGTGGATTTTGGGCTCTCCCTCATTCCCATTTTTCCCTGGGGGGCCCAAATTTCCCATTTTTCCTGGCGGGATGGTTTAGCAGTCAGGGGTGGATTTGGGCTCTCACTCATTCCCATTTTTCGCAATTTTTCCAATTTTTCCCATTTTTCCTGGCAGGATGGTGCAGCAGTCCTGGGGCATCCCGGCATTCCCTGGTTCCCATGGGAATTCTCCACCCCTGACCCAGCAGCAAAATCGGGATTTTCACTTCTCCCACCCCAGCTGGAGGAATTTGGGGACTTTTGGGCTCTCCCTCATTCCCATTTTTCCCCATTTTTCCCATTTTTCCCATTTTTCCTGGCAGGATGGTGCAGCAGTTCGGGGTGGATTTTGGGCTCTCCCTCATTCCCATTTTTCCCCATTTTCCCCATTTTTCCCATTTTTCCTGGCAGGATGGTGCAGCAGTTCGGGGTGGATTTTGGGCTCTCCCTCATTCCCATTTTTTTCCCATTTTTCCCGGCAGGATGGTGCAGCAGTTCGGGGTGGATTTTGGGCTCTCCCTTATTCCCATTTTTCCCCATTTTTCCCATTTTTCCTGGCAGGATGGTGCAGCAGTTTGGGGTGGATTTTGGGCTCTCCCTCATTCCCATTTTTCCCCATTTTTCCCATTTTTCCCATTTTTCCCATTTTTCCTGGCAGGATGGTGCAGCAGTTCGGGGTGGATTTTGGGCTCTCCCTCATTCCCATTTTTCCCCATTTTCCCCATTTTTCCCATTTTTCCTGGCAGGATGGTGCAGCAGTTTGGGGTGGATTTTGGGCTCTCCCTCATTCCCATTTTTCCCCATTTTTCCCATTTTTCCCATTTTTCCCGGCAGGATGGTGCAGCAGTTCGGGGTGGATTTCGAGAAGCGCATTGAGGGCTCAGGGGATCAGGTTGACACCCTGGAGCTCTCGGGGGGCGCCAGGATCAACAGGATCTTCCACGAGAGATTCCCCTTCGAGCTGGTCAAGGTCAGCCCGGCCCTGGGGGCTCCCAAATCCCAAATCCCGAATCCTGAATCCCAAATCCTGAATCCTGAATCCTGAATCCCAAATCCTGAATCCTGAATCCTCATTCCCAAATCCTCATTCCCAAATCCCGAATCCTGAATCCCAAATCCTGAGTCCCGAATCCTGAATCCCGAATCCTGAATCCTCATTCCCCATTCCTGATTCCCAAATCCTGATTCCTTTCCTGATTACTGATTCCCCATTTCTGAGTCCTCATTCCTGATTCCCCATTCCCCATTCCCAATCCCCAATCCCCATTCCCATTTCCCCATTTCCCAATTCCCCATTTCCCAATTCCCCATTCCCAATTCCCCATTCCCAATTCCCCATTCCCAATTCCCATTCCCCATTCCCAATTCCCAATCCCCATTCCTGATTCCCCATTCCCATTCCCAATCCCAATTCCCCATTCCCAATCCCCATCCCCATTTCCCCATTCCCCATTCCCCATCCCCATTCCCAATTCCCCATTCCCAATTCCCCATTCCCCATTCCCATTCCCCATTCCCAATCCCCATTCCCCATTCCCCATTCCCCATTCCCAATCCCCATCCCCATTTCCCCATTCCCCATTCCCCATCCCCATTCCCCATTCCCATTCCCCATTCCCCATTCCCAATCCCCATTCCCCATTCCCAATTCCCCATTCCCATTCCCAATCCCAATTCCCCATTCCCCATTCCCAATTCCCCATTCCCAATTCCCCATTCCCATTCCCATTCCCAATTCCCCATTTCCCATTCCCAATTCCCCATTCCCAATCCCCATTCCCAATTCCCCATTCCCAATTCCCCATTCCCAATTCCCCATTCCCAATTCCCATTTCCCAATCCCCATTCCCAATCCCCATTCCCCATTCCCAATCCCCATTTCCCATTCCCAATTCCCCATTTCCCAATCCCATTCCCAATTCCCCATTCCCCATTCCCATTCCCAATTCCCTTTCCCTGCAGATGGAATTTGATGAGAAGGATCTCAGGAGGGAGATCAGCTACGCCATCAAGAACATCCACGGGGTCAGGCAAGTATTCCTGGATTATTCCTGGCCAGAATTCCCAAACCCAGGCCCTGGGGGCTCTCCCTGGCCCCATTTCCCTTCTCTAATCCCATCCCAATCCTGTTTTTCTCTCTCTGATCCCATTTTTCCCCCTCTCCAATCCCATTTTCCCTCTCTCTGATCCCTTTTTTTATCCCGTTTTTCCCACCCCAATCCCATTTTCCCCCATCCCGATTCCACATTTCCCAATCCCACCTGTCCCCTCCCACCTGTCCCAATCCCACCTGTCCCCTCCCACATTTCCCAATCCCACCTGTCCCCTCCCACCTGTCCCAATCCCACCTGTCCCCTCCCACATTTCCCAATCCCACCTGTCCCCTCCCACCTGTCCCAATCCCACCTGTCCCCTCCCACCTGTCCCCCCCCACATTTCCCAATCCCACCTGTCCCCCCCACCTGTCCCCTCCCACCTGTCCCCTCCCACCTGTCCCCTCCCACCTGTCCCCCCCCACATTTCCCAATCCCACCTGTCCCCCCCACCTGTCCCCCCCACCTGTCCCCCCCCACCTGTCCCCCCCACCTGTCCCCTCCCACCTGTCCCACCTGTCCCCCCACCTGTCCCCCCCAGGACGGGGCTGTTCACCCCAGACCTGGCGTTCGAGGCCATTGTCAAGAAGCAGGTGGTGAAGCTGAAGGAGCCGTGCCTGAAATGTGTGGACCTGGTGATCCAGGAGCTGATCAACACCGTGCGCCAGTGCACCACCAAGGTACACCTGGCACACCTGAGACACACCTGAGACACACCTGAGACACACCTGAGACACCTGTGATACCTGTAACACACACCTGTAACACCTGAGACACCAGTGACACCTGTACAGGGACCTGGTGATCCAGGAGCTGATCAACACCGTGCGCCAGTGCACCACCAAGGTACACCTGGCACACCTGAGACACACCTGAGACACACCTGAGATACACCTGACACACCTGAGATACACCTGAGACACCTGTAACACACACCTGTAACACCTGAGACACCAGTGACACCTGTACAGGGACCTGGTGATCCAGGAGCTGATCAACACCGTGCGCCAGTGCACCACCAAGGTACACCTGGCACACCTGAGACACACCTGAGACACACCTGAGACACACCTGTGACACCTGTAACACACACCTGTAACACCTGAGACACCAGTGACACCTGTACAGGGACCTGGTGATCCAGGAGCTGATCAACACCGTGCGCCAGTGCACCACCAAGGTACACCTGGCACACCTGAGACACACCTGAGACACACCTGACACACCTGTAACACACACCTGAGACACACCTGAGACACACCTGAGATACACCTGAGACACACCTGAGACACCTGTAACACACACCTGAGACACACCTGAGACACCTGTGACACACCTGAGCAGGAATTTTGGGGATTTTGGGGGATGATTTTTGGGGATGATTTTTGGGGATTTTGGGGATTTTGGGGATGATTTTGGGGATGATTTTTTGGGGAATTTTTGGGGATTTTGGGGATGATTTTTGGGGATGATTTTGGGGATTTTTGGGGATGATTTTTTGGGGATTTTGGGGATTTTTTGGGGAATTTTTGGGAATTTTGGGGATGATTTTTTGGGGATTTTGGGGATTTTTGGGGATGATTTTTTGGGGATTTTGGGGATGATTTTTGGGGATGATTTTTGGGGATGATTTTTTGGGGATTTTGGGGATGATTTTTTGGGGAATTTTTGGGAATTTTGGGGATGATTTTTTGGGGATTTTGGGGATTTTTGGGGATGATTTTTTGGGGATTTTGGGGATGATTTTTGGGGATGATTTTTGGGGATGATTTTTTGGGGATTTTGGGGATTTTTGGGGATGATTTTTTGGGGATTTTTGGGGATGATTTTTTGGGGAATTTTTGGGAATTTTGGGGATGATTTTTTGGGGATTTTGGGGATTTTTGGGGATGATTTTTTGGGGATTTTGGGGATGATTTTTGGGGATGATTTTTTGGGGATTTTTGGGGATGATTTTTTGGGGATTTTTGGGGATGATTTTTTGGGGAATTTTTGGGGACTTTGGGGATGATTTTTTGGGGATTTTGGGGATTTTTGGGGATGATTTTTGGGGAATTTTTGGGATTTTTGGGGATGATTTTTTGGGGATTTTGGGACCCCCCCCTCCCTGCCGGGCTCTCCCCTGTCTCCCAGCTCGGCTCGTACCCCCGGCTGCGGGAGGAGACCGAGAGGATCGTGACCACTCACATCAGGGAGAGGGAGGGCAAGACCAAGGACCAGGTGAGCTCCTGAACCTGCCCTAAACCAGGCCTAAACCAGGCCTGAAACAGCCCTAAACCTGCCCTAAACCAGCCCTGAAACAGCCCTAAACCAGCCCTAAACCTGCCCTAAACCAGCCCTAAACCTGCCCTAAACCTACCCTAAACCTGCCCTAAACCTGCCCTAAACCAGGCCTGAAACAGCCCTAAACCTGCCCTAAACCAGCCCTGAAACAGCCCTAAACCTGCCCTAAACCAGCCCTGAAACAGCCCTAAACCTGCCCTAAACCAGGCCTTAAACCAGGCCTAAAACAGCCCTAAACCTGCCCTAAACCAGCCCTAAACCTGCCCTAAACCTGCCCTAAACCAGCCCTAAACCTGCCCTAAACCTGCCCTAAACCAGCCCTAAACCTGCCCTAAACCCAGCCCTAAACCTGCCCTAAACCAGGCCTGAAACCAGGCCTGAACCAGCCCTAAACCTGCCCTAAACCAGCCCTAAACCTGCCCTAAACCAGGCCTGAAACCAGGCCTAAAACAGCCCTAAACCTGCCCTAAAACAGCCCTAAACCAGCCCTGAAACAGCCCTAAACCTGCCCTAAACCCAGCCCTAAACCTGCCCTAAACCCAGCACCAGGTGAGCCCGAACCCTAAACCCAATCCTAAACCCAGGTGAGCCCAGTACAGGCCTGGGCCCATTCCCAGTTTCCCAGACTGGGATCCCATTCCCAGTTTCCCAGACTGGGATCCCATTCCCAGTTTCCCAGACTGGGATCCCATTCCCGTTTCCCAGACTGGGATCCCATTCCCAGTTTCCCAGACTGGGATCCCATTCCCAGTTTCCCAGACTGGGACCCCATTCCCAGTTTCCCAGACTGGGATCCCATTCCCCGTTTCCCAGACTGGGATCCCATTCCCAGTTTCCCAAACTGGGATCCCATTCCCAGTTTCCCAGACTGGGATCCCATTCCCAGTTTCCCAAACTGGGATCCCATTCCCTGCCCAGATCCTGCTGCTCATCGACATCGAGCTCTCCTACATCAACACCAACCACGAGGATTTCATCGGCTTTGCCAAGTGAGTGCTGCTCCAGGGGGGGTCCTGAATTCCCAAATTCCTGAATTCCCAAATTCCCAAATTCCAGAGTTCCCAAATTCCCAAATTCCTGAAATCCACAATTCCCAAATTCCACAATTCCCAAATTCCCCAATTCCCAAATTCCAGAGTTCCCAAATTCCCAAATTCCAGAGTTCCCGAATTCCCAAATTCCTGAATTCCCGAATTCCAGAATTCCTGAATTCCACAATTCCCAAATTCCAGAATTCACAAATTCCCCCAAATTTGGGATCAATCCAATGGTTTGGGGGTTTGGGATCAATCCCAATGATTTGGGGATTTGGGAGCTCCCCGTCCCTCCTCATTCCCAACATTCCCAGGATTTTCCCGTTCTGCTCCAAACTTTGGGAATCTCCTCTTCCTCCTGTTTTTTTTTTTCTCTTTCCCCCTTTTTCACTCTTTTTCCTTTTTTTCTCTTTCCCTTTTTTTTTCTTTCTCCTTTTTTTTCTCTTTTTTCCCTTTTTTCCCCTTTTTTTCCTATTTTTTTTCCCCTCTTTCCTGTTTTTTTTTTTTTCTCTCTCTCTGTATCCATCACCTCTGTCTGTCTGTCCCTGTCTGTCTGTCCCTGTCTGTCTGTCTGTCCCGTGTCTGTCTGTCTGTCTGTCCCTGTCTGTGTGTCTGTTCCGTGTCTGTCTGTCTGTCCCTGTCTGTCTGTCCCTGTCCCTGTCTGTCTGTCCCTGTCTGTCTGTCCCTGTCTGTCTGTCTGTCCCTGTCCCTGTCTGTCTGTCCCTGTCTGTCTGTCCCTGTCTGTCTGTCCCTGTCTGTCTGTCCGGACTCTCTCCTGTCCCAGCTGTTTCACTGAGCAGCACGTGGCCACTGGGTGGGTACTGGGGGAACTGGGAGAACTGGGAGAGCAGAGCTGGGGAAACTGGGAGAACTGGGGGATGAGAACTGGGAGAACTGGGGGAACTGGGAGAGCCCCAATCCCCCAAACCCCCAAATCCCAAAGCCCCAAACCCCAAACCCCCAAACCCCCAAACCCCCCTCACCCCAAACCTTCCAAGTTCTGGAAGCTTCTGGTGCTGGGAATTCCCAATCCCTGGGGAAGGAGACCCCACATCCCACCCCCCTCCCCCCCCTCATTCCTGGGCTCACCTGGGCCAGGGGCTCTGGGGTTTCAGCTCACCTGGGCTCACCTGGGCTCACCTGGGGTCCCCTGGGCTCACCTGGGATCCCCTGGGATCCCCTGGGGTCCCCTGGGCTCACCTGGGCTCACCTGGGCCAGGGGCTCTGGGGTTTCAGCTCACCTGGGCTCACCTGGGCTCACCTGGGATCACCTGGGATCACCTGGGCTCACCTGGGCTCACCTGGGGTCACCTGGGCCAGGGGCTCTGGGGTTTCAGCTCACCTGGGGTCCCCTGGGCTCACCTGGGCTCACCTGGGGTCCCCTGGGCTCACCTGGGCTCACCTGGGCTCACCTGGGCTCACCTGGGCTCACCTGGGCTCTGCTGTGCCCTTGGCTCCTTTTCCCTCCTCCCCTTCCTCAAATTCCCAAATTTTCTGTTGTTGTTTTGTTGTTTTTCCCCCTTTTCCCAGCGCTCAGCAGAGGAACACTCAGACCAACAAGAAGAGAGCGATCCCAAACCAGGTACAGCCACAAACCCTGATCCCATTGGGGTTCCTGATCCTATTGGGGTTCCTGATCCCATTGGGGTTCCTGATCCCCTTTTTGGGGTTCCTGATCCCATTGGGGTTCCTGATCCTATTGGGGTTCCTGATCCCCTTTTTGGGGTTCCTGATCCCATTGGGGTTCCTGATCCTATTGGGGTTCCTGATCCCATTGGGGTTCCTGATCCCCTTTTTGGGGTTCCTGATCCCATTGGGGTTCCTGATCCTATTGGGGTTCCTGATCCCCTTTTTGGGGTTCCTGATCCCATTGGGGTTCCTGATCCCATTGGGGTTCCAGATCCCCTTTTTGGGGTTCCTGATCCCATTGGGGTTCCTGATCCCATTGGGATCCCTGATCCTATTGGGGTTCCTGATCCCCTTTTTGGGGTTCCTGATCCCATTGGGATCCCTGATCCTATTGGGGTTCCTGATCCCATTGGGGTTCCTGATCCTATTGGGGTTCCTGATCCCCTTTTTGGGGTTCCTGATCCCCTTTTTGGGGTTCCTGATCCTATTGGGGTTCCTGATCCCCTTTTTGGGGTTCCTGATTCCCTTTGGGGTTCCTGATCCCCTTTTTGGGGTTCCTGATCCTATTGGGGTTCCTGATCCCCTTTTGGGGTTCCTGATCCCATTGGGATTCCTGATCCTATTGGGATTCCTGATCCCCTTTTTGGGATCCCTGATCCTATTGGGGTTCCTGATCCTTTCTGGGATTCCTGATCCCCTTTGGGATCCCTGCCCCTTTTTGGGATCCCTGCCCCTTTTTGGGATTCCTGATCCCATTTGGGATTCCTGATCCCATTTTGGGATCCCTGCCCCTTTTGGGATCCCTGCCCCTTTTTGGGATCCCTGCCCCTTTTTTGGGATCCCTGCCCCTTTTTGGGATCCCTGCCCCTTTTTGGGATCCCTGCCCCCATCCCTGAATTTTGGCAGCCCCAGGCCGGGTTTGGAGATGGAAAACTCGGAATTTCGGGGCAGAATTCCTGCCTGGAAACAAATCCTGGGAATTCTGGGGGGGGTTGAGGGGTGGGAGGGTCCCAGGCTGTGCCCCCCACCCCAATCCCATTCCCAGGGGAATTTTGGGATGAGCTGCAGCTTCCCCCAGGGATTAACGCTGGGAATGATCATTAATTGCATGTAATTGGTTTTCTTCTGCTGTTTGTTTTTTTTTTTTTTTCCTGCTTTTTCCTCCTTTTTTTTATTTTTTATTTGTTGTGCTTTTTGCTCTCTTCCCCTGTCCCATCTCCTCTTCCCGTTTTTTTTTTTTTTTTTTTATTCCTTCTTTTATTTCTTTTTTTTTTTTTTTAATTTTTTTCTCCCCCCATTAATTTTGCACACCCAAAGGGGGAGATCCTGGTAAGTACCACGGGAAAGTGCTGGGACAGCACCCGGCCCTGCCAGGAAAAAAAAAAAAAAAATCCCAAAAAAATCCTAAAAACATCCCACGAAAAATTCCCCACAAACATCCCAAAAAATTCCCCCCCAAGAAATCGCAAAAACATCCCCAAAAAAATCTCAAAAAAAGAGAAAAATCCTCAAAAATTTCATGAAAGCATGCCAAAAAAATCCTCAAAATTTCCACTAAAACATCCCAAAAAATCCCCCCCCAAAAAATCCCAAAAACATCCAAAAAAATCTCAAAAAAAGAGAGAAAAATCCTCAAAAATTCCACGAAAACATCCCCAAAAAATTCCCAAAAAATCCAAAATCCGGGTTTGTGGCTCCTCCTGCTGCAGGAATTCCCAGTCCAGTTTTTCCCCCTTTCAGACAATTCCATTCCATTCCCTCCCAGGTTTTTTGTTTTTTTTTTTTTTTTTCCTGGAAAAATCCCAAAATTCCTGGGCAGGGCCGGGGTGGGGACGGGCAGGGGGCAGAGCTGGGAATTCGGGATTTGGGATTTCCCAAAAATGGGGAATTTTCACCCCAAACCCGTCGGTTTTAAAGGAATTTCCTCCCTCCCTCATTCCTCCTGATCCTGGGATTTTCCAGCTCCTGCTGGGCTGCACAAAACTTTTCATTTTTCCCAAAAAATCCCCCCAAACTCTCCCAAAAAATCCCCCAAAACTCTCCTAAATCCTCCCCCTTTTCCCAAAAAATCCCCCAAAACTCTCCCAGCTCTTTTTCCCTTTTCCCATAAAATCCCTCAATCCTTTTTTTCCCTCGTGATCCTTTTTCCCAATTTTTTTTTTCCCCATTTTATTTTTATTTTTATTTTTTTTTGTTCCTGATCCCTCCTCAGTTCCTTTAAAACTCGATGGGATCCGAATTCCCCCGATGGGAATTGGGGCTCTGGGAGGTGAATTCCCTGGAATTTTCTGGAATAAATCCCTGGAATTCCCTGGAATAAATCCCTGGAATTCCCTGGAATAAATCGCTGGAATTCCCTGCAATAAATCCCTGGAATTTTCTGGAATAATTCCCTGGAATTCCCTGGAATAAATCGCTGGAATTCCCTGGAATAATTCCCTGGAATTTTCTGGAATAAATCCCTGGAATTCCCTGCAATAAATCCCTGGAATTCCCTTCAATAATTCCCGGAATTCCTGCAATAATTCCCTGGAATTTTCTGGAATAAATCCCTGGAATTCCCTGGAATAAATCCCTGGAATTCCCTGCAATAATTCCCTGGAATTTCCTGCAATAAATCCCTGGAATTTTCTGGAATAATTCCCTGGAATTCCCTGGAATTCCCTGCAATAATTCCCTGGAATTCCTGCAATAATTCCCTGGAATTTTCTGGAATAAATCCCTGGAATTCCCTGCAATAATTCCCTGGAATTCCCTGCAATAATTCCCTGGAAATTCCTGCAATAATTCCCTGCAATAATTCCCGGGAATTCCCTGCAATAATTCCCTGGAATTTTCTGGAATAAATCCCTGGAATTCCCTGCAATAATTCCCTGGAATTCCCTGCAATAATTCCCTGCAATAATTCCCGGAACTCTCTGCAATAATTCCCTGGAAATTCCTGCAATAATTCCCTGCAATAAATCCCTGGAATTTTCTGGAATAAATCCCTGGAATTCCCTGCAATAATTCCCGGAATTCCTGCAATAATTCCCTGCAATAATTCCCTGGAATTTTCTGGAATAAATCCCTGGAATTCCCTGCAATAATTCCCCGGAATTCCCTGCAATAATTCCCGGGAATTCCCTTCAATAATTGCTGGAAATTCCTGCCGGAATTCCCGGAATTCCCGGAATTCCCGAGCTCTCTGTCCCGCCGCTTCTGCCGCTGTGGGAATTGGGAATTTTGGGATTTCCCGGATCCCCCCTGGGCTCGGGGGGTCCCGCAATTCCCGAGGGATCCGCGTTTAACCCCTCGCGTGCCGGCCCCGCATTAACCCGGGGGGGAAAGGGAGAATTCCCGAGGGGATTCCCAGGTGTGACCCCAGGTGTGACCCCCCAGGTGTGTCCCCAGGTGTGTCCCCCCCCAGGTGTGTCCCCAGGTGTGTCCCCAGGTGTGTCCCAGGTGTGTCCCCCCCCCAGGTGTGTCCCCCCAGGTGTGTCCCCCCCAGGTGTGTCCCCCCCCAGGTGTGACCCCAGGTGTGTCCCCCCCAGGTGTGTCCCCCCAGGTGTGTCCCAGGTGTCCCCCCCAGGTGTGTCCCCCCAGGTGTCCCCCCAGGTGTGTCCCCCCCCAGGTGTGTCCCCAGGTGTGTCCCCCCAGGTGTGTCCCCCCAGGTGTGTCCCAGGTGTGTCCCCCCAGGTGTGTCCCCCCCAGGTGTCCCCCCAGGTGTGTCCCCCCCAGGTGTGTCCCCAGGTGTGTCCCCCCCAGGTGTGTCCCCCCAGGTGTGTCCCCCCCAGGTGTGTCCCAGGTGTGTCCCAGGTGTCCCCCAGGTGTGTCCCCCCCAGGTGTGTCCCAGGTGTCCCAGGTGTGTCCCAGGTGTCCCCCAGGTGTGTCCCAGGTGTGTCCCCCCCAGGTGTGTCCCCCCCAGGTGTCCCCCAGGTGTGTCCCAGGTGTCCCCCAGGTGTGTCCCCCCAGGTGTGTCCCCCCAGGTGTGTCCCCCCAGGTGTGTCCCAGGTGTGTCCCCAGGTGTGTCCCCCCCAGGTGTGTCCCCCCAGGTGTGTCCCCCCAGGTGTGTCCCAGGTGTCTCCCCCCAGGTGTGTCCCAGGTGTGTCCCCCCAGCTCTCTCGGCTTCCCTGGGGGATCTGCCGGGTTTGGGATCACCCCAAAGCTCAGGGATCCCCCCGGGCTCTCTGTGGGGTTTTGGGGTTTTTAGGGTCTGGTTTTTTGGGGTCCCCATCACCTGTCCCCCCCAGGTGATCCACCAGGGCTGGTGTTATGGGATCTGTGGGGTTTGGGGTTTTGGAATCTCTGGGTTTTTGGGTTTTGGGATCTCTGGGTTTTTGGGGTCTGTGTTTTGGGGTTTTTGGGGTCTCTGTGTTTTGGGATCTCTGGGTTTTTGGGGTCTGGGTTTTTGGGATCTCTGTGTTTTGGGGTCCCCATCACCTGTCCCCCCCAGGTGATCTGCCAGGGCTGGTGTTAGGGGATCTCTGGGGTTTTTGGGGTCTGGGTCTTTGGGGTTTTGGGGTTTTTGGGGTCTCTGTGTTTTGGGATCTCTGGGTTTTTGGGGTCTGGGTCTTTGGGGTTTTTGGGGTCTGTGGGGTTTTTGGGGTCTCTGTTTTGGGGTTTTTGGGGTCTGTGTTTTGGGGTTTTTGGGGTCTCTGTGTTTTGGGGTCCCCATCACCTGTCCCCCCCAGGTGATCCGCTGGGGCTGGAGTTAGGGGATCTCTGGGGTTTTTGGGGTCTGTGTTTTGGGGTTTTTGGGATCTCTGTGTTTTGGGATCTCTGGGGTTTTTGGGGTCTGTGGGGTCTGTGTTTTGGGGTTTTTGGGGTCTCTGTGTTTTGGGGTTTTTGGGGTCTCTGTGTTTTGGGATCTCTGGGTTTTTGGGGTCTGTGTTTTGGGGTTTTTGGGGTCTCTGTGTTTTGGGATCTCTCAGGTTTTGGGGTCTGTGTTTTGGGGTTTTTTGGGTTTTTTTGGGGTCCCCATCACCTGTCCCCCCCAGGTGATCCGCCGGGGCTGGCTCACCATCAACAACATCAGCATCATGAAGGGAGGCTCCAAGGAATATTGGTTTGTGCTGACAGCAGAGTCCCTGTCCTGGTACAAGGACGAGGAGGTGAGGGGGGAACTGGGAAATTCGGGGGGAATTCGGGAAACTGGAGGAAATTTGGGGAAATTTTGGGAAATTCGGGGGAAATTCGGGGGAAATTTGGGGGAAATTCGGGGGAAATTCGGGGGAAATTCGGGGTTCCAGACACAAAAATGGGGTGTGGGGAGGGAGATCCCTGGGATGGAGGCAGGTGATTAACACTCAGAGTTAATCAGAGTTAATTAGCAGTGTAAAGGATCCCCAGTTCCCATCTCCAAACCTGGAATTCCCATCCCTGGGACTTTTTCCAGTGGGATTTTGGGATCTGCAATTCCCAAATTGGGACCTTTCCCAGCAGAATTTTGGGATCTGCAATTCCCAAACTGGGACCTTTCCCAGCAGGATTTTGGGATCTGCAATTCCCAAACTGGGACCTTTCCCAGTGAGATTTTGGGATCTGCAATTCCCAAATTCAGAGAATTCATCCCTGGGACCTTTTCCAGTGGGATTTGGGGATCTGCATTTCCAAAATTCAGAGAATTCATCCCTGGGACCTTTCACATTGGGATTTTAGGATCTGCAATTCCCAAACTGGGTACTTTCACATTGGGATTTTAGGATATCCAATTCCCAAATTCAGGGAATTCATCCCAAATTGGGACCTTTCCCAGTGAGATTTTGGAATCTACAATTCCCAAACTGGGACCTTTCCCAGCAGAATTTTGGAATCTACATTTCCAAAATTCAGGGAATTCATCCCTGGGACCTTTCCCAGCAGGATTTTGGGATCTGCAATCCCCAAACTGGGACCTTTCCCAGTGAGATTTTGGGATCTGCATTTCCCAAACTGGGACCATTCCCAGCAGGATTTTGGGGTCTGCAATTCCCAGAATTCAGGGAATTCATCCCTGGGACCTTTCCCAGCAGAATTTTGGGATCTGCAATCCCCAAACTGGGACCTTTCCCAGCAGGATTTTGGGATCTATAATCCCCAAACTGGGACCTTTCCCAGCAGGATTTTGGGATCTGCAATTCCCAAACTGGGACCTTTCCCAGCAGGATTTTGGGATCTACAATTCCCAAACTGGGACCTTTCCCAGCAGGATTTTGGGATCTGCATTTCCCAAACTGGGACCTTTCCCAGCAGGATTTTGGGATCTACAATTCCCAAACTGGGACCTTTCCCAGCAGGATTTTGGGGATCTGCAATTCCCAAACTGGGACCTTTCCCAGCAGGATTTTGGGATCTATAATCCCCAAACTGGGACCTTTCCCAGCAGGATTTTGGGGTGTGCAGTCCCCAGTCCCTGTGCTCATCCCTCCCCTCCCTGTTCCCAGGAAAAGGAGAAGAAGTACATGCTGCCCCTGGACAACCTGAAGATCAGGGACGTGGAGAAAGGTTTCATGTCCACCAAACACGTCTTTGCCATCTTCAACACGGAGCAGAGGTGGGGGGTCCCCCTGCCTCTGTCCTCTCTCCTCTCCTGCTTTTTATGGGATTTTTTTTGTTTTGTTTTTTATTTTTTTTTCTCCCTCCCAGCTCCTCCTGGATCCCACACGGGGGAAAGGGAAGGAGAGCACCCGGGTTTTGGGGGAGTTTTCCCAAAGGATTTGGGGGTGTTTGGGATGGTCCGTGGGGGGCTGGAGGTGTCCCCAGCAGGTTCAGGGTGATCCCAGCAGGGTTTGGGGGGTTTGGGGTGATCCCAGAGGGGTTTGGAGGGATCCCAGAGGGGTTTGGGGTGGTCCCAGCAGGGTTTGGGGTGTTTGGGATGATCCCAGAGGATTTTGGGGTGATCCCAGCAGGGTTTGGGGTGTTCCCAGAGGGGTTCAAGGTGATTACTGTAGGATTTGGGGTGTTTGGGATGTTCCCAGAGGGGTTTGGGATATTTGGGATGTTCCCAGCAGGGTTCAGGGTGATTCCAGCAGGATTTTGGGGTGTTCTGTGTGGGTTTGGGGTGTTCCCTGAGGTACTGGAGGTGTTCCCAGAGGGATTTGGGATGTTTGGGATGATCTCAGCAGGGTTTGGGGTGATCCCAGAGGGCTTTGGGGAGATTCCAGCAGGATTTGGGGTGTTTGGGGTGATCCCAGTGGGGTTCAGAGTGATCCCAGCAGGGTTTGGGATGATCCCAGAGGATTTTGGGGTGATCCCAGCAGGATTTTGGGGTGTTTGGGGTGATCCCAGTGGGGTTCAGAGTGATCCCAGCAGGGTTTGGGGTGATTCCAGAGAGGTTCAGAGTGTTCCCTGCAGGATTTGGGGTGTTTGGGATGGTCCCAGAGGGGTTTGGGGTGATTCCAGAGGGGTTCAGGGTGATTCCTGCAGGATTTGAGGGGTTTGGGATGATTTCTGCAGGATTTTGGGGTGATCCCAGAGGGGTTTGGGATGTTCCCAGAGGGGTTCTGGGTGTTCCCTGCAGGATTTGGGGTATTTGGGGTGATCCCAGCAGGGTTTGGGGTGTCCCGAGCTGTATCCACACTCGGATCCTGCGGGGATTTTTGGGATTTTTTGGGGGGGATTTTTGGGATTTTTTTGGGGGGGATTTTTGGGATTTTTTGGGGGGGATTTTTGGGATTTTTTTGGGGGATTTTTGGGATTTTTTTTTGGGATTTTTGGGATTTTTTGGGGGGGATTTTTGGGATTTTTTTTTGGGATTTTTGGGATTTTTTGGGGGGGATTTTTGGGATGTTTTTGGGGGGATTTTTGGGATGTTTTTGGGGGGATTTTTGGGATTTTTTTTTTGGGATTTTTGGGATGTTTTTGGGGGATTTTTTGGGGGGATTTTTGGGGTCTCCTGTGACCCCCCCAGCCCCTTTTCCCCCCCAGGAACGTGTACAAGGACCTGCGTCAGATCGAGCTGGCCTGTGACTCCCAGGAGGACGTGGACAGCTGGAAAGCCTCGTTCCTGCGGGCTGGGGTTTATCCTGAGAAAGACCAGGTACAAAATCCCCCCATTCCCTCATCCCCCGGGCCTCCCCCAGCACCTGGGACAGCCCAAAAATTCCCCCCAAAAAATTAAAAATCCTCCCGAGGCTCCCTGCCCCAGCACCGAGCCAATCCCTGATTTTTTTTTTTTTGTTTTTGTTTGTTTTTTTGTGTTTTTTTCCAGACTGAGAGCGAGGATGGGGCTCAGGAAAACACCTTTTCCATGGACCCCCAGCTGGAGAGGCAGGTGGAGACCATCAGGAACCTCGTGGATTCCTACGTGGGGATCATCAACAAATCCATCCGGGACCTCATGCCAAAGACCATCATGCACCTCATGATCAACAACGTGAGGGGGAAAGGGGCAGGAAAGGGGCAGGAAAGGGGCAGGAAAGGGGCAGGAAAGGGGCTGGGAAAGGGGCAGGAAAGGGGCAGGGAAAGGGGCAGGAAAGGGGCAGGAAAGGGGCTGGGAAAGGGGCAGGAAAGGGGCAGGAAAGGGGCAGGAAAGGGGCAGGAAAATCCCTCTCAGCCCCCAGACCAAGGGTTTCCTCCACGGGGAGCTGCTGCCCCAAATAAACCCCAAATTTAACACACACAAACCCCAAATAAACCCCAAATAAACCCCAAATTTAACACACACAAACCCCAAACAAACCCCAAATTTAACACACATAAACCCCAAATAAACCCCAATTTTGACACAAATAAACCCCAATTTTCACACACACAAACCCCAATTTTGACACAAACACACCCAAATTTTGACCCAAATCCCCTTTCAGACCAAGGATTTCATCCACGGGGAGCTGCTGCCCCAAACAAACCCCAAACAAACCCCAAATAAACCCCAAATAAACCCCAAACAAACCCCAAATAAACCCCAAACAAACCCCAATTAAACCCCAATTTTGACACAAATAAACCCCAATTTTCACTCTTCTATTCCCCCAGACCAAGGATTTCATCCACGGGGAGCTGCTGCCCCAAACAAACCCCAAATAAACCCCAAATAAACCCCAAACAAACCCCAAATAAACCCCAAACAAACCCCAAAGAAACCCAAATTTTGACCCAAATCCCCTCTCAGACCAAGGATTTCATCCACGGGGAGCTGCTGCCCCAAATAAACCCCAAACAAACCCCAATTTTGACACAAATAAACCCCAATTTCACTCTCCTTTCCCCTCTCAGACCAAGGATTTCATCCACGGGGAGCTGCTGGCCTTCCTGTACTCGAGCTCGGACCAGGCCAGCCTGATGGAGGAGTCGGCCGAGCAGGCGCAGCGGCGGGAGGAGATGCTCCGCATGTACCACGCGCTGCGGGAGGCGCTCGCCATCATCGGCGACATCAGCACCAGCACGGTCAGCACGCCCGTGCCCCCGCCCGTGGACGACACCTGGCTGCAGCCCGGGGGCAGCCACAGGTGGGGAGGGGTCCCCGCCGGGGGGTCGGGGAGGGTTTGGGGTGTTTTATAAAGGGTTTGGGAGGGTTTGGAAAGGGTTTGGGGGGGATTTGGGAAGGGTTTGGAGGCTTTTTTTAAGGGTTTGGGGGCTTTTTTAAGGGCTTGGGGGGGTTTGGGGGCTTTTTTAAGGGCTTTTTTAAGGTTTTGGGGGCTTTTTTAAGGGTTTGGGAGGGTTTGGGGGGGTTTGCAGAGGGGCTTGGGATGTTTTATAAAGGGTTTGGAGGGGGTTTGGGAAGGGTTTGGGGGCTTTTTTTAAGGGTTTGGGGGCTTTTTTAAGGGCTTGGGGGGGTTTGGGAAGGGTTTGGGGGCTTTTTTAAGGGTTTGGGGGGTTTAAAGAGGGGCTTGGGATGTTTTATAAAGGGTTTGGGGGGCTTTGGGAAGGGTTTGGGGGGGTTTGGGAAGTGTTTGAGGTGTTTTATAAAGGGTTTGGGAGGGTTTGGAAAGGGTTTGGGGGGGATTTGGGAAGGGTTTGGGGGCTTTTTTAAGGGTTTGGGAGGGTTTGGGAAGGGTTTGGGGGGGATTTGGGAAGGGTTTGGGGGCTTTTTCAAGGGCTTGGGAAGGGTTTGAGGTGTTTTATAAAGGGTTTGGGAGCTTTTTTAAGGGTTTGGGGGGTTTAAAGAGGGGCTTGGGATGTTTTATAAAGAGTTTGGGGGGGTTTGGAAAGGGTTTGAGAAGGGTTTGGGGGGGTTTGGGAAGGGTTTGGGGTGTTTTATGAAGGGTTTGGGGGCTTTTTTAAGGGTTTGGGAGGGTTTGCAGAGGGGCTTGGGATGTTTTATAAAGGGTTTGGGGGGCTTTGGAAAGGGTTTGGGGGCTTTTGTAAGGGTTTGGGAAGGGTTTGGGGGCCTTTGGGAAGTTTTATAAAGGGTTTGGGAGGGTTTGGAAAGGGTTTGAGGTGTTTTATAAAGGGTTTGGGGGGTTTAAAGAGGGGTTTGGGATGCTTTATACAAGATTTGAGGGGTTTTGTAAAGGGTTTGGGGTGTTTTGTAAAGGGTTTGGGAGGTTTGTGAAAGGGTTTAGGGGTTTTGGGAAAGGGTTTGGGGGATTTGTGAAGGGTTTGGGAAGGGTTTGGGGGGAGTTGGGAAGGGTTTGGGGGGGTCGGGAAGGGTTTGGGGGGGTTTGGGGAGGTTTGAGGGGGTTTGGACAGGGTTTGGGGGGGTTGTAAAGGGTTTTGGGATGTTTTATACAAGATTTGGGGCGTTTTGTGAAGGGTTTGGGGTGCTCTGTGGGGTTCTGGAGGTGTCCCTCGCGGGTTTTGGGGTGTCCCTCGCGGGTTTTGGGGTGTCCCCGCGGGTTTTGGGGTGTCCCCAGTGGGGTCTGGGGTGTCCCCGCGGGTTTCGGGGTGTCCCCGCGGGCTCAGGCTGACCCCACCCCATTCCCAGTGTGCCCTGACCGCCCCCTCTGTGTCCCCCCAGCCCCCCGCCCCAGCGCCGCCCGCCCTCGGCCCTGCTGCCCCCCGGGCGCCCCCCTCTCTGCGGGCCCCGGCCCCGGGGCCGCCCCCGCTGCTGCCCCTGCCCGGGGGGGGCCCCCCGGCCTTCAGCGCCCCCCCCCATCCCCTCCCGCCTCGGCCCCCTGGGCGCCCCCAGCGACCCCTTCACGGCCCCCCCCCCAAATCCCCGCCCGGCCCGCCCGGATCCCGCCCGGAATCCCGCCAGGAGTGCCCAGGTGAGGGGGGACGGGGACTGGGAGGGACTGGGAATGGCTGGGAGGGACTGGGAGGGACTGGGAGGGACTGGGAATGGCTGGGAGGGACTGGGAATGGCTGGGAGGGACTGGGAATGGCTGGGAGGGACTGGGAATGGCTGGGAGGGACTGGGATCACACTGGGGTCACACTGGGGTCACACTGGGAATGGCTGGGAGGGACTGGGAGGGACTGGGAATGGTTGGGGTACACTGGGGTCATACTGGGATACACTGGGATCACACCAGAATCCAGCCGGGAGTGCCCAGGTGAGGGGGGAACGGGGACTGGGAGGGACTGGGAGGGACTGGGAATGGCTGGGAGGGACTGGGAATGGCTGGGAGGGACTGGGAGGGACTGGGAGGGACTGGGAATGGCTGGGAGGGACTGGGAATAGCTGGGAGGGACTGGGATCACACTGGGGTCACACTGGGAATGGCTGGGAGGGACTGGGATCACACTGGGGTCACACTGGGAATGGCTGGGAGGGACTGGGATCACACTGGGGTCACACTGGGAATGGCTGGGAGGGACTGGGAATGGCTGGGAGGGACTGGGAGGGACTGGGAATGAATGGGGTACACTGGGGTCACACTGGGAATGGCTGGGAGGGACTGGGAATGAATGGGGCACACTGGGGTCATACTGGGATACACTGGGGTCACACTGGGAATGGTTGGGGTACACTGGGATCCACTGGGGTCACACTGGGAATGGTTGGGGTACACTGGAGTCACACTGGGAATGGCTGGGAGGGACTGGGAGGGACTGGGAATGATTGGGGTACACTGGGGTCATACTGGGATACACTGGGATCACACCAGAATCCAGCCGGGAGTGCCCAGGTGAGGAGGGAATGGGGACTGGGAGGGACTGGGAATGGCTGGGAGGGACTGGGAGGGACTGGGAATGGCTGGGAGGGACTGGGATCCACTGGGGTCACACTGGGATCCACTGGGGTCACACTGGGATCACACTGGGATTATCTGGGGTCACACTGGGGTCGCACTGGGATCCACTGGGGTCACACTGGGATTGTGTGGGGTCACACTGGGGTCACACTGGGATACACTGGGATTGTCTGGGGTCACACTGGGATTGTGTGGGGTCACACTGGGATTGTCTGGGGTCACACTGGGATCCACTGGGATTGTGTGGGGTCACACTGGGGTCACACTGGGGTCACACTGGGATTGTCTGGGGTCACACTGGGGTCACACCAGGGCCCCTCCGGGAATTCTTGGGGTCCCGAGGGTCCCCCAGGCCCTGCCAGACTCTCCCCCCCCCCCCCAGGAGACCCCCGGCAGCCCCGAACCGCCCGACCATCATCCGGCCGGCCGAGCCCTCCCTGCTCGACTGACCCGGGGGCCAACTGGGATCGCTGGGAGCCTGCTGGGAGCTGACTGGGAGCCTGCTGGGATCCTACTGGGAGCCTGCTGGGATCACTGGGATCCTGCTGGGAGCCTGCTGGGAGCCTGCTGGGATCACTGGGAGCCTGCTGGGATCACTGGGATCCTGCTGGGATCCTACTGGGAGCCTGCTGGGATCACTGGGAGCCTGCTGGGATCACTGGGATCCTGCTGGGAGCCAACTGGGAGCCTGCTGGGATCACTGGGAGCCTGCTGGGAGCTGACTGGGATCCTACTGGGAGCCTGCTGGGATCCTACTGGGAGCCTGCTGGGAGCTGACTGGGAGCCTGCTGGGATCACTGGGATCCTGCTGGGATCCTACTGGGAGCCTGCTGGGAACTGACTGGGATACAGTGGGGTCTATGGGATCCAACAACTGGGATCCGACTGGGATCTATGGGATCTAACTGGGATTCAGCCCCACCCTGGGGGGAAAAAACCAACCCCAAGCCTGGCCGCTGATCCTGGGGCTGATCCTGGGGCTGATCCCAACCCCAGCCCCAATCCCAGCCCCAATCGCAGCCCCAATCCCAACCCCAGCCCCAGCCCCAATCCCAGCCCCAATCCCGGGGCTGATCCTGGGGCTGATCCCAATCCCAGCCCCAATCCCAGCCCCAATCCCAATCCCAGCCCCAATCCCAGCCCCAATCCCAGCCCCAATCCCAATCCCAGCCCCAACCCCAGCCCCAATCCCAACCCCAGCCCCGATCCCGGGGCTGATCCTGGGCTGTTCCCACTCTTGGGGCTGATCCTGAGACCGATCCCAACCCTGGCGCTGATCCCGGGGCTGATCCTGGGGCTGATCCCGATCCTGGGGTTGATCCCAGCCCTGATCTCGAGCTGATCCCGATCCCGGCAGCTCCAGGGCTGATCCGATCCCGGGGCTGATCCCGGTCCCGGCCTTGATCCCGGGGCTGACCTGGATCCCGATCCCGATCCCAGTCCCGGGGTTGATCCCGGCCCCAGTCCCAGTCCCGGTGCCGGTCCCGGTGCCGGTCCCGGGGTTGATCCCGGCCCCAGTCCCAGTCCCGGTGCCGGTCCCGGTGCCGGTCCCGGGGTTGATCCCGGCCCCAGTCCCGGTCCCGGTGCCGGTGCCGGTGCCGGTGCCGGTGCCGGCCGGCGGCAGCTCCAGGGCTGGTCCCAGCAGCTGATCCTGGCAGCCCCGGCGCTGATCCCGGCGCTCCCCCCGAGCCCCTCCCGGCCGGGAACGTTCGGGAATGTTCGGGGCGGGGGGCGGGGGGGGGAACATTGCACTTTGTCCCAATTCCCGGGGGCTGGGGCTCGGATCCTCGCCCCTCTGCCTTCCTCCTCCTCCTCCTCCTCCCGGAAATTCTGTATTAATATATTCCCTAAAAAACCGCGGGATTCGGGGATCCTCCCCCAATCCCAGGGGTCGCTTTTTTTTTTTTTTTGTTTGTTTTTTTTTGTTTTTTTTTTTGAGAACTTCGGGGGTTTTTAGAGCTGGGGAAAAATACTGGAATTCCCAGAGGGATTCACTAACGAATTCAATTCCGTGAGAACCTCAGGAATTTCCTCCCGGGAGTAACCCCGAGGAAGAGGAGGAGGAGGAAGCTGCGACCCCCCCCGGGGCAGGGGGAGAGGGGGGGGGTTTGCTCTGGAAGCGTCTCCCCCTTTCCTCACCCCCTCCCCCCTTTTTCCCAATCCCACTCCACCGGCTCCGGCCGGGAGCCGAGGTTGTAAATATTTTTACAGACTTGTATTAATTGTATAAAAAAAAAAAAGAAAAAAAAAAAAAAAGAGGAGGGGGGAAAAAAAAAAAACCACCACCACCACCAAAAAAAAAAAAAAAAAAAAAAAGCAACAAAACAAACCAGAAAAAAAAAAAAAAAAAAAAAAGTCCCGGCCCAGCAATAATGTGGATTTTTCCGAACCCCCCCGGCCCCGGTGCCTTAACGACCCCCCGGCTCGGGGGGGCCAATTAATCCATTAACGAGCCGGGGGCGGTTTTGGGGGGGCGGCTCCGGCCCCCCCCGGGGGTCCCCCCGAAGTGCCTCCGCTCCGCGTCCCATTAATGAACTAAAAACCGGCAAAAAAAATCCGAATAAAGGGAAAAAAAAAATAAATAAAAATGTGTGGAATTCTGGGGGGGGGGCGGGTTCGGCCTCGTTCTTCACTTTTGGGGGATTTGGGGGTTGTGAATTTTATGGCGCGGCTCCCCCCATTCCCGCCGGGCTCCGTCCCTGTCCTGCTCCGGGAGTTTTGTGGGTAATGATAAAAAAATGCCAAAGTTTAATACATTTAATCGCTCCGCCCGGGAAGGGGGAGCCGCGGGGTTCATCCCTCACTGACCCCCCCCGCAATCCCGGGCGGGATTCACGACAACGGCCCCGCTCCGGGGCCCGCCTGCGGAATCCGGGAATTGGGGAAAATTTGGGATCAAAACCCCGCGGGATCCGCCGGGCCCCGGGCGGCGCCATCACCGCGCGACGCCGCTCAGGGAGGCCCCCCCAGGGCTGCCCGCGGCGCCGCCTGAGGCGGGAGGGGACGCCGGGACCCCGCCTGATGGCGATGGCGGATCCCGGTGAGCGATGCCGCGGACGGATCCCGGTTGCTGAGCAGGCGATGGATCCCGCTCTTTGATCCCGGTATTTCTTTGATCCCGCTCTTTGATCCCGGAATTTTTCAGGCGGCGCCGCGGCGGCCCCAGGCTCAGGGTCCTCTCCTGTCTCAGCCTCCCCCTGCGCTCATTGGCTGCTCCCTCAGAGGCGCTCTGAGCTCTGATTGGTCAGCGCCGCCTTGGCTCCGCCCCCTCCGCCTTCCTGCGGTTCGCGGGCGCCGCCTGGCGGAGACGGCGAGGCCTCACAATGCACAGCCCGGGCAGGGCTGGGGGGTCAGATTTGGGGTCAGATTTGGGGCAGATTTGGGGTCAGATTTGGGGCAGATTTGGGGGATTTGGGGTCAGATTTAGGGCAGATTTGGGGTCAGATTTAGGGCAGATTTAGGGGCAGATTTAGGGCAGATTTGGGGCAGATTTGGGGTCAGATTTGGGGGATTTGGGGTCAGATTTGGGGCAGATTTGGGGTCAGATTTGGGGTCAGATTTGCAGGTTCAGGGGAGGGCCTGGAAACGTTTGGGGCTGATTTGGGGGTGGGGAGCAGATTTGAGGTATTTCAGGGCAGATTTGGGGGGGTCTTGAGGTAGATTTTGGCGCCCAGGAGCAGATTTTGGAGTCCGTGGGGCAGATCTGGGTGTCCAGGGTCCTTTCCTCCATCCCTTTCATGTGAAGATCTCAACTGCCAGCCACGGAAATCTGTTCCCCCCTGGAGGAGCCGCATTTCTCCATCCCGAGCTCGGAGCTTTGGGTGAAAAAAAAAAACCAAACCAAAAAAAGAACATTTTTGCGCAATGGGTGAAAAACTCAATTTCCTGGGGCCCAGCAGTCGCTTCCTTCCTGCTCCCTGAACCCCGGCCAGGAACATTCCGGCTCTTCCCGGCACATTCCAGCTCATCCCTCATTCCCGGGGAGCTCCAGGAGGAGGAGGAGGATGAGGTTGGAGTTGCTGCTCCTCGTGGCTGCGGCGTTTCCCTCGTGTTTGAGCCAGGCAGGCCACGAGTCTGGCCAGGATTCCCCACAGGATTCCCGCCAGGATTCCCGCCAGGATTCCCGCCAGGATTCCCGGGGTTCCCGCCAGGATTCCCGCCAGGATTCCCGGGGTTCCCGCCAGGATTCCCGCCAGGATTCCCGCGGTTCCCGCGGTTCCCGGCGCCGCCCCACGCCCACCCCGAGGCTCCTCCCGGCCCCGTTGCTGCTCCAGCTCCCCCCGGAGCCGGGGCCCCCCCGGATCCGCTGCCTGGCCCCTCGACGTTTCTCGGGCAGCACCTTTGAGCTTTTCCAGGGAATCCCGGCCATCCTGGTTCGGAGCATCCCGGCCGCTCCCGACGAGCACTGGGTCGAGTTCTCCCTGCCCGGAGCCGCCCGCTGCTCCCGGTGCCGGTACCGGAGCCACAACGGCAGCGCCTGGCTGGAGTCGGAGCTGAGCCTCGGCACCGGCAGCTCGGGTGGGTGTGGGGGGCTCATCCCGGGGGGGATTCCCCGTCCCACCCATCCCGGGGCTGTCCCGCAGCCAAATCCGGGGTTTTTTTTCTCCCCAGATTTGGGCGACGCCGAGTGTCAGCCCAGCGATGTCACCGCCACGGGAGCCCCGGGCACCGCCGGGACCCTGCGGAACGGGAACGGGAACGGGAACGGGAACCGGAACGGGAACGGTACCGGAACCACCCTGGGCTGATCCTTGAGCCGCTCACGGCTCCTGGTTCTGGATCCCGGTGCTGGATCCCGGTGCTGGATCCCGGTGGTGGATTCCCCCCGTCCTCTCTCCCTTCCAGATCCTTCCTGGCTCCTCCCGGTCTCACTCGGTGCCGCCGTCCTGGGGTCGCTGCTGCTGCTGGGGGCTGCGGCCGCGGCCTGGAGAGGTGGGAGAGGGGCTCGGAACCGGGAATTCCAGGGGGTCTAGAACCGGGAATTCCAGGGGGTCTAGAACCGGGAATTCCAGGGATCTCAGTGCCCAGGGACCCCCATCCCGCCCTGCTGGGGTGTCCTGGCCCCCGGTGCCACCGGTTCTGTTCCTCACAGGCCTCCGGCGGCGGCGTGGACAGAACCACACGGTCCCAGCCCCGGTAAGGCCGGACCCCGTGACCCTCAAATCCACCCCCAGACCCCTCAATCCCCCCCCCCGTCTCCCCAAAATCCACCCCCGTGTCCCTCCTGTCTCGGCAGAGCCTCCCCATGGCCCCCACGCCGTCGCTGTCCCCGTGAGGGGTCCTGGGGGTCCCGGTTGTGCCCCCCCCCACGCCCGGAGCGTGTCCCGGTGTCCCCGCGGATCGAGGCCGGCCCTGGCTCCGGTTACCGGACCCCCCCCCCCCTCCTCCCCCCGGTGCTGCCGGGGCCCCCCCGGACTCTCCGGTGCCAATAAAGTTTTGGGGTTTGTGTCCGGCGCTGCCGCGTTCCCGGGATCCCGGCGCCGGTGCCAGTGGTGGTGACGGTTCCCAGTGCTGTGTCTGATTCCCGGCGTCCCGTTCCCATTCCCGGAGTCCCGTTGCCATTCCCGGCGTCCCGTTCCCATTCCCGGCGTCCCGTTCCCATTGCCGGTGTCCCGTTCCCATTGCCGGCGTCCCGTTCCCATTCCCGGTGTCCCGTTCCCATTCCCGGAGTCCCGTTCCCATTCCCGGCGTCCCGTTCCCATTCCCGGCGTCCCGTTCCCATTCCCGGTGTCCCGTTCCCATTCCCGGTGTCCCATTCCCGGTGTCCCGTTCCCATTCCCGGTGTCCCATTCCCATTCCCGGCGTCCCGTTCCCATTCCCGGCGTCCCGTTCCCATTCCCGGTGTCCCATTGCCAGTGTCCCATTCCCAGTATCTCTGTGTCCCACTCCCGTTTCCCATTCCCATTCTCATTCCCATTCCCGTTTCCCATTCTCAGTGTCCTATTCCCAATCTCCCAATGTCCCATTCCCATTGTCCCGTTCCCATTCCTTGTGTCCTATTACCGGTGTCCCATTCCCAGTATCCCAATGTCCCATTCCCATTCCCGGTGTCCCGTTCCCATTCTCAATGTCCCATTTCCATTCCCGTTTCCCGAATTCCCATTTCCCATTCCCGTTTCCCATTCCCAGTATCCCGTTCCCATTCTCAATGTCCCATTTCCATTCCCGTTTCCCGAATTCCCATTTCCCGTTCCCGTTTCCCGAATTCCCATTTCCCGTTCCCGTTTCCCATTCCCGGTGTCCCGTTCCCCTCTCTCCGCCAGGGGGCGCACCCCTCCCGCGCCCTTCGCGTGTGGGCGTGGCCTGTCCAGAAGGGGGCGTGTCCTTTTGTTTCGGGGCGTGTCTTTTACTGAGGGGCGTGTCCTGCTGAGGGCGTGGGCGTGTCCTGGGGGCGTGTCCATCCCAGGGGCGTGTCCCCGCTCGGGGGGCGTGTCCCTTTGGGGGCGGGGCCGCGGTGGGCGGGGCGCGGCGCGGTCCAAGATGGCCGCGGTGTCGGTGTTCCCCGGCGTGCGGCTCCTCACGGTCGGGGACGCGAACGGGGAGATCCAGCGGCACCAGGAGCAGCAGCCGCTGCGCCTCGAGGTCCGCACCGGCCCCGACAGCGCCGCCATCGCCCTCTACGGCCGTGAGTGCGCGGGCAGGGGGCGGCCCGCGAGGGGCGGGGGGCCCGGCGGGGGGAGGGGGCTGAGGGGGTCTGAGGGGATGGGGGAGGGGCCCTGAGGGGTCAGAGGGGGAGGGAGGGGCTGGGAAGGGGCCCCGAGGGGGCTGTGGGGATGGGGAGGGGGCCTTGAGGGGTCTCTGGGGTGAGGGGGGGCCCTGAGGGGTCTGTGAGGAGCTGGGGGGGTCTGTGGGGTGAGGGAGGGTCCCTGAGGGGATGGGGGAGCTCTGAGGGGGCTGTGGGGTGAGGGGGGTCCCTGAGGGGATGGGGGAGCTCTGTGGGGTGAGGGGGGGCCCTGAGGGGGCTGTGGGGTGAGAGGGGGCCCCGAGGGGGCTGTGGGGATGGGGGGGGGCCTTGAGGGCCCTGAGGGGTCTCTGGGGTGATGAGGGGGGGTCCCTGAGGGGTCTGTGGGGTGAGGGGGGGCCCCTGAGGGGGCTGTGGGGATGGGGAGGGGGCCTTGAGGGCCCTGAGGGGTCTCTGCGGAGCTGGGGGGGGTCTGTGGGGTGAGGGGAGCTCTGAGGGGTCTGTGGGGTGAGAGGGGGGTCCCTGAGGGGTCTGTGGGGATGGGGGGGAGCCCTGAGGGGTCTGTGGGGAGCTGGGGGGCTCTGAGGGGTCTGTGGGGTCTGTGGGGAGCCCTGAGGGGTCTGTGGGGTGAGGGGGGGTCTGTGGGGTGCGGTGTTTTGGGACGGGGGAGATCAGGGGGGTTGGGGGCACATTTGGGGGGCTCTGGGGGTTTTAGGGGTGCAGGAGGGGTTGGAGGGTCAGAGAGGGGCTCGGGGGGGGTTAAATAATGAGATTTTAAACTTTTGGGGGGCTCTGAGGGTTTTGGGGGTCCAGGGGTCACAGAGGGGTTCGGGGGGGGGGATTTTAAATTCCCGGTACTTTTGGGGGGTCCCGGGGGGGTCCCCCGGTATTTTTTGGAAGCTGCCGAAAGTTGATTCCCGTGCCCCCCTCCCCTCGTTCCCACTTTTGCCCCAAACGGCCCCAATTCCGTGACCCCCCCCCGAATTCCGGGGGGGCGGCGGCGCCGATTCCTCTTTGTCTGCGGCTTTTCCTTCGCTTTTACGATATTTTCATTTTTTTAAAATTTTATTTTTTTTCCTCCTTTCTCTTTCTCCAAACCCGGCGCTTTGTGCTTTCATTTTTTTTTTTTTTTAATTTTTCGGGCTCCTCCTTATCCCGCCGGTGGATTAAAAAGGGGAGGGGGGTGCGACCCCCGACCCTCCGCCTTTGGCTAATTAATCAGCGGGGATAATTAAGGCTAATGAGCGCGCGGCCTCGTTGATAGCGGTGGGGGAAACTGAGGCACGGCGCTGCCCCATCCCGGAGCTTTTCCAGCTCAGCCTTTGTGTGCCGGGAGCCCCGGGCGGGGGAGGATTTTTAGGGAACATCTGCCCGAACATCTGCCCCCGACATCTGCCGCTCCTTTTATGTTTTTTAAATTTATTTTTAATTTTTGAAACGGGGTCACAAAGAGCCGGAATTCCCGGCTCTCGGTGCAGGTGTTTGTTCTTGCTCCATCCCGCAACTTCCCGCGCCCGCGTGGCCGCTCCGCCAAAAACGGGAATTTTTTTTTTTTTTTTGTTATTATTATATTTATTTATATTTTTTTGGGGAGGAATGAGAGCGGCTCGGTTCCTCCCCCTCCTCCCCCGCGCCGTTCCCGGTTCCTCCGGGATGATTCCCGGGGTCATTCCCAAATCCCGGGGCCATCCCCCGCCCCTCCATCCCCATCCCTTCCATCCCAAAAATTCTCATTCCTGACCGAAATTCCGGCTCCCCCCTCCGGGCTCCGCTTTCAGGAGCGCTCCCCCGCTGTAATTAGAGGTTAATTAGGTTAATTGTGCTCTGTTGGGAGGGTTCGGAACCGGGATTGGGGCGGGGGTTTGGCCTCGTGCTCACCTCATTTTTTTTTTCTCTGTCTCCTCCCTTTTTCCTTTCGTCCCGCCCCGTTTTCCCTCCTGTCTCGTTTTCCCTTCCCCGTTCCCGATTTTTTCCCCTCCCCGTTCCCATTTCTCCCCCCATTCCCGATTTTTCCCCTCTCTCATTTCCCCCCCTTCGTTCCCATTTCCCCTTCCCATTTTTTCATCCCCAATTTGTCCCTTCTCATCCCCAATTTGTCCCCCTTATTCCCATTTTTCTCTCTTTTATTTCCTCCCCATCCCCAATTTTTCCTCTCCCCCTCCCCCGTTTTCCCCCATTTTTGCCCCCATTCCCAATTTCCCATTCCCAATTTCCCCCCCTCATTCCCAATTTCTCATTTCCAATTTCCCATCCCCATTTCCTCCCCCCATTCCCGTTTCCCTCCGTTTCCCTATTCCCATTTCCCCATCCCCATTTCCCCTGTCCCCATTCCCCATTTCCCTGTTCCTTTTCCCATTTCCCATTTTCCTATTCCCAATTCCCATTCCCATCTCCATTTTCCCGTTCCCCATCTCATTCTCCATGTCCCCAATTTCGTATTTCCCATCCTAATTTCCCCCATGTCCCCCTGTCTGTTCTCCTATCTGTCCCCCTGTCCGTCTGTCCCCAATGTCCCCCTGTCCGTCTGTCCCCATTGTCCCCCTGTCTGTCTGACCCCTGTCCGTGTGTCTGTCCCGTGTCTGTCTGTCCCCATTGTCCCTGTCTGTCTGTCCCGTGTCCGTGTGTCTGTGTGTCCCTGTCTGTCTGTCCCGTGTCCGTGTGTCTGTCCCTGTCCCGTGTCTGTCTGTCTGTCCCTGTTCCGTGTCTGTCCGTCTGTCCCGTGTCTGTCTGTCTGTCCCTGTCCCGTGTCCGTGTGTCTGTCTGTCTGTCCCCATTGTCCCCTGTCCCGTGTCTGTCTGTCTGTCCCTGTCCCGTGTCTGTCTGTCCCGTGTCTGTCTGTCCCTGTCCCGTGTCTGTCTGTCCCGTGTCTGTCTGTCTGTCCCTGTCCCATGTCCGTGTGTCTGTCTGTCTGTCCCCATTGTCCCCTGTCCCGTGTCTGTCTGTCCCCATTGTCCCTGTCTGTCTGTCCCTGTCCCGTGTCTGTCTGTCTGTCCCGTGTCCGTGTGTCTGTCTGTCCCCATTGTCCCTGTCTGTCTGTCTGTCCCGTGTCCGTGTGTCTGTCTGTCCCCATTGTTCCGTGTCTGTCTGTCCCCATTGTTCCGTGTCTGTCTGTCCCGTGTCTGTCTGTCTGTCCCGTGTCTGTCTGTCTGTCCCGTGTCTGTCTGTCTGTCCCTGTCCCGTGTCTGTCTGTCTGTCCCTGTCCCGTGTCTGTCTGTCCCGTGTCTGTCTGTCTGTCTGTCCCGTGTCTGTCTGTCTGTCCCGTGTCTGTCTGTCTGTCCCGTGTCTGTCTGTCTGTCCCGTGCCCAGCGGAGGAGCTGTGCGTGTTCAAGTGCTCCGTGTCGCGGGACACCGAGTGCAGCCGCGTGGGGAAGCAGTCGTTCATCATCACCCTGGGCTGTAACAGCGTGCTGCTGCAATTCGGGACCCCCACCGGTACCAGAGCCCCCCCCGCGCCCCCCGCGCCCCCCCCGGGACCCCCGGTAACCCCCGGCCTGCATCCCCAGATTTCTGCTCCTTCTACAACATCCTCAAGAACTGCCGCGGCCACAACACCGAGCGCTCCGTGTTCAGCGAGCGCACCGAGGAGTCCTCGGCCGTGCAGTACTTCCAGGTGGGGGCCATTCCCGGGGCTGGGGGGGCAATTCCCGGGGCTGGGGGGGCAATTCCCGGGGCTGGGGGGGCAATTCCTGGGGCTGGGGGGCATATTCCTGCTCCTGGGGGCAATTCCTGCTCCTGGGGGGGCAATTCCTGCTCCTGGGGGGTTAATTCCTGGGGCTGGGGGGGATATTCCTGCTCCTGGGGGCAATTCCCGGGGTTGAGGGGCAATTCCCGGGGCTGGGGGGCGATGGCTGGGGCGCGATTCCTGTTCCTGGGGGGTTAATTCCTGTTCCTGGGGGCAATTCCTGGGGCTGGGGGGGATATTCCTGCTCCTGGGGGGCGATTCCCAGGGCTAGGGGGCAAATCCCGGGGTTGGGGGGACAATTCCTGCTCCTGGGGGCAATTCCCGGGGCTGGGGGGGAAATTCCTGTTCCTGGGGGCAATTCCCGGGGTTGAGGGGCAATTCCCGGGGCTGGGGGGCGATGGCTGGGGCGCGATTCCTTCTCCTGGGGGGTCAATTCCTGTTCCTGGGGGCAATTCCTGGGGCTGGGAGGGAAATTCCTGCTCCTGTGGGGCAGTTTCTCCCCACCACGGGGGTCCCAGGCTCACCTGTGCTCACCTGTGCGTGTGTGTGGCAGTTCTGTGGGGCCTGGGGGGATATTCCCGTGCTCACCTGGGGTCGCGATTCCCAGGGCTAGTGTGGCAGATCCTGTGGGTACCTGTGGGGTTCCCCTGTGCTCACCTGTGCTCACCTGTGCTCACCTGTGCGTGTGTGTGGCAGTTCTGTGGGTACCTGTGGGGTTCCCAGGCTCACCTGTGCTCACCTGTCCGTGTGTGTGGCAGTTCTGTGGGTACCTGTGGGGTTCCCAGGCTCACCTGTGCTCACCTGTGCTCACCTGTGCGTGTGTGTGGCAGTTCTGTGGGTACCTGTGGGGTTCCCCTGTGCTCACCTGTGCTCACCTGTGCGTGTGTGTGGCAGTTTTACGGGTACCTGTGGGGTTCCCCTGTGCTCACCTGTGCTCACCTGTGCTCACCTGTGCGTGTGTCTGGCAGTTCTGTGGGTACCTGTGGGGTTCCCCTGTGCTCACCTGTGCTCACCTGTGCGTGTGTGTGGCAGTTTTACGGGTACCTGTGGGATTCCCAGGCTCACCTGTGCTCACCTGTCCGTGTGTGTGGCAGTTCTGTGGGTACCTGTGGGGTCCCAGGGCTCACCTGTGCGTGTGTGTGGCAGTTCTGTGGGTACCTGTGGGGTTCCCCTGTGCTCACCTGTGCTCACCTGTGCTCACCTGTGCTCACCTGTGCGTGTGTGTGGCAGTTTTACGGGTACCTGTGGGGTTCCCCTGTGCTCACCTGTGCTCACCTGTGCTCACCTGTGCGTGTGTGTGGCAGTTCTGTGGGTACCTGTGGGGTTCCCCTGTGCTCACCTGTGCGTGTGTGTGGCAGTTTTACGGGTACCTGTCGCAGCAGCAGAACATGATGCAGGATTACGTGCGCACGGGGACGTACCAGAGGGCGATCCTGCAGAACCACAGCGACTTCAAGGACAAGGTGTGGGGCTGGCAGCTCCTTCTGGGGCTTTTGGGGGGATTTCGGGTCATTTTGGGGGATTTCGGGTCATTTTGGGGGATTTCGGGTCGTTTTGGGTTTTTGGGGGGGATTTCAGGTCTTTTTGGTGGCGGGAGATTCAGGTAATTTTGGGTTTTTTTTTGGGGGGGGCGGATTTCGGGTCATTCTGGGGGGAGATTCAGGTAATTTTGGGGTTTTTTTGGGTGGGATTTCGGGTCATTTTGGGGGATTTCGGGTCATTTTGGGGCTTTTTTGGGGGGATTTCGCCTCATTTTAGGGGGACTCCGCTCATTTTGGGGGAATTTCAGGTCATTTTGGGGAATTTCAGGTCACTGTGGGTTTTTTTGGGGGGGATTTCAGGTCATTTTGGAGCATTCTACTCGTTTTGGGGGATTTCAGGTCATTTTGGGGTTTTTGGGGGGATTCAGCTCGTTTAGGGTTTTTTGGGTAAAAATTCCGATGGTTTTGGGGGAACTCGGCTCGTTTTGGGAAGATCTGAGTCAGTTTCTGGCCTGGTTTTAGGGGAGCCTGGCGTGGATTTTGGGGGGAATTTGGGTGAGGTTTTGGGGGGAATTTGGGTGGGATTTGGGCAGGATCCAGGTGGGAATCCTGCCTCACCTTTCAGGGAACGTGCCACATTTTTTGGGAAGCCTTGGCTCAATTTTGGGGGTCCATCCATCCTCATTTTGGGTCCAAACAGCCTCATTTTGGGTCTGCCTCCATCCCAGAGCTGGAAATTTGGTTTTTGTTCCCATCCCTGGGGCGCCCCTGGCCCAGCCCCATCCCCACAATGTGTTAGACCCGGGATCAAACCCGGGATCAGACACGGGATCAAACAAACCTGGGATCAAACCCGGGATCAAACAAACCCGGGATCAGACACAGGATCAAACAAACCTGGGATCAAACCCGGGATCAAACAAACCCGGGATCAGACACGGATCAAACAAACCTGGGATCAGACACGGATCAAACACAGGATCAAATAAACCCGGGATCAAACCCGGGATGAAACAAATTCAGGATCAAACCTGGGATCAAACACGGGATCAGGGGATCAATCAAACACAGGATCAAATCCGGGATCAAATAAACCCGGGATCAAACCTGGGATCAAAACAAACCCGGGATCACACACGGGAGCAAACCTGGGATTGATCAAACCCGGGATCAAATAAACCCGGGATTAAATAAACCCGGGATTAAATAAACCCGGGGTCAAACCCAGGCTCAGTCACACCCGGGCTCAGTCACACCCGGGATCAGTCACACCCGGGCTCAATCACACCCGGGATCAATCACACCCGGGATCAATCACACCCGGGCTCAGTCAGACCCGGGATCAATCACACCCGGGATCAATCACACCCGGGCTCAGTCACACCCGGGATCAATCACACCCGGGCTCAGTCACACCCGGGATCAATCACACCCGGGCTCAGTCACACCCGGGATCAATCACACCCGGGATCAATCACACCCGGGATCAATCACACCCGGGATCAATCACACCCGGGATCAATCACACCCGGGCTCAGTCACACCCGGGATCAATCACACCCGGGATCAATCAATCCCCGGCTCACACCCGGGCTCAGTCACAGCCAGGCTCAGTCAGACCCGGGATCAATCACACCCGGGCTCAGTCACAGCCAGGCTCAGTCAGACCCGGGATCAATCACACCCGGGCTCAGTCACAGCCAGGCTCAGTCAGACCCGGGATCAGTCAATCCCAGGCTCAAACCCGGGCTCAATCAATCCCAGGCTCACACCCAGGCTCAAACCCAGGCTCAGTCACACCCGGCTCACAGCCCTGGCTCCCGGCCGGCCGTGCCGTGCCCCTCCCATCCCGTTTGTCCCGCAGGTCGTGCTGGACGTGGGCTGTGGCTCGGGGATTCTCTCCTTCTTCGCAGCTCAGGCCGGGGCCCGCAAAATCTACGCCGTGGAGGCGAGCACCATGGCCCAGCACGCCGAGGTGCCGCCTTCCCTCCTTCCTTTTTTAGTTCCCTTTTAGTTCCCTTTTTAGTTCCTTTTTTAGTTCCTTTTTTAGTTCCTTTTTTCCCCCTTTTTCCCCTTGTTTTCCCCTTTTTTCCCCTTGTTTTCCCCTTTTTTTCCCCTTTTTTTCCTTTTTTTCCCCTTTTTTCCCCCTTTTTTTCCCCTTTTTTTCCCCCTTTTTTCCCCCTTTTTTTCCCCCTTGTACTTTTCCTCCTTGTATTTTATTTTCCCCCCTTGTATTCCCCTATTTTTTCCCCCTTTTATTTTTTTTTTTTCCCCCCCTTGTATTATTTTATTTTTCCCCCCTTGTATTATTTTATTTTCCCCCTTGTATTATTTTATTTTTCCCCCTTGTATTATTTTATTTTTCCCCCTTGTATTATTTTATTTTCCCCCTTGTATTATTTTATTTTTCCCCCCTTGTATTATTTTATTTTTCCCCCTTGTATTATTTTATTTTTCCCCCCTTGTATTATTTTATTTTCCCCCTTGTATTATTTTATTTTTCCCCCCTTGTATTATTTTATTTTTCCCCCCTTGTATTATTTTATTTCCCCCCTTGCATTTTTCCTCTTCATTTTATTTTCCCCCTTATTTCTCTCTTTTCTCCCCTCTTTTTTCCCCACCCCCTGACCCTTTTTCCCCTTTATTCCCCCCACACCCTGACCCCTTATTCCCCCCTTTTTCCCCCATTTTTTCCATTTTTTCCCCCATTTTTTCCATTTTTTCCCCCATTTTTTCCATTTTTTCCCCCTTTTTTCCCCCCATTTTTCCCCCACACCCCCTGACCCTTTTCCCCCATTTTTTCCCCCATTTTTCCCCCCCAGGTTCTGGTGAAGAGCAACAACCTGACAGAGAGGATCGTGGTGATCCCGGGCAAGGTGGAGGAGGTGTCCTTACCTGAGCAGGTGGACATCATCATCTCGGAGCCCATGGGCTACATGCTGTTCAATGAGCGCATGCTGGAGAGTTACTTGCACGCCAAGAAATACCTGAAACCCTCAGGTGAGTGTGGGACACGGTTACCTGCACGCCAAGAAATACCTGAAACCCTCAGGTGAGTGTGGGACACGGTTACCTGCACGCCAAGAAATACCTGAAACCCTCAGGTGAGTGTGGGACACGGTTACCTGCACGCCAAGAAATACCTGAAACCCTCAGGTGAGTGTGGGACACGGTTACCTGCACGCCAAGAAATACCTGAAACCCTCAGGTGAGTGTGGGACACGGTTACCTGCACGCCAAGAAATACCTGAAACCCTCAGGTGAGTGTGGGACACGGTTACCTGCACGCCAAGAAATACCTGAGACCCTCAGGTGAGTGTGGGACAGAGTTACCTGCACGCCAAGAAATACCTGAGACCCTCAGGTGAGTGTGGGACACGGTTACTTGCACGCCAAGAAATACCTGAAACCCTCAGGTGAGTGTGGGACATGGTTACCTGCACGCCAAGAAATACCTGAAACCCTCAGGTGAGTGTGGGACAGGGTTACCTGCACGCCAAGAAATACCTGAAACCCTCAGGTGAGTGTGGGACACGGTTACCTGCACGCCAAGAAATACCTGAAACCCTCAGGTGAGTGTGGGACACGGTTACCTGCACGCCAAGAAATACCTGAGACCCTCAGGTGAGTGTGGGACACGGTTACCTGCACGCCAAGAAATACCTGAAACCCTCAGGTGAGTGTGGGACAGAGTTACCTGCACGCCAAGAAATACCTGAAACCCTCAGGTGAGTGTGGGACACGGTTACCTGCACGCCAAGAAATACCTGAAACCCTCAGGTGAGTGTGGGACACGGTTACCTGCACGCCAAGAAATACCTGAAACCCTCAGGTGAGTGTGGGACAGAGTTACCTGCACGCCAAGAAATACCTGAAACCCTCAGGTGAGTGTGGGACACGGTTACCTGCACGCCAAGAAATACCTGAGACCCTCAGGTGAGTGTGGGACAGAGTTACCTGCACGCCAAGAAATACCTGAGACCCTCAGGTGAGTGTGGGACACGGTTACCTGCACGCCAAGAAATACCTGAAACCCTCAGGTGAGTGTGGGACACGGTTACCTGCACGCCAAGAAATACCTGAAACCCTCAGGTGAGTGTGGGACACGGTTACCTGCACGCCAAGAAATACCTGAAACCCTCAGGTGAGTGTGGGACAGGGTTACCTGCACGCCAAGAAATACCTGAGACCCTCAGGTGAGTGTGGGACAGAGTTACCTGCACGCCAAGAAATACCTGAAACCCTCAGGTGAGTGTGGGACACGGTTACCTGCACGCCAAGAAATACCTGAAACCCTCAGGTGAGTGTGGGACAGGACAGGGGACAGGTGAGGGTAGGACAGGTGACACAGCTACCTGCAGGCCAGTACCTGAGACCCTCAGGTGAGTGGGGGGGGCTGCAGGGGTGCCCAGGGGCTGTGGGACCCCCAGAGCACTGGGCCTGACCCTCTCTTTTTCCCGTTTTCCCCTTTTTTTCCATTTTTCCCCCCATTTTTCCCCATTTTCCCCCCATTTTCCCATTTTTCCCCATTTTCCCCCCATTTTCCCCCCGTTTTTCCCCATTTTCCCCATCATTTTCCCCATCATTTTCCCCATCATTTTTCCCCATTTTCCCCATCATTTTTCCCCATCATTTTTCCCCATCATTTTCCCCCCTCAGGGAACATGTTCCCCACCATCGGGGACGTGCACCTGGCGCCCTTCACGGACGAGCAGCTCTACATGGAGCAGTTCACCAAGGCCAACTTCTGGTGAGGGGCCTGGGCCTGGGCCTGGGCCTGATCCCAAACCCTGATCCCTGATCCTGATCCTGGGCCTGATCCTGGGCCTGATCCTGATCCCTGATCCTGATCCCAATTCCTGGTCCTGATCCCAATTCCTGATCCCTGTCCCTGATCCTGATCCCAGTCCCTGATCCCATTCCCAGTTCCCATTCTGTTTTCCCAATGCTTGATCCCAATCCCAGTCCCTGCTCCCAGTTCCCAGTCCCTGTTCCCAGTTCCCAGTCCCTGTTCCCAGTTCCCAGTCCCTGTTCCCAGTTCCTATTCCCTGTTCCCAGTTCCTATTCCCTGCTCCCAGTTCCCAGTCCCTGTTCCCAATCCCAGTCCCTGTTCCCATTTCCTATTCCCTGTTCCCAATCCCAGTCCCTGTTCCCAGTTCCCAGTCCTTGTTCCCAGTTCCTATTCCCTGCTCCCAGTTCCCACTCTCTGATCCCTTGGGTTTTTGGGATGGAATGTGGCTCCCAATCCCACCCCTCCCCCCTTTAATCCAGGACACGACCCTGACCTCGGGGGGGGGGTGAGGACCCCGCCCCACCCCTGTCCCCCACCCCAAATCTTGTTTTATTTATTTAATTTTCCCCGCAGGTACCAGCCCTCCTTCCACGGCGTCGACCTCTCGGCGCTGCGTGGGGCGGCCGTGGACGAGTATTTCAGACAGCCCGTGGTGGTGAGAGCCAGAGAGCCCCCCTGGGGCTCCGGGGTCTGTTGTGGGGTCCGGGATCTGTTCTGGGGGTCCGGGGTCCCTCCTGGGGGTCCGGGGTCCCTCCTGGGGGTCCGGGATCTGTTCTGGGGGTCCGGGGTCCCTCCTGGGGGTCCGGGGTCTGTTCTGGGGGTCCGGGATCTGTTCTGGGGGTCCGGGGTCCCTCCTGGGGGTCCGGGGTCCCTCCTGGGGGTCCAGGATCCATCCTGGGGGCTCCAAGAGCCACCCTGGGGCTCCAGGATTTGTTTTGGGGGTCCAGGATCCATCCTGGGGCTCCAGGGTCCCTCCTGCGGGGTCCAGGATCCATCCTGGGGGTCCAGCATCCATTCTGGGGGGCTCAAGGATCCATTTAGGGGGCTCCAAGATCCATTTTGTGGGGTCCCAGGATCCATTTAGGGGGCTCCAAGATCCATTTTGGGGGGCTCCAGGATCCATTTGGGGATCAAGGATGCATTTTGGGACCGCCAAGATCCATTTTGGGGGGTCCAAGATCCTTTCTGGGGACTCCAAGATCCATTCTGGGGCTCTTGGTGTGATCCCAAACCCACTCCCACCCCGTTTTTTCCCTTTTTTTCCCCCCTTTCCTCTCAGGACACTTTTGACATCCGGATTTTAATGGCCAAATCCGTCAAATACACCGTGAACTTCTTGGAAGCCAAGGAGGGCGACCTGCACAGGTGAGCCACACCTGGGGGGGCTTCTCTGTGCCCTCGTGGGGTGGCGGGGGGGGGGTCTGCACCCCAAAAAATAAAAACCAAACCCTGAACAATTCCCGTTTTTCTGCAGGATAGAAATCCCCTTCAAATTCCACATGCTGCACTCGGGGCTGGTGCACGGCCTGGCCTTCTGGTTCGACGTGGCCTTCATCGGCTCCATGTAGGGCTCTGGGGGGCCGGGGGGCGGCCGGGGGGGCGCTCAGGGCCGTGTGTGAGACCCTGGCCCCCTCCCCAGAATGACAGTGTGGCTCTCCACGGCCCCCACGGAGCCCCTGACCCACTGGTACCAGGTTCGGTGCCTGTTCCAGTCGCCCCTGTTCGCCAAGGCCGGGGACACGCTCTCAGGGACCTGTCTGCTCATCGCCAACAAGAGGTGGGGGGCTCTGGGGGTGATTTGGGGCAGGTTTGGGGGGATTTGGGGCAGGTTTGGGGGGCTTTGGGGGTACAGAGTATTTGGGGACACGCTCTCAGGGACCTGTCGCCTCATCGCCAACAAGAGGTGGGGGGCTCTGGGGGGCTCTGGGGGGAGTCTGGGGGGGTTTGGGGAGGTCTGGGGTGATTTGGGGCAGGTTTGGGGGGTCTGGGGGTGATTTGGGGCAGGTTTGGGGGGCTTTGGGGGTACAGAGTGTTTGGGGACACGCTCTCAGGGACCTGTCTGCTCATCGCCAACAAGAGGTGGGGGGCTCTGGGGGGGTTTGGGGGGGTCTGGGGGGGTTTGGGGAGGTCTGGGGTGATTTGGGGCAGGTTTGGGGGGTCTGGGGGTGATTTGGGGCAGGTTTGGGGGGGTCTGGGGGTGATTTGGGGCAGGTTTGGGGGTACAGAGTATTTGGGGACACGCTCTCAGGGACCTGTCTGCTCATCGCCAACAAGAGGTGGGGGGCTCTGGGGGGGTTTGGGGGAGATTTGGGGGGATTTGGGGCAGGTTTTGGGGGCTTTGGGGTTGGTTTGGGGGGGTTTCAGGGGAGTTTTGGGGTTGGTTTGGGGGGAATTTGGGGACACGCTCTCAGGGACCTGTCTGCTCATCGCCAACAAGAGGTGGGGGAGTTTGGGGGGGATTTGGGGTTGGTTTGGGGGGGATTGGGGGAGATGTGGGGTTGGCTGGGGGAGTTTAGAGGGGTTTGGGGGGATTTGGGGTTGGTTTGGGGGGAGTTTTGGGGGTACAGGGAGGATCCGGAGTGATGTGGGGGAGGTTTGGGGGGGATTCTGAGGGGGATTTGGGGATGTCTGGGGGGGCACAGGGGGGTCCCCAAGCCCCGCCATGGCCCTGTCCCAGTTCGGGAACTGGGCTGGGAGCTGCGGGGGGGCTCCTGTCCCAGTTTGGGGCTGGGGGGGGGGGGGCCTGTCCCAGTTCCAGGGGTGTATTTTTAACTGGGAAAGTGGGGGGGGGGCACCACGACCCAAATGCTGGGCCTGGGGGGGGGGGAGGGGGGCAGACCCCTCCTCAGGGACATTTTGGGGGCTCAGGACCCCCCCCAAGGCTGCACTTTGGGGTCTCAGTGCCCCTCCCAGTTCCATTCTGGGGGGTCCCAGTTCCATTCTGGGGGGTCCCAGCCCCATTTCCGGGGGTCCCAGCCCCATTTCCGGGGGTCCCTGCCCCATTTCCGGGTGTCCCAGCCCCATTTCCGGGGGTCCCAGCCCCATTTCGGGGGTCCCAGCCCCATTTCGGGGTGTCCCAGCCCCATTTCGGGGTGTCCCAGCCCCATTTGAGGTGTCCCAGCCCCATTTCGGGGGTCCCAGCCCCATTTCCGGGGGTCCCAGCCCCATTTCGGGGTGTCCCAGCCCCATTTCCGGGGGTCCCAGCCCCATTTCCGGGGGTCCCAGCCCCATTTCGGGGTGTCCCTGCCCCATTTCGGGGTGTCATAGCCCCATTTGAGGTGTCCCAGCCCCATTTCGGGGGTCCCAGCCCCAGTTCTGGGGGTCCCTGCCCCATTTCGGGGGTCCCTGCCCCATTCCGGGGGTCTCACGGGCCGCGCCCCCTCCCCAGGCAGAGCTATGACATCAGCATCGTGGCCCAGGTGGACCAGACGGGCTCCAAATCCTCCAACCTCCTGGACCTGAAAAACCCTTTCTTCAGGTACCCGGGGGGGAGGGCAGGTCATGGGGGCCCGGGGGGGCTTCTGGGGACCCCTCCCCACCCTCCCGACCCCCCTCTCACCTGTCCCAGGTACACGGGCACCACCCCCTCGCCCCCCCCCGGCTCCCACTACACGTCCCCGTCGGAGAACATGTGGAGCACGGGCAGCACCTACAACATGAGCACAGGAATGGCCGTGGCCGGTGGGTCTGGGGGTCCCGGGGGGTCCCGGGGGGTCTCTCGGGGCAGTTTTGGGGGGTCTGACCCCCCCCTCTCGGCAGGGATGCCGGCGGCCTACGACCTGAGCAGCGTCATCGCCGGGGGCTCCAACGTGGGCCACAACAACCTCATCCCCCTGGGTGAGTCTGGGGGTCAGAGAGGGAGATTGGGGGGGTCAGAGTGGGACTGGGGGGGTCAGAGAGGGAGATTGGGGGGGTCAGAGTGGGACTGGGGGGGTCAGAGTGGGACTGGGGGGGTCAGAGTGGGAGATTGGGGGGTCAGAGTGGGAGATTGGGGGGTCAGAGTGGGACTGGGGGGGTCAGAGAGGGACTGGGGGGGTCAGAGTGGGACTGGGGGGGTCAGAGTGGGACTGGGGGGTCAGAGTGGGACTGGGGGGGTCAGAGAGGGACTGGGGGGGTCAGAGTGGGAGATTGGGGGGGTCAGAGTGGGACTGGGGGGGTCAGAGTGGGACTGGGGGGGTCAGAGTGGGACTGGGGGGGTCAGAGTGGGACTGGGGGGGTCAGAGTGGGAGATTGGGGGGGTCAGAGTGGGATTGGGGGGTCAGAGTGGGAGATTGGGGGGGTCAGAGTGGGACTGGGGGGGTCAGAGTGGGACTGGGGGGGTCAGAGTGGGGAGATTGGGGGTCAGAGTGGGACTGGGGGGGTCAGAGTGGGACTGGGGGGGTCAGAGTGGGAGATTGGGGGGTCAGAGTGGGACTGGGGGGGTCAGAGTGGGACTGGGGGGTCAGAGGGACTGGGGGGGTCAGAGTGGGACTGGGGGGGTCAGAGTGGGACTGGGGGGGTCAGAGTGGGACTGGGGGGGTCAGAGTGGGACTGGGGGGTCAGAGTGGGACTGGGGGGGTCAGAGTGGGAGATTGGGGGGGTCAGAGTGGGATTGGGGGGTCAGAGTGGGAGATTGGGGGGGTCAGAGAGGGATTGGGGGGTCAGAGTGGGAGATTGGGGGGGTCAGAGTGGGACTGGGGGGGTCAGAGTGGGACTGGGGGGTCAGAGAGGGACTGGGGGGGTCAGAGTGGGACTGGGGGGGTCAGAGTGGGACTGGGGGGTCAGAGAGGGACTGGGGGGGTCAGAGTGGGACTGGGGGGTCAGAGAGGGACTGGGGGGGTCAGAGTGGGAGATTGGGGGGGTCAGAGTGGGACTGGGGGGGTCAGAGTGGGAGATTGGGGGGGTCAGAGTGGGATTGGGGGGTCAGAGTGGGAGATTGGGGGGTCAGAGTGGGGGACTGGGGGGTCAGAGAGGGACTGGGGGGGTCAGAGTGGGACTGGGGGGGTCAGAGTGGGAGATTGGGGGGTCAGAGAGGGACTGGGGGGTCAGAGTGGGACTGGGGGGGTCAGAGTGGGACTGGGGGGGTCAGAGAGGGACTGGGGGGGTCAGAGTGGGACTGGGGGGGTCAGAGAGGGACTGGGGGGGTCAGAGTGGGACTGGGGGGTCAGAGAGGGACTGGGGGGGTCAGAGTGGGACTGGGGGGGTCAGAGAGGGACTGGGGGGGTCAGAGTGGGACTGGGGGGTCAGAGTGGGACTGGGGGGTCAGAGAGGGACTGGGGGGGTCAGAGTGGGAGATTGGGGGCTCAGAGTGGGACTGGGGGGGTCAGAGTGGGAGATTGGGGGGGTCAGAGTGGGATTGGGGGGTCAGAGTGGGAGATTATGGGGTCAGAGTGGGAGATTGGGGGCTCAGAGTGGGACTGGGGGGTCAGAGTGGGAGATTGGGGGGTCAGAGTGGGACTGGGGGGTCAGAGTGGGAGATTGGGGGTGTAAAAATGAGAGATTGGGGGTCTCGAAATGAGGCTGGGGGGCTCAAAATGAGCTTGGGGGGCTCAAAATGAGAGACTGGGGGTCCCAAAATGAGACTGGGGGGTGTCTAAATGAGACTGGGGGTCTCGAAATGGGGTTTTGGGGGTCTCTCAGTGAGGTTTGGGGTCTCCAAATGAGACTGGGGGTCCCAAAATGAGAGATTGGGGGTCTCCAAATGACAGAATGGGGGTCTCCAGATGAGATTTTGGGGGTCTGTCAGTGAGGTTTAGGGTCTCAAAATGAGGTTTTTGGGGTCTCAGTGAGTTTTGGGGTCTCTCTCTGAGGTTTTGGGGTCTCCTAATGAAATTTGGGGTCTCCAAACCCCGCCCCCCCCCCCAGCAAACACCGGAATCGTCAACCACACCCACTCCAGGATGGGCTCCATCATGAGCACGGGCATTGTGCAAGGTAACCCCAAAATCCCCCCAAAAAAATCAAAATTCCCCCCAAAAAAATCCCAAAATGCCCTCCAAAAAAATCCCAAAACCCCCCCCAGCCCCCCTCCCTGACCCCAAACTTCCCTAACCCCTTTCCTGACCCCCAGATCTCCCCCCCAAAAAACCCCCAGACCCCCTCCCTGACACCCTAAACCCCCTCCAAAAAATCCCAAACCCCTCCCTGACCCCAAAATCCCCCCAAATCCCCCCAAACCCCCCCATTCCTGACCCCCAGATCCCCCCAGATCCCCCCCAAAAACCCCGAACTCCCCCTCCCTGACCCCCAAATCCCCCCAAAAAATCCCAAACCCCCCTGTCCCTCACCCCCTGTGCCCCCTGACCCCCAAATCCCCCCAGCCCGCGACCCTGACCCCCAAATCCCCGAGCCCCCGTGCCCCCCAGGCTCGTCCCCGACCCCCAAATCCCCCCCAAATCCCCCCAGCCCCCGGCCCTGACCCCCCCGTGCCCCCCAGGCTCGTCCAGTGGCCAGAGCGGCGCCGGCTCCAGCACCCACTACCCCCTGAACAGCCAGTTCACCATGGGGGGCCCCCCGATCTCCATGGCGTCCCCCATGTCCATCACCACCAACACCATGCACTACGGCAGCTAAAGGTGCCCCCCCGCCGCACAAAACGGGAAAAAAAACAACAAAAAAAACAACAAAAAAAACAACAAAAAAAACCCCAAAATCGGGGACTCCCCCCCCCCCGCCCCCCCCCCATCCGACCCGTGGGGGTGGGGGAGGGGCTCTTCCCCGCCCCTCCCCCCCCTCGCTCCGTGCAGGACCCGGAGGGGAATTTTTGGGATTTTTTTTTGTTTTATTTTGGTTTTTGGTCCGTTTTTTAACTCTTGATTCCCGAAGGGGGGAGGGGGAGGGACGGGAATCGCGTGTGAATGTCCCGAAATCCCCGCGATTGGCCCCGATTTGGGGCCGCTCCGGGGGTGGGGGGAGGGGTTGGGGTCCCCTTCCCCCCCTCCCCCACCCCCATTTCCCCCGCGGGGGGGGGCGGGGGGCGCCCCCCTGGCTGGAGGAATTTTGGGATCCGCGGAGTTTTTCCGGCTGTAGTCTGAATAAAAACGGGAGGGTTTCCACGTTTGGGGGTCTGGGGGCTTCCCGGGGGGGTCTGGGGGCTCCCCAAAAGGGTCTGGGGGCTCCCCTGGGGGGTCTGGGGGCTCCCCAAAAGGGTCTGGGGGCTTCCCGGGGGGGTCTGGGGGCTCCCCAAAAGGGTCTGGGGGCTCCCCTGGGGGGTCTGGGGGCTCCCCAAAAGGGTCTGGGGGCTCCCCTGGGGGGTCTGGGGGCTCCCCTGGGGGGTCTGGGGGCTCCCCGGGGGGTCTGGGGGCTCCCCAAAAATGCACGGGGACCCAATCAGAGCGATCCCTGATTTTATTTAGGGTGGGGGTCCTGGTTTGGGGGGGGGGGGGGGGTTCCCCCATCCCCGCCCCTCCCCCCCCTCACCGCGTGGGGTGGGAGCTGTTGGGGGTGGGGGAGGGGAGCCCCGAGGGGACCCCCCCAGATCCCGGCGGGGGGAGGGGCTCGAAGAAATAGAGCTGGGAAGGAAAAAAAGGAAAGGAAATGAGGAGGGTCCCCGAAAAAACCCCCAGGGGCGTTTCGGGGTTCATTTCCCCCATCAGGGGAAATTTGGGATTTATTTTTCCCCACTCCCAGGTAAATTTTGGGGTTCATTTTCCCCCCAAGGGACATTTTGGGGTTTATTTCCCCTCCCCAGCTGCGGTTTTTGGGATCCCAGGTAAATTTTAGGTTCCCAAACCCGTCCCCAGGTAAATATTTGGGATCCCAAACCCTTCCCCAGGTAAATATTTGGGATCCCAAACCCTTCCCCAGGTGCATTTTAGGTTCCCAAACCCGTCCCCAGGTGAATTTTGGGATCCCAGCTGCTTCCCCAGGTGAATTTTGGGGTCCCGCCCCCGTCCCCAGGTGAATTTTGGGTTCCCACCCCCGTCCCCAGGTGGATTTTGGGGTCCCACCCCCGTCCCCAGGTGGGTTTTGGGGTCCCACCCCCGTCCCCAGGTGAATTTTGGGGTCCCAGGTGGGTTTTGGGGTGGCAGCCCGCGGGTACCTGGCAGCCCAGGGCCAGCAGGGTGTGCAGGGCCACCAGCAGAGCCGCGGTGGCGAGCGCGGCCCCGCGGCCCGTGGCCCTCAGGGGCGGCCACAAGGTCACGGCCAGGGCGGCGGCCGAGGGCAGCGCCAGCAGGGCCAGCACGGCCCAGCGCAGCCACGGCACGGGGGCTGCCCACAGCACCTGGGGACCCCCAAAACCGCCCCAAATTACCTGGGGATCCCCCAAAACCGCCCCCAAAAATCACCGACCAGGGACCCCCAAAACCGCCCCAAATCAGCCGGGGATCCCCCAAAACCGCCCCAAATCAGCCGGGGATCCCCCAAAACCACCCCCAAAAATCACCGACCAGGGACCCCCAAAACCGCCCCAAATCACCTGGGGATCCCCCAAAACCACCCCCAAAAATCACCGACCAGGGAGCCCAAAAATCGCCCCAGATTCCGCCGGAGACCCCCGAAAATCACCTCAAAACATCACCCAAAGAATCAGTAACGCCAGGACCCCCAAAATCACCCCCAAAAATCACCCAGGGACCCCTCCCCAAAACCCCGGAGATCCCCAAAAACCCCAGGGATCCCCCAAAAACCCCAGGGATCCCCCAAAAACCCCTCAAGGACCCTCCCAAAGATCCCCAAAACCCCAGGGACCCCCTAAAAACCCCAGGGATCCCCCCAAAACCCCAGGGATCCCCCCAAAACCCCAGGGATCCCCCAAAAACCCCTCCAGGACCCTCCCAAAATCCCCTGGGGATCCCCAAAATCCCTCAAGGACCCTCCCGATCACCCCAGGGACCCCCCAAAAACCCCTCCAGGACCCTCCTAAAATCCCCAGGGACCCCCAAAATCCCCAGGGATCCCCCCCAAACGCCCTCGCGGACCCCCCCGGAGCCCCCAGACTCACGGCCGCGGGCACCAGCGCCGCCAGGGAGTAGCCGTAGGCGCTGAGGGTCTCCAGGAGGCTGAAGGAGCCCCCAAAATCCGGGCCCGAGCCCCCCCGGGCCCAGCGCAGCCCCCCCCAGAGCGCCAGCGGCACCAGCCCCGCGTAGCCAAAAACCAGGGCCAGGGCCACGGGCACTGCGGGGGTCGGGGGGTTCGGGGGGTCCCCCGACAGCACGGCGTGTCAGGGAACCCCCGGAATGAGCCCTGAACACCGCAGGGACCCCCAAAACACCCCGGGGAACCCCTAAAACACCGCAGGGACCCCCAAAACACCCCGGGGAACCCCTAAAACACCGCAGGGACCCCCAAACACACCCCGGGGAACCCCTAAAATACCGCAGGGACCCCCAAAACACCCCGGGGAACCCCTAAAACACCGCAGGGACCCCCAAACACACCCCGGGGAACCCCTAAAACACCGCAGGGACCCCCAAACACACCCCGGGGAACCCCTAAAACACCGCAGGGACCCCCAAACACACCCCGGGGAACCCCTAAAACACCGCAGGGACCCCCAAACACACCCCGGGGAAACCCAAAAACACCGCAGGGACCCCCCAAACACCCCAGGGAACTCCAAAAATACCGCAGGGACCCCCAAAACACCCCGGGGAACCCCAAAAACACCTCAGGGAACCCCCCAAACACCCCGGGGAACCCAAAATGCTCCAGGGAACCCCCAAGTCCCGGGGAACCCCCCCCCAAAGACCACAAGGGACCCCCAAATCCTGAAGGACACCTGCAGGGAACCGCCAGGGACCCCCAAAACGACCCCCAGGGACCCCCAAACATCGCCAGGGAACCCCAGAATCCCCCCCGAGGGATCCGAACCCCAATCCCGGGATCCCCCCCTCTCACCGTAGTGGAAGCGGGGCCGGTACCGGTGCCCGGAGCCGCCGCGGGCGGAACCGAGCTGGGACAGATCCCCACTGATGGCCAGGGCCAGGCCCAGGGTGGCACAGATCCAGAACGGGCCTGGGCCGGGACAGAACCGGGGTCAGAACCGGGACGGGACCGGGAACGGAGCCAGGAATGGGCTGGGAGGGGAAACGGGAGCCGGAGCAGCACCGGCACCGGGACCGTCGCTCACCGTACAGGTCGGGGTTGTTGCGCAAGCGGTGGCGCACGAAGTTCTTGCCCGGTACCGGCATCAGCGAGGCCTTGATGCGCTCCAGGACCTGCGGGGCCACGGGCGGGGCTGAGCCGGGGCTGCTCCCGGTGCCGCTGCCCGGTGCCGGTGCCGGTTCCGTACCTGCCGCGTGTCCACGTCAAAGAACGCCTGGTAATACTCGAAGGTCCAAAATCCCCGCGGCTGCCGCTGCCCCGGCAGGAGCTGAGAGGGGATCACGGCGGACCGGGGCGGTCACAGCGGACCGGGGGCTCCTCCCGAACCCCCCCGGGGTACCGGGACCCCCGACCCACCTCGGCCGTGTCGGCATCGTCCCCGTCCTCGGTGGGATCCGGTACCGGCAGCGTCACGGAGGATCCCGACAGCGGCTCCGGCGCCGCCTGCGAGTCTGAGGGAGCCCGGGGGGTCATGGAGGGACCCGGCACCGGCACCGGGACCGGGGGTAGCACGGGACTCACCGAGGGGTTCGTCCATGGAAGGGCCGCTCGCTGCCGGGACGGGACACGCCGGCTTGTGAGAGACCCTCGGTACCGGCCCGCTCCAGAGACCCCCCCCGCCCACGGAACTCCCGGTACCGTCCAGACGCTCCTTCACTACCGACCTCTCCTGCCGGGGCCGCCCCGCCCGCTCCGGGACCGCCGGTACCGCCCCCGCCCCCCCCGCTCACCAGCGGGTCCGCCGACGTGGACTCGCCTTCCCCCCCCGCCCCTCCGTCCCCAGTGGTTCCGCCCGGTCCGCCTCGCTGTCGTCCCCTCCAGGCCGCGCGCTCCCTCCGTAAAGGTTCCGCACCTCTATGGTTCCCACCGGTCCCTTCCGGTTCCGTCCGCCTGACTTCCGGTCATGGCGGCCGAGACCCCCTCAGGACCCCCCAAACCCCCCAAACCCCTCAGAACCCTCAGCAATGCACCCGGAGCGCGAGCGCCGAGCCATCGATCGCCAGGCATGAGCAATGGACAGCTGATCTAATCGATCGGCAGGCATGAGCAATGGACAGCTGATCTAATCGATCGGCAGGCATGAGCAATCGATCGCCGATCTAATCGATCGGCAGGCATGAGCAATCGATCGCCGAGCTAATCGATCGGCAGGCATGAGCAACCGATCGCCGAGCTAATCGATCGGCAGGCATGAGCAATCGATCGCCGAGCTAATCGATCGACAAGCATGAGCAATCGATCACCGATCGAATCGATCGGCAGGCATGAGCAATCGATCGCCGATCTAATCGATCGGCAGGCATGAGCAATCGATCGCCGAGCGAATCGATCGGCAGGCATGACCAATCGATCGCCGAGCGAATCGATCGACAGGCATCACCAATCGATCGTCGAGCTAATCGATCGACAGGCATCACCAATCGATCGTCGAGCTAATCGATCGACAGGCATCACCAATCGATCGCCGAGCTGATCGATCGACAGGCATCACCAATCGATCGCCGAGCTAATCGATCGACAGGCATCACCAATCGATCGCCGAGCTAATCGATCGGCAGGCATGAGCAATCGATCGCCGAGCTAATCGATCGGCAGGCATGAGCAATCGATCGCCGAGCTAATCGATCGGCAGGCATGAGCAACCGATCGCCGAGCTAATCGATCGGCAGGCATGAGCAATCGATCGCCGAGCTGATCGATCGGCAGGCATGAGCAATCGATCGCCGATCTAATCGATCGGCAGGCATCACCAATCGATCGTCGAGCTAATCGATCGGCAGGCATCACCAATCGATCGCCGAGCTGATCGATCGGCAGGCATGAGCAATCGATCGCCGAGCTAATCGATCGGCAGGCATCACCAATCGATCGCCGAGCTGATCGATCGGCAGGCATGAGCAATCGATCGCCGAGCTGATCGATCGGCAGGCATGAGCAATCGATCGCCGAGCTAATCGATCGGCAGGCATTGGCAGTGGAGCCCAGAGCCCTCGCTCAGTATCCGTTGAGTGCCGAGTGATCGATCGCCAGGCCTGGTCCAGGGAAACCACCCCCCCCCCGTTCCTCTGACGTGGACTCGCCTTCCCGCCCGCCCCCGCCCCCCGTGGTTCCGCCCGCTCCGTTCCGGTTCGCTCCGTCCCATTTCCGCCCCCCATGGGAGGGGAGACCCCCCCGAACCCCCCCAGGACCCCCCGAACCCCCCCAGGACCCCCCGGACCCCCCCCAGGACCCCCCGAACCCCCGAACTCAGCTCGCGCTCTGTCCCTTCTCCTCTTTATTGGAGCCGCGGGCGGGAGAAGGGGGTGACAAGGGGGGGGAGGGGGGAGACCCCCGGGATTTTGGGGGGGGATTTTGGGGTTCGCCCCCTCCCCACAATTCCCGATATTTACAGCGCCGCCGCCGCCGCCGCCGCCGGTACAAAAATAAAAGCTCTGCACGACCCCGCCCCCACCCCGGATTTGGATGGGGGGGTTTTGAGGAGGGGGGGGGGAGGGGAGGGGTCAGATCCCCCCCCACACACACTCCCCTCCCCCCCTCAAAGCCCCCCCCGCGCGGGGTGACCCCTCCCCCAATGCTACAGTACAGGCAGGAATGGGGACACCTCCCCCCCCCCCAAAAAAAACCCGGAATTTTGGGGGGTCTGGGACCCCCCAAACCTCCCTGACCCCCCTCCCCCCCCCCAAAAAAAAAAAGAGGGGGAGGGGCACCCGGTTATTGCTTCACCTCCGGGGGGGCTCGGGGGGACCCCCCCCCTTTTCCCCAGGGGAGGGAGTTTGGGGGTGACCCCTGTGCAAAAACGGGGGAGATTTTGGGGAGGAAAACCCCAAATTCGGGGTCTCTGCCCCTCCCCCACCCCCCCAGTAATGGCTTTTGGGGGATCCCTCTGATTTTGGGGGTCTCCCCTTTTTTTGGGGGGTTCCTCCTTTTTTTGGGGGGGGGTCCCGTTCCCTGTTTTCTTCCTGGGGGGAGGGGTCGATTTTCCATCTTTTTTTTTTTTTTTTTTGTGTCTTTTCCGAGTTTTTTAAAAAATAGAATAAAAATTCCCCTCCCCCCGACCCCCCCCAAATAAATCCCCGAAATTAATAAAATCCAAATAATTCTAATAAAATAATCCCCGATAAAATAATAATCCAGATAAAAATAATTCCGATAAAAATAATTCCGATAAAAAATAACTCTGATAAAAGAATCCAAATAAAATCCCTCCAGTAAAAATAACTCTGAATAAAAAAGAATTCCGACGAAAATAATTAATTCCAATAAAATAATTCCAGTAAAAATGATTCCGATAAAATGATCCCATCGAAAGAATTCCGATTAAAAAATAATAAAAAAAATAATTCCAATGAAAATAATTCCATTGGAATTATCCCGGTGAAACCATTCCAAGAAAATAATCCCAAGGAAAAGAAGATTTGGAAAAATCAATTTAAAAAAAAAAAATTCCAATAAAATAATTCCGATGAAAATAATTCCAGTGGAAGCAACTCCAAGAAAATAATCGCAATAAAAGAATTCCAGCGGGGAAAAAAAAAAAAAAAAAACTTACAAAAATAATCCTGATTTTAAAAAATCCAATGGGGAAAAATCTCCAATGAACAACTCCAGTGGAAAAAAAAATCCAGTAAAAATCCAGAATGGATAAAAATTCCAATAAAATAACTCCAATGGGGAAAAATAATCCAAAAAAAATTAACTCCAATGGGAAAAAATTCCAATAAAATAACTCCAGTGGGAAAAATTCCAATTAAAAAAAAAAATCCCAATAAAAATAATCCAAATAAAAATAACTCCAGTAGGGAAAAAAAAAATCAAATACTTTGAATGGAAAAAATTCCCAAAAAAGTAACCTGAATGGAAAAAAATCCAGTAAAAAAAATCCCAATAAAAATAATTCGAATGGAAAAAGAATCCAATAAAAATAATTCCAATAAAAATGACTCCAATGGAAGCGATCCCAATTAAAAATAATCCCCATAAAAATAATCCAAATAAAAACGATCTAAATAAAAAGAACTCAAATTTAAAAAAAAATCCCAATAAAAAGAATCCAAATAAAAAATAATTTAAATAAAAGGAATCCAGATAAAAATAATCCAAATTTTAGAAAAACCAACAAAAATAATCCACGTAAAAAAATAACTTAAACAAAAATAATTTAAATAAAAAGAATCCAAATAAAAATCATACCAATAGAAACAACCCCAATAAAAATAATCCAAGTTAAAAAAATCACCCAAATAAAAAGAATCCCAATAAAGAGAATCTAAATTTAAAAAAAAACAGTAAAAAGAATCCAAATACAAAGAATCCCAATTTAAAAAAAAAAAAGTAATCAAAATAAAAACAATCCCAATAAAAATAATCCAAATAAATGAAAAAAAAAAAATCCAAATAAAAACAACCCCAATAAAAATAACCCAAATTAAAATAATAACCCAAATAAAATGAATCGCAATAAAATAATAGTTTAAAAAATCCAAATAAAAACAACCCCAATAAAAATAACCCAAATTTTAAAAACAACCCAAACAAAATGAATCGCAATAAAATAATAATAATTTAAAAATCCAAATAAAACCAACCCCAATATAAATAATGCAAATAAAAACAACCCCAATAAAATAACCCAAATAAAAATAACCCAAATTAAAAAAAAATAATAATAACCCGAATAAAAATAACCCAAATTAAAAAAAATAATAATAACCCGAATAAAAATAACCCAAATTAAAAAAAAATAATAATAACCCGAATAAAAATAACCCAAATTAAAAAAAAAATAATAACCCGAATAAAAATAACCCAAATTAAAAAAAATAATAATAACCCGAATAAAAATAATCCAAATTAAAAAAAATAATAATAACCCGAATAAAAATAATCCAAATTAAAAAAAATAATAATAACCCGAATAAAAATAACCCAAATTAAAAATAAAAACCCCCAATCCCAGCACGATCCAGCCCCGCTAAAATCCGATCCCCCTCAATTCAAACCCTCCCCTCCCCCACCCGGGGGGGGTCCCGCCCCTCCCCCTCCCCCTCCCCCTCCCCCTCCCCGCTCGGGGGGGGCTGGAAGCGGAATTTGGGGGGCGCGGGGGGCGGCTCGGGGGGCGGTTCGGGGCTCGCCGGGACGCGGCACCGGAACCACTCGCGGTTCTGCTGCAGCGCCTGGAGCTGCTCCCGCGCCGCCGGCTGCACCAGCTCGGCCCACGCCTCCCACAGCGGCTGCACCACGAAGTCGATGAAGCCCACCTGGACAGGTGAGACACGTGACACCGGGGAGGCGCTGGGCGCGGCCAGGTGTGTCACCAGGTGTGCCCACTGTACCCCAGGTGTGTCACCAGGTGTGCCCCCTGTACCCCAGGTGTGTCACCGGGTGTGCCCACTGTACCCCAGGTGTGTCACCAGGTGTGCCCCCTGTACCCCCAGGTGTGTCACCAGGTGTGCCCACTGTACCCCCAGGTGTGTCACCAGGTGTGCCCACTGTACCCCCAGGTGTGCCCACTGTACCCCCAGGTGTGTCCATTGTACCCCCAGGTGTGTCACCAGGTGTGCCCCCTGTACCCCCAGGTGTGTCACCAGGTGTGCCCACTGTACCCCAGGTGTGTCACCAGGTGTCCCCAGGTGTGTCACCAGGTGTGCCCACTGTACCCCAGGTGTACCCCCTGTACCCCAGGTGTGTCCATTGTACCCCCAGGTGTGCCTAGGTGTGCCCAGGTGTCCCCAGGTGTGTCACCAGGTGTGCCCACTATACCCCAGGTGTGCCCATTGTACCCCCAGGTGTGTCCATTGTACCCCCAGGTGTGTCACCAGGTGTGCCCATTGTACCCCCAGGTGTGCCCGCTGTACCCCCAGGTGTGTCACCAGGTGTCCCCAGGTGCCCCCCCAGGTGTCCCCAGGTGTCCCCCCAGGTGTGCCCAGGTGCCCCAGGTGTCCCCAGGTGTCCCCAGGTGTGTCTCACCTGGGATTTCTCCACGGAGGCGCTGTGTTTGTCGCACATGGGGCTGATCTCACTGTTACCCCATTGTCCCAGGTGTGCCCAGGTGCCCCCCCAGGTGTCCCCAGGTGTGCCCAGGTGTCCCCAGGTGTCCCCAGGTGTCCCCCCAGGTGTGCCCAGGTGTGCCCAGGTGTCCCCAGGTGCCCCCCCAGGTGTGTCCCCAGGTGTGCCCAGGTGTCCCCAGGTGCCCCCAGGTGTGCCCAGGTGCCCCAGGTGTGTCTCACCTGGGATTTCTCCACGGAGGCGCTGTGTTTGTCGCACATGGGGCTGATCTCCATGCCCCTCTCGCGCTCCCGGTCCCCCTGCCGGAAGAACTCCTCCATGATGCGCTCGGTCCATTGCCGGTACAGCCCCAGCGGCTTCGTGGGGTTGCTCAGGTCGGCGCAGTGCACCAGGTTCCGCAGCACCTGGGGACAGCAGTGTCACCTGGGGGGTGGCAGTGTCACCTGGGGGGTGGCAGTGTCACCTGGGGACAGCAGTGTCACCTGGGACACACCTGGGGCACCCTGGGGACAGCAATGTCACCTGGGGGGTGGCAGTGTCACCTGGGGACAGCAGTGTCACCTGGGACACACCTGGGGCACCCTGGGGACAGCAATGTCACCTGGGGGGTGGCAGTGTCACCTGGGGGGTGGCAGTGTCACCTGGGGACAGCAGTGTCACCTGGGACACACCTGGGGCACCTGAGGGACTTTGGGAACACCTGGGGAACCTCAGTGTCACCTGGGGACCCCTGAGAACCAGCAGGACCCCTTGGGGACCCCCCAGACCCATTTCGGGCTCCCCATCCCATTCCCGGTGTCCCGTTCCCGGTGTCCCCATCCCGTTCCCGGTGTCCCGTTCCCGGTGTCCCCAGCCCCATTCCCGGTGTCCCGTTCCCGGTGTCCCCAGCCCCATTCCCGGTGTCCCGTTCCCGGTGTCCCATTCCCGGTGTCCCGTTCCCGGTGTCCCCGGGCCGTTCCCGGTGTCCCGTTCCCGGCGGCCATTCCCGGTGTCCCCCTCCCCATTCCCGGTGTCCCCAGCCCCATTCCCGGTGTCCCGTTCCCGGTGTCCCCGGGCCATTCCCGGTGTCCCCATCCCCATTCCCGGTGTCCCCATCCCCATTCCCGGTGTCCCCAGCCCCATTCCCGGTGTCCCCGCGCCGTTCCCGGTGTCCCGTTCCCGGTGTCCCGTTCCCGGTGTCCCCGGGCCATTCCCGGTGTCCCCATCCCCATTCCCGGTGTCCCCATCCCCATTCCCGGTGTCCCCAGCCCCATTCCCGGTGTCCCCGGGCCGTTCCCGGTGTCCCGTTCCCGGTGTCCCCATCCCGGTGTCCCCATCCCGGTGTCCCGTTCCCGGTGTCCCCGGGCCGTTCCCGGTGTCCCGTTCCCGGTGTCCCGTTCCCGGTGTCCCCGGGCCGTTCCCGGTGTCCCGTTCCCGGTGTCCCGTTCCCGGTGTCCCCATCCCCATTCCCGGTGTCCCCAGCCCCATTCCCGGTGTCCCCAGCCCCATTCCCGGTGTCCCCGGGCCGTTCCCGGTGTCCCACACACACCTGGATGCGGTCGGTGTAGTTGTCCAGCAGCAGCACCCCCGAGCTCGTCACCTTCTTGGTCTCCACCATGGTTTTGAGGTCGGCCAGCAGCGTCATGTGCTTGGACATGTCGGTGGCCAGGACCTGCCGGGGCCAGGCCTCAGCTGGACCCCGCGCCGGGGGGTTTGGGGGGATTTGGGGGGGCTCAGCACCTGGAGCTGGGCTGGGGGGTTTGGGGGTTCAGGAGGAGTTTCGGGGGAAATTGGGTTTTTTGGGGGATTATTTTTGGGGTGCTGACCATGTCGATGACCATCGGCTGGCAGTGCTCAGGGGGTTTGGGATGTTTTTGGGGTGATTTTTGGGGTGATTTTGGGGATTTTGGGTGCTGACCATGTCGATGACCATTGGCTGGCAGTGCTCAGGGGGGTTTGGGATGTTTTTGGGGGTTTTTGGGGTGATTTGGGGGATTTTGGGTGCTGACCATGTCGATGACCATCTGGCGCAGCACCTGGCAGTGCTCAGGGGGGTTTGGGATGTTTTTGGGGTGATTTTTGGGGTGATTTTTGGGGATTTTGGGTGCTGACCATGTCGATGACCATCTGGCGCAGCGCCTGGCGGTGCTCAGAGGGTTTGGGATGTTTTTTGGTGATTTTTGGGGTGATTTTGGGGGATTTTGGGGTGCTGACCATGTCGATGACCATCTGGCGCAGCGCCTGGCGCTGCCGTCGCGACAGGTTCTGGAAGATGTCACACTGCTCCTCCTGCAGCAGCTTGAAGCCCACGGCCAGGTGATGGTTCTCCAGAACCGACTCGTCATTGTAGAGCAGCGCCAGCTCCGAGTCTGGGGGACACCGGGAGGGACCCCCGGGACCCCTGCGTTATGGGGAGGGACCCCTGGGACCCCCAGGACATGGGGAGGGACCCCCAGGACACCCCCAGGACATGGGGAGGGACCCCTGGGTTATGGGGAGGGACCCCTGGGACTCCCAGGACATGGGGAGGGACCCCTGAGACCCCCAGGACACAGGGAGGGAACTCTGGGACACCGGGAGGGACCCCCAGGACACCCCCAGGATATGGGGAGAGACCCCCAGGACACGGGGAAGGACCCCTGGGTTATGGAGAGGGACCCTTGGGACCCCCAGGATATGGGGAGGGACCCCCAGGATACCCGCAGGATATGGGGAGAGACCCCCAGGACACGGGAGGGACCCCTGGGACCCCCAGGACACGGGAGGGACCCCCAGGACACGGGAGGGACCCCCAGGACACGGGAGGGACCCCCAGGCACTCACTGGTGTTGATGAGGAACTGGTTGGACACCCCGGGGTGATCGACGTCGTGGATGGCGGCGGCGAAAAGAGCGGCCAGGACCTCCAGGTCCGTGAACACGGCCTGGGGTGGGGGCAGAGACCCTCAGACCCCTCCCCAAAACCCCACCGGGACCCCCTGCCCCTCCAGACCCCTCCCCAAAACCCCACCGGGACCCCCTGCCCCTCCAAACCCCTCTCCCCAAAAAAACAATTATGATTCCCCCCACCCATTTCTGATTCCCCCCCACCCAATTATAGAACCCCCCCCCCATTCCTGTCCCCATTCCCGTTCCCCTCCCCAATTCCAGGTTCCCTGTCCCCATTCCCGTCCCCCTCCCCATTCCCGTCCCCCCATTCCCATTCCCGTTCCCCTCCCCATTCCAGGTTCCCCATTCCTGTCCCCATTCCCGTTCCCCCTCCCCATTCCCGTCCCCCCATTCCCATTCCCGTCCCCCCTCCCCATTCCAGGTTCCCCATTCCCGTTCCCCCCCTCCCCATTCCCGTCCCCATTCCCGTCCCCATTCCCGTCCCCATTGCCGTGCCGTCCCCCGGGCTCACGTCCAGGGCGGGGGTGGCGAGCAGCACGTGTGTGGACTGCAGCACGTCGGCGGCGTGCAGGCTGTTGTGGTACGCCACGTCGGGGTGGTAATGGCGCTCCAGAGCCCCCGCGTAGCCCAGCAGGGCCCGCTCCGGGATCCCGAACCGGCGCACCAGGTCCCGCTCCTGGGGGCGGGGAACCGGGCCGGGAATGGACCCAGAGCACAGCCAAAGTGTGCCCGGAATGGACCCAGAGCACAGCCAAAGTGTGCCCGGAATGGACCCAGAGCACAGCCAAACTGTGCCCGGAATGGACCCAAAATATACCCGAAATGTACCCAAAATACAGCCAAAATGTACCCGAAATATACCCCAAATATACCCAAAACACACCCAAAATGTGCCCGGAATGGACCCAAAATATACCCGAAATGTACCCGAAATGTACCCGAAATATACCCGAAATGTACCCGAAATATACCCAAAATACAGCCGAAATGGACCCAGAGCACAGCCAAACTGTGCCCGGAATGGACCCAAAATATACCCGAAATGTACCCGAAATATACCCAAAATATAGCCAAAATATACCCGAAATGTACCCCAAATATACCCAAAATACAGCCAAAATGTACCCGCAATGTACCCGAAATATACCCAAAACACACCCAAACTGTGCCCGGAATGGACCCAGAGCACAGCCAAACTGTGCCCGGAATGGACCCAAAATATACCCGAAATATACCCGAAATGTACCCCAAATATACCCAAAACACACCCAAAATATACCCAAAATGTACCCGAAATGTACCCAAAATATAGCCAAAATACACCCAAAATATACCCGAAATACAGCCAGAATACACCCAAAATATACCCAAAATACAGCCAAAATACACCCAAAATACACCCAAAATACACCCAAAATACACCCAAAATACACCTGAAATACAAGCAAAATGGAAGTGGTTTGGAATTGTTTCCAGAATGTTTTTAGAGAGCTTTTTTGGGGGTTTTGGGGATTTTTGGGGTGTTTTGGGGGTGATTTCAAGGTGTTTCGGGGGTGTTTTTTAATGTGGTTTTCCGAGTATTTTTGGGGTGCTTTTGATGTGTTTTTGAGGTGTTTTTTGTGTGTTTTTTGTGTGTTTTTTGTGTGTTTTTGGGGTGTTTTTAGGAGCGATTTCAGGGTGGTTTTGGGTGTTTTTGGGGGTGTTTTTGGGGTGTTTTTAAAGTGATTTCAGGGTGTTTTGGGGATGTTTTTTATGTGGTTTTTGGAGTATTTTTGGGGTGTATTTGGGATATTTTTTGGGGTGTTTTTGGGGTGTTTTTTGGGTGTTTCTGGGGGTGTTTTTTGGGTGTTTTGGGGTGTTTTTTGGGTGTTTTTGGGGTGTTTTTTGTGTGTTTTTTGTGTGTTTTTGGGGTGTTTTTAGGAGAGATTTCAGGGTGGTTTTGGGTGTTTTGGGGGAGTTTTTGGGGGTGTTTCTTGGGTGTTTTTGGGGTGTTTTTAAAGTGATTTCAGGGTGTTTTGGGGATGTTTTTTATGTGGTTTTTGGAGTATTTTTGGGGTGTATTTGAGATATTTTTGGGGGTGTTTTTTGGGTGTTTCTGGGGGTGTTTTTTGGGTGTTTCTGGGGGTGTTTTTTGGGTGTTTTGGGGTGTTTTTTGGGTGTTTTTGGGGCCCCACCTGGAAGATGGTGAACATGATGCAGCTCAGGGATCGGTTGTTGGAGAATTCGGAGACGCGGAAAATGTTCAGCCCCCACTTGTTGAGGCTGTCCAGCTCCTGGGGGGGCAACGGGGGGGCGTGGGTGTGCTGGGGACCCCCCTCTGATCCCCAAATTCCCCCTCAGACCCCCCCAAAACCCCCCAAGATCCTCAGACATCCCCAAGACCCCCAAAACCATCCCAAAAAAAACCCCAAAAACACCCAAAAAACCCCCAAAACCATCCCCAAGACCCCCAAAGCCATCCCAAAAAAACCCCAAAACCATCCCCAAAACCCCCAAAACCATCCCAAAAAACCCCAAAACCATCCCAAAAAACCCCAAAACCATCCCAAAAAAAACCCCAAAACCATCCCAAAAAACCCCCAAAACCATCCCAAAAAAACCCCAAAACCATCCCAAAAAAAACCCCAAAAACACCCAAAAAACCCCCAAAACCATCCCAAAAAAAAACCCAAAAACACCCAAAAAACCCCAAAACCATCCCAAAAAAAACCCCCAAAAACCATCCCAAAAAACCCCCAAAACCATCCCAAAAAAAACCCCAAAACCATCCCAAAAAAAACCCAAATCCTCAAACATCCCAAAGACCCCCCCCCCAAATCCAGGAGCTCCCCACCCCGAGACCCCCGACCCCTGGAACATCTCAACCCCCCCCCCCAGAGCCCCCCCAAAATCCTCCCAAAACCCCACAACACCCCCCAGACCCCACAAAACATCCCCAGGACCCCCAAAACCATCCCCAAAAATCCCAAAATCCTCAAACATCCCCAAGACCTCCAAACCCAGGACCCCTCCCTGAGACCCCCAACCCCCCTGAGACCCCCCCCAAATTTCCCCCGAGACCCCCCCCAGCCACCCTCAAACTTCCCCAAATCCTCCCAAAACCCCCAAAGATCCCGAGACCCCCAAGACCCCCAAAACTCCCCCAAGACCCCTCCCCAAAACCCCCCCCCCAAATTTCCCCCGAGACCCCCCCCAGCCACCCTCAAACTTCCCCCAAACCCCCAAAACCCCCAAACAACCCCAAGACCCCCAAAGCCAAGAATCCCCCCTGAGCCCCCACCCCTTCAAACACCCCAAGACCCCCCAGGACCCCCCCAGGACCCCCCCAGGACCCCCCAGGACCCCCCCAGGACCCCCCCAGGAGCCCCCCAGGAGCCCCCACCCCTTCAAACACCCCAGGACCCCCCCAGGACCCCCCCAGGACCCCCCCAGGACCCCCCCAGGACCCCCCCAGGACCCCCCCAGGAGCCCCCCAGGACCCCCCCAGGACCCCCGGCGCCCCCTCCCACCTTTCCCAGCTGCTCCTCCCGGTCGGTCTCGACTCCGAAGCGGGGCAGGGGGGAGGGGTCGCAGCCGGCGGGGGAGGGGTCGCAGCAGCCGGGGGGCAGCGATCTCCCCCCGCCCAGGGCCCCCCCGGGGGGCGGCCGCCGCCTCTTCTCCCGCTCGGGGGGGCCGGGGGTCGGGATCTCCACCTCGGGCTGCTTGTCTGGGGGGCACAGGAGCGGCTGGGGGGGGTCCCGGGGGGGTCCCGGGGGGGTTTGGGGGCTCACAGGGGGTTTGGGGGGGATCCCGGGGGGCTCACAGGGGGTTTGGGGGGGATCCCGGGGGTCTCACAGGGGGTTTGGGGGGGATCCCGGGGGTCTCACAGGGGGTTTGGGGGGATCCCGGGGGTCTCACAGGGGGTTTGGGGGGGATCCCGGGGGTCTCACAGGGGGTTTGGGGGGGATCCCGGGGGTCTCACAGGGGGTTTGGGGGGGTCCCGGGGGTCCTGGGGAAGCTCAGAGGGGTCTCTGGGTGTCCCTGGGGGGATCTCTGGGTGTTCCCAAGGGTCTGGGAGGGGTCCCAGGGTGTCCCCTGGGTGGTCTCAGGGGTCTCTGGGGGTCCTGGGGGTGTCCCGGGGGTCTCTGGGGGTGTCCCGGGGGTCCCAGGGGGGTCCCGATGGTCTCTGGGTGTGAGAGGGGGGTCCCTGGGGGTGTCCCGGGGGTCTCTGGGGGTCTCTGGGGGGGTCCCGGGGGTCTCTGGGGTGTCCCGGGGGTCTCTGGGGGGGTCCCGGGGGTCCCGGGGGTCTCTGGGGTGTCTCGGGGGTCCCGGGGGTCTCTAGGTGTCTCTAGGTGTCTCTGGGTGTCTCTGGGGGGTCTCTGGGGGTCCCGGGGGTCCCGGGGGTCTCTGGGGGGGTCCCGGGGGTCCCGGGGGTCTCTGGGGTGTCCCGGGGGTCCCGGGGGTCTCTAGGTGTCTCTGGGGGTCTCTAGGTGTCTCTGGGGGTCCCGGGGGTCCCGGGGGTCTCTGGGGGTGTCCCGGGGGTCTCTAGGTGTCTCTGGGGGTCTCTAGGTGTCTCTGGGGGTCCCGGGGGTCCCGGGGGTCTCTGGGGGTGTCCCGGGGGTCTCTAGGTGTCTCTGGGGGTCCCGGGGGTCCCGGGGGTCCCGGAGGTCTCTGGGGGTCCCGGGGGTCCCGGGGGTCCCGGGGGTCCCGGGGGTCTCTGGGGGTCCCGGGGGTCCCGGGGGTCCCGGGGGTCTCTGGGGTGTCCCGGGGGTCCCGGGGGTCTCTAGGTGTCTCTGGGGGTCTCTAGGTGTCTCTGGGGGTCCCGGGGGTCCCGGGGGTCTCTGGGGGTGTCCCGGGGGTCTCTAGGTGTCTCTGGGGGTCCCGGGGGTCCCGGGGGTCCCGGGGGTCTCTGGGGGTCCCGGGGGTCCCGGGGGTCTCTGGGGGTCTCTGGGGTGTCCCGGGGGTCTCTGGGGGTCTCTGGGTGTCTCTGGGGGTCTCTGGGGTCTCTGGGGGTCTCTGGGGGTCCCGGGGGTCCCGGGGGTCCCGGGGTCTCACCCAGGAAGGTGCTGGCGATGTACTCTGACACCTGGTTCCCGGAGCGGCTCATCTCGGACAGGTGCGTCAGCTCCCGGTTCAGCATCCGCTTAAACTGGGGAGGGGGCGCAGGGTCAGGGACCCCCGGGACCCCCAGGGAACCCCCCAGGGACCCCCAAATATCCTCAGGGACTCCCCCAGAGCCCCCCGCCCCAAATCCCCTCGACCCCAGGATCCCCCTGCAGAGGGATCGCAGCCTGGGCAGAGCTGGGGATGGGACTGGGAGGGACTGGGATAAATTGGGATGGACTGGGATGGACTGGGATGGACTGGGATGGACTGGGAGGGACTGGGATGGACTGGGAGGGACTGGGATGGACTGGGATGGGACTGGGATGGACTGGGATGGACTGGGATGGTCTGGGAGGGACTGGGATGAACTGGGACGAACTGGGATGGACTGGGATGGACTGGGGTGAACTGGGATGGGACTGGGATGGGACTGGGATGGTCTGGGAGGGACTGGGATGGACTGGGATGGACTGGGATGAACTAGGATGGACTGGGATGGACTGGGATGGGACTGGGATGGACTGGGATGGACTGGGATGGACTGGGATGGACTGGGATGGTCTGGGAGGGACTGGGATGGACTGGGATGGACTGGGATAAACTGGGATGAACTGAGATGAACTGGGATGGACTGGGATGGTCTGGGAGGGACTGGGATGGACTGGGATGGACTGGGATGAACTGGGATGGGACTGGGATGGTCTGGGAGGGACTGGGATGAACTGGGATGAACTGGGATGGACTGGGATGGTCTGGGAGGGACTGGAATGAACTGGAATGAACTGGGATGGACTGGGATGAACTGGGATGGACTGGGATGGACTGGGATGGTCTGGGAGGGACTGGAATGAACTGGAATGAACTGGGATGGACTGGGATAAATTGGGATGGACTGGGATGGTCTGGGAGGGACTGGGATGGACTGGGATGAACTGGGATGGACTGGGATGGACTGGGATAAACTGGGATGAACTGGGATGAACTGGGATGGACTGGGATGGACTGGGATGGACTGGGATGAACTGGGATGGACTGGGATGGTCTGGGATGAACTGGGATGGACTGGGATAAACTGGGATGAACTGGGATGAACTGGGCCGGGATGGTCTCCCCTGGTTGGTGGCACTGGTGGCACCCCCCCCCCCCCATCCCCCCCCCTTTTTTACCCCCTCCCCAATTTGGGGGGGATGGGGAGGAGCATCCCCTCCCCCCCCTCCCCTCCCAGCCAATCAGAACCCGCCGTCCCGTCTCCATGGCAACCGCCGGCTCCATGGCAACCGCCCCATGGGGGGGGGGGAGATTTAACCCCTTCTGTACCGGGGGGGGCGGGAACGTTCAGAGACCCCTCCCCAAAATCCCCGCGCACGTCACGAGTTCACTCGGTCACTGCCCCTCCCCCCTCCCAAAATTAAGGGGGAAACCCCCCCCTCAAAAAAAAAAAAAAAAAAAAAAAATCACAACAAAAACGCCCTCAAATGGGGGGGGGGGGGACACCCCAAAAAACACCCCCAATATGGGGGGGAGGGGGGATTTTGGGGAGGGGGGCATGCGGGGAGGGAGGGGGGGGTCATGACATTGAGAGGGGGGAGGGGAGGTCAGACGGGCCCCCAGGACCCCCCAGGACCCCCCAGGACCCCCCCAAATTCCTTACCTGGTCCCACCACCCCACCAGCCAGGGCTTGGCGCAGCTCTCGCAGAAAAAATCCACCAAGGGCATTTTGGGCAAAATTTTGGGGGGGGTGGGCAAGGAGGTGAAGACCCCCCCCCCCCCACCCCCCACCCCCAAAAAATAAAAAAACTCTTCTGTCCTGATTTACCGCGGGGCGACCCCCGCCCCAAATCCTACCCCGAGCCCCCCCCGCTCAAGGCCAGGGGGTCATGGTGGAAATTTTGGGTGGGGGGGGAGCGGGGCCCCCCCCCCCCGCGTCGGGAGGGCACCCCCAGCCCCTCCCCCCCCGCCTTCAGAACACGGGGGGGGGTCCCTCACATCGCCCCCTCCCCCCTTCTGGTTTTGGGGTGGTGCAGCCCCCCCCTCCCCCCTTTCCTCTTCTTCCTCTTCTTCCTCGCCCCTCGGGGGTCCTGAGCCCCCCCCGGGATGGTGGGGGAGGGGTCAGGGGGTTCTCATGGAGGGGGGGGAGGGGAGGGGGCAAAAGGACGCGGGGATGGGGGGGGAGGGGGGGGCGGGGGGGGGTTGGGGGGTCCGGAAGGGTTTGGGGGAGGGGTCGGGGTGATTTTAGGGGAGGGGGGGGTCCGGAAAATTTGGGGGGGCGGTCCGGAGAGGAGAGGGGGGGGGAGGATGCGTAGTGGAGTGGGGGGGAGGGGCGCGGAGGATTTGGGGGGGATTTGGGGGGGATTTGGGGGGGAGGGGTCCCCGAGGGTGTTTTGGGGACCCGGGGGGTGTCCGGGGGGTCCGCGCGGGGCTGCGGAGGCCGCGGAAGCTCCGGGAGAGGGGGAGGGGGGGGCGGGGGGAGGGGCGAGGGGGGTGGGGGAGGGGCCGGACGCCTGCGCGGGATTCGGCCCCGCCCCCTCCCCGCCCCCTCCCCACGGTCACGGTCACGGTCACGGGAGGGGGGAGGGGACACCCCCAAAAAGAGAGGGAGAACCCCCCTAGGGACCCCCCAAAAGGGCCGGGACCCCCAAAAAAGGGGCAGGGACCCCCCAGGGGCGCCCAGAATTGTTGGGACCCCCCCAAAAAGGGACAGGGACCCCCAGGGACCCCCCCAAAAAGGGACAGGGACCCCCAGGGACCCCCCCAAAAAGGGGCAGGGGCTCCGCAGGGTCCCTGCCGGGCTGGGGGTCCCTCCCTGGGGGGCACAGGGGAGGGGACAGGGACAGGGGGGCGTGGGGACACGATCCGGCACGGCAGGCACCGCCCACGGCCACCAGGGCCACCATCGGTGTCACCAGGGCCACCAGAGCCACCATCGGTGTCACCATCGGTGTCACCAGAGCCACCATCGGTGTCACCATCGGTGTCACCAGAGCCACCAGTGCCGCCACCGGTGACACCAGTGCCACCATCGGTGTCACCAACATCCCAGCACGGCCACCAGTGCCACCATCGGTGTCACCATCGGTGTCACCATCAGTGTCACCAACACCCCCCCACGGCCACCAGTGCCACCATAAGTGCCACCATCGGCGTCACCACTGACACCAACATCCCAGCACAGCCAGCAGTGCCACCATCTGTGCCACCACCAGTGCCACCAACACCCCGACACGGCCACCAGTGCCCCCAGTGCCCCCAGTGCCACCACCAGTGCCATCGGTGCCACCGACACCCCGACACGGCCACTGGTGACACCCCAACAGAGCCACCAGTGCCACCAGCATCCTGACACAGCCACTGCCACCAGTGCCACCAGTGACCCCCGCGGCCCCTTGTCACCATCCCAAGCCCTGTCCCTGTGGTGTCCCCGTGTCCCCCCGGTGTCCCCGGTGTCCCCGGTGTCCCCGGTGTCCCCCCGGTGTCCCCCCGGTGTCCCCGGTGTCCCCCCCGGTGTCCCCGTGTCCCCCCGGTGTCCCCGGTGTCCCCCCGGTGTCCCCGGTGTCCCCCCGGTGTCCCCCCGGTGTCCCCCCGGTGTCCCCGGTGTCCCCGGTGTCCCCCCGGTGTCCCCCCGGTGTCCCCGGTGTCCCCCCGGTGTCCCCGGTGTCCCCACCTTGTCCGACGCCATCCCGCTGACCGCCCGGTGTGTCTGCAGCGTCTCCAGCTGCTCCAGGCACCAGTCGAGCTCCTCCAGAGTGTCCAGGGCCAACTGCTGGGCCGTGTCCTCTGGGGACAGCGAGGGGACACTGGGACCCCCGGGGACACCTGGGAGCCCCGGGGACAGCGAGGGGACACTGGGACCCCCGGGGACAGCGAGGGGACACTGGGACCCCCGGGGACAGGGAGGGGACACCTGGGGACCCCCGGGGACAGGACAGGGACCCCCGGGGACACCTGGGACCCCCGGGGACAGCGAGGGGACACTGGGACCCCCGGGGACAGGACAAGGACCCCCGGGGACAGGACAGGGACCCCCGGGGACAGGGACGGGGAGAGGGGACACGGGGGGTGGCACGGGGGGACACGGGGGACAGGGGATGGCACTGGGGGAACACTGGGGGTCACTGGGGACAGAGGGGACACTGGGGGTGGCACTGGGGGGACACTGGGGGACACTGGGGACAGAGGGGACACTGGGGGTGGCACTGGGGGGACACTGGGGGACACTGGGGGGGGACACTGGGGGTGGCACTGGGGGGACACTGGGGACAGAGGGGACACTGGGGGTGGCTCTGGGGGGACCCTCAGGGACACAGAGGACCCCTAGAAATGGGGGAGCACCCCCAATCCTGTGGCATTTGGGGACCCCCCTGGAATTCTGGGGCCCTCCAAAATTTCCTGGACCCCCCCCCCCCCCCGCCCCCAATGCTCTGGGACCTCCCATTTTTTTTTTTTTTTTTTTTGGGGGGGAATGGGGGTCCCACTCCCATCCCCCTCCTTCCCCCCCATTTTGGGACCACCCCAAACCCCCCTCCCCAAAATCCCCGCCCCCGCCCCCCTTACCTGAGAGCGTGGCTTTGCAGAGGGGGGGCTGGGAGCCAACGGGCGACCTCCTGGGGGGGTGGGGAGGGGTGTGAGGGGCGGCCTGGACCCCCCAAATTTTGGGGAAGGGGCTGGGGGGGGGGTCAAGGTCACCCACGTGCTGCCGGGGGGGGTCGTGACTTTGGTCAGGATGGAAAAATTGCTGCGGACACTGCGGAGACTGGCCAGGACCTGGGGGGGTCGGGGGGGTCAGGGGGAGACGGGGGGGGGGGACAGACCCCCCGAGACCCCCCGAGACCCCCCGAGACCCCCCGAGACCCCCCAGGACCCCCCCGGGACACCCCAACCCTACCTGAGCAAAGGGGGTGACGATCAAGTCCTCACCGTGGCTGGAAGAGAAATTTGGAAATTTGGGGGGGGGGGGAACAGAGGAGATGAGACCCCCCCTCAATTCACGGGGGGCTCACAGAGCCACAGGGGGGGTCCTGGAAGGGGCGGGGGGGGGGGTGAGGAAATTTTGGGGGGTCCTGGAAGGGGCGGGGGGGGGATGAGGAAATTTTGGAGGAATTTTGGAGGAATTTTGGGGGTCCCCGAGGGGATGTTGGGGTGGGGGGTGGGGAGGATATTTGGTGGGGGGGGTCTTCAAGGAGATGGGGGGGATATTGGGGGGGGGGTCTTAGGGGTCCGGGGGGGGGGTCCGTGCCTGGCTGGTGATGGGGGGAGATGCTTTGGGGGGATCTCAGAGGGGATTTTTGGGGTTTTTTTTGGGGGGGGTCCTTGGGTGCAGGGGGAGATCTCGGGGGGGCTCTGGGGGTCCCGGGGGGTCCCGGGGGGGTCCCGGGGGGGCTCTGGGGGTCCCGGGGGGTCCCGGGGGGTCCCGGGGGGGCTCTGGGGGTCCCGGGGGGTCCCGGGGGGTCCCGGGGGCTCTGGGGGTCCCGGGGGGTCCCGGGGGGGTCCCGGGGGGGCTCTGGGGGTCCCGGGGGGGTCCCGGGGTGTCCCGAGGGGTCCCGGGGGGGTCCCGGGGGGCTCTGGGGGTCCCGGGGGGGGCTCTGGGGGTCTCGGGGGGTCCCGGGGGGCTCTGGGGGTCCCGGGGGGCTCCGGGGGTCCCGGGGGGGTCCCGGGGGGGCTCCGGGGGTCCCGGGGGGGTCCCGGGGGGGGCTCTGGGGGTCCCGGGGGGGTCCCGGGGGGGCTCTGGGGGGTCCTGGGGGTCCCGGGGGTCCTGGGGTCCCGGGGGGTCCCGGGGGGGTCCCGGGGGTCCCGGGGGGTCCCGGGGGTCCCGGGGGGTCCTGGGGGGGCTCTGGGGGTCCCGGGGGGCTCTGGGGGTGTCCCGGGGGGTCCCGGGGGGTCCCGGGGGGTCGGGTCGGGACTCACGCCTCGCTGGCGATGGAGGAATTTCGGGAGATGCTTTTTGGGGAGGGGTCGAAGTCGCTGTCCGAGCGGTACAGGAAGGACTCGCGGCGCTGGGCTGGGGGGGCCCCGGCCAGGAGCCCCCGGCCCGGGCTGAGTTGGGGGTCCGGGGGGCTCGCAGCCCCCCCCCCCCCACGGGCCATTCTCCACCTCCGAGCTGCCGAGACAACGGGGGAGGGGGAGACGCCGTGTCCCAAACTGGAAACCCCCCCCCCAAAAAAAAACCTCCCAGAACCCCCCCAGAATCCGGGAATCCCAAGAGACCCCCCCCCAAAAAAAAAATAAACAAACCCCAACAGGACCCCCGGGACACCCCCAAACTCGGCTCCAATGGGGTGGGGAGGGGGGCACGGGGTGATCCAGACCCCCCCCCAAATTCCTCTCCCAGTTTCCTCCCCCAGGCCATACTGGGACCAGTGGGGGGGGGGGGAATTTCTCCCCCAGAGCCCCCCCCAGAACCGAGGGGGGGGGGGGTTGGGCGGATTTGGGGGGGCTCTGGGGGAGAAATTCCCAGAAATCCTGGGGGGGGTCGGAACTCAATTTAGGGGGTCCCCAGGCCTTGGGGAGATCCCCAACTTGGGGGGGTCCCAGCCTTTTGGGGGGGTCCCAGCCTTTGGGGGGGGGGTCTCCAGCCTTTTGGGGGTCCCCAGCCTTTGGGGGGGGTCCCAGCCTTTGGGGGGGGTCCCAGCCTTTGGGGGGGGTCCCAGCCTTTGGGGGGGTCCCCAGCCTTTTTGTTCTTTTTGTTTTTTTTTTTTTGGGGTTTGGGCTTTGGGGGGCTTGGGGGGTCTCCCCTTTGGGGGGTTTGGGCTTTGGGGGTCCCCAGGCTCATCCCGGGGTGCAGCCCCCACCCCCGAGATGCCGGTGGGGGGGAGGGGCTGTGTGGGGGAGGGGGGGGTGACTCACCGCCGGCAAATTTAGCAACCGGCTCTGGGGAGGGACAAAAAAAAAAAAATAAAATTTTTTTTTTGGAATTTTCGCGGGATCGGCTCCCCTGGATGGGCCCAAGGCCGGGAAGAGGTTCGGGGTAAATTTGGGGTGTGGGGCAGGTGCAGCCCCCACCCCCACCCCAAAAAAAAAAAAAATTGGGGTGGGGGAGGAGGGGGGGAATCATTCCCGATGGATCCGGGATGGGACAGGGACGGGGACGGGGAGGAAGATGAGGATGAGGAAGAGGAGGGGGAGAGAGACGGAGATGGGGCAGGGACTGGGAAAGAGGAGGATGAGGATGAGGAGGAAGATGAGGATAAGGATGAGGATGAGGATGGATGAGGATGAGGATGAGGATGAGGATGAGGATGAGGAGGAAGATGAGGAGGAAGATGAGGAGGAAGATGAGCATAAGGATGAGGATGAGGATGGATGAGGATGAGGATGAGGATGAGGATGAGGATGAGGGTGAGGGTGAGGAGGAAGATGAGGATGGATGAGGATGAGGATGAGGATGAGGATGAGGATGGATGAGGATGAGGATGAGGATGAGGATGAGGATGAGGATGAGGATGAGGATGAGGATGAGGATGAGGATGAAGATAAGGATGAAGATGAGGATGAGGATGAAGATAAGGATGAGAATGAGGATGAGGATGAGGATGAGGATGAGGATGAGGAGGAAGATGAGGATGAGGGTGAGGATAAGGATGAGGATGAGGGTGAGGAGGAAGATGAGGATGAGGATGAGGATGAGGATGAGGACGAAGATGAGGATGAGAATGAGCGTGAGGATGAGGGTGAGAACGAGGATGAAGACGAAACAAAGATGGAAACAAGGACGGGATGGGACTGAGAGGAAGAGGAAGAGGAGCAGGAGGCCGGGAAGGTGACGAGCACCGAGACCCAGCACGCGGGGACCCCCCAGGCACCCCCAAACCCATCCCAGCATCGCCCCCACCCAGCGGGGGCGTCCCCGCTATTCCTGGGAGCCGGGATTTCCTTCCCAGCCCACCGGGATCTGCTCCGGCAGCCGGAGACAAACCGTGAATCACTGCTTTGGCTTTTTTTTTATATAATTTAATGGCCACAGGTGACTCATCTCCCCCTCGGAAAGAATGAAAAATAATAAAAAATAAAAAAAAAAAATAAAGAATTCCGGCACATCAGAAATGCCGGAGGGGCTGCGACGCCGCCATCACCGCGGGGTGGGAGAACGCGGGAATTAATTAATAATAATTTCCATCGGGAACAGGGATTGGAGAAAGAGGAAAAAAAAAAATATTTCAGGGCTGCGGGGAGCCGGGGAGAAGCTCCAGGAGCCGGCGGCACCTGCCCGGAGCCCAGCCCGGGATCTCTCACCTGCCTGGGCTCTCCGGGCAGGGAAAGAATTCCCGAATTCCCGCCGGGATAACGGGGCTGGCAGCAGGGACGCCACCCCTCAGCCCAAACTGGAACTTTGGGGGGGATTTCAGGGGGGTTTCACCGCAGGGGATCCCGGCCCTGTTGCTCCCCGGCCGCGCATGGGGAAGGGAGGAAGAGGAGGAAGAGGAGGAAGAGGAGGAGGAGGAGGAAGGAAATCACCCCCCCCTTTGGCTTCCCGAATTCCCGACCATCTGCTGAGCCTCCTGTGCATAAATTAACGCCCCTAATGAGGCCCGAGCCGCCGGAAGGACGCCGAGCACACATGCCCAAGTTGGTTTTTAAACCCCCCAACCATTAAAAAAAATTAAAAAAAAAAAAAAAAAACTTCCCGAAAGGGAACGGGAAGAACCAGAGCCGGGACCAGATGGATCCTGGGGGAGGGGGGGGCTGCAGGGCTCCCCCCACCCCCCACCCCAGTTCCCTTCATCAGGGTTTTCCCAAATTCCCCACCCCGGTTTGGGGAGCCTGAGGGTCCCAGAGGTGGCGGCAGGAGCGGGAGGAGGGGGCGGCACCAAAGGGACACCCCAAAAATGAGGGGGGGACTGGGGGGGTCCCCTCGGTCAGGGCCTGGGGGGGCACTGGGTACCCCCAGGTCCAGTCTGGGGTACTGGGAGGATGCTGGGGGCTCCCAGTATCGGCACTGGGGTGAGGATTTGGGGCTCCCAGTATCGGGATGAGAATGGGGGGCTCCCAGTACTGGTACTGGGATGAGGATTGGGGGCTCCCAGTACTGGTACTGGGATGAGGATTTGGGGCTCCCAGTACCGGCACTGGGATGAGGATTTGGGGCTCCCAGTACCGGCACTGGGATGAGGATTGGGGGCTCCCAGTACCGGCACTGGGATGAGGATTTGGGGGCTCCCAGTACCGGTACTGGGATGAGGATTGGGGGCTCCCAGTACCGGCACTGGGATGAGGATTGGGGGCTCCCAGTACCGGCACTGGGATGGGGATTGGGGGCTCCCAGTACCGGCACTGGGATGGGGATTGGGGGCTCCCAGTACCGGCACTGGGATGGGGATTGGGGGCTCCCAGTACCGGTACTGGGATGAGAATGGGGGGCTCCCAGTATCGGCACCGGGATGGGAATTGGGGGGCTCCCAGTACCGGTACTGGGATGGGAATTGGGGGGCTCCCAGTACCGGCACTGGGATGGGAATTGGGGGGCTCCCAGTACCGGTACTGGAATGAGAATGGGGGGCTCCCAGTATCGGCACCGGGATGGGAATTGGGGGGCTCCCAGTACCGGCACTGGGATGGGGATTGGGGGCTCCCGGTACCGGGGTGAGGATTGGGGGCTCCCAGTACCGGCACCGGGATGAGAATGGGGGGCTCCCAGTACCGGCACCGGGATGAGGATTGGGGGCTCCCAGTACCGGTACTGGGATGAGGATTGGGGGCTCCCAGTACCGGCACCGGGATGAGAATGGGGGGCTCCCAGTACCGGCACTGGGATGGGAATTGGGGGGCTCCCAGTACCGGCACTGGGATGGGGTCTGGGGGGCTCCCAGTACCGGTACTGGGATGGGGATTGGGGGCTCCCAGTACCGGTACTGGGATGGGGATTGGGGGCTCCCAGTACCGGTACCGGGGTGAGGATTGGGGGCTCCCAGTACCGGGACTGGGATGAGGATTGGGGGCTCCCAATACCGGCACTGGGATGAGAATGGGGGGCTCCCAGTACCGGCACCGGGATGGGGTCTGGGGGGCGGTCCCACCTCTGTCCCCGGTACCGGGGGGACACCGGGGGAGCGGAGCCGCCTCCAGTCCCGCTCCCCGAGGACGCTGAGGGGCTCCAGGGGAGGCTCCACCTCCGGTACCGGTACCGGGATGACGCCGAGGGAGCTCCCGGGGGTCTCGCCGCCGTCACCTACCGCTTGCCGGGGGTGCCATGGAGGGAGGAGGGCCAGGACATGCGGGCGCTGCGCAGCCCGGGCCGGTCCCCGGTGTCCACGGCATCCGCCCGCTCCATGGGCCGGGGCCGGTGCCGGTCGGTGTCGGAGAAGCCGCGGTGGCGGATGCGGATCGGGGTGCGGGGCTGGCGCCAGAGGTGCTGCGGGGGTCGCAGGGGGCCCGGACCCTCCCGGGGCACCGGCAGCGACAGCGAAAGGCTCTTCCTGGAGCCCGGTACCGGCTCCATCATCGCCGGCACCGGCGGGGAACCGGGGAGCCGGGAGCGCAGCCACCCCCGCTGCCGGTACCGGAGCGGGTCCCGGTGTCGGAGCTTCTCCCGGTGCCGGTCCCGGAGCCTCTCGTTAACGATCCGCGGTACCGGCAGCGGCTCCTCCCGGTACCGGGCTCCTCATGGCTCCGTGCAACCGGTTGTTAAGAGCCGGCGAAGAAGCTGCCTGTGCCGCCGGTGCCGCCGGTACCGCCGCCGGTGCCGCCCCCGCTCCCGGCTCGGCGCCTCCCCCCGCCCCGGGACCTCCCCCGCCCCCGGAGCGGCTCCGCCCCGGGACCCCGTGGACCCCCCCACGCAAAATCACGGCGGTGCAGCCCCCCCGCCGCCGTTAACCGGGGATTCCTCTCCCCCGGTATTCCCAGAACGGGGATCCCGGATCTTCCCCCTCACCACCCCCCCCCCCGCGATTGGGGGGATTCCCCTCTGCCCAACCCCCCCCCGAGGGCGGGGATACCCCTCCCCAAAATTTCCTTTACGGGGATCCCCCTTCTCGGGGTATTCCCGACCTACGGTGCCCCCCCCCCAACCATTTAGGGACCCCCTTTCCTGCCCCCCCCCCCAGTACCCAAACTGGGGTTGGGGGGCTTGGGGAGCCCCCAGACCGAGCAGAGCACGGACCCCACTGGAGATTTGGGGTGGGGTCCCCCCAGGAGCAGGGTTAGGGTTCCCCAAGTTTAGGGGTGTCCCCCCCATGTCCATGACACTTCAGAGCCCCCCCAACGCCACACTGGGGGGGGGGGTCACCCCTTCCAAAGCTGTGGGGGGGACACTCGGGGGTCACAGCGTCGGCGCAGCCCCAGGGCAATGTCCCCAGTGAGGACAATGTCCCCAGTGAGGACAATGTCCCCATCCTGGCACTGTCCCCATCCTGGCACTGTCCCCATCCTGGCACTGTCCCCATGCCCACCCCACAGTCCAGAGCCCCCCAGACCCCCCCGGTGCTGTCTGTCCGCCCCCCACCCCATACCTGGGGGGCCGGGGCCGCGCGAGCGGCGGGAGGGGCAGGGGCAGCGCGGTGGGACGAGCTGGGTCTGGGGGCTCCGGGGCTTTCCCGGGGGGCACCGGCAGGGTGGCAGAGAGGCGGCGGCGCCCGCGGCGGAGATCGGGACCGGGCATGGCCGGGGGGGGCTGCGGGGAGCGGGCACGGGGCAGGTCAGGGGGGCACGGGTGGAACGGAACGGGTGGAACGGGATGGGACGGCACGGGATGGATGGAACGGGATGGAACGGCACGGCCAGGGAGGCTCAGGGCATATGGCACGGCAGGGAATGGCACGGCAGGGAATGGCACGGCAGGGAATGGCACGGCACGGATTTGGCACGGCTCGGCACCAAAGAGCAGGATTGGCACGGCCAGGCAGTCCCCTAGCACATGGCACGGCACGGCTTCACTCGGCGGGGCACGGGGGTTAAACAGCGCGGGTTTGGCTCGGCTCGGATTTGGCACGGCTCGGCTCGGCACCGAACAGCGCGGATTTGGCTCGGCTCAGCTCGGCTCGGCTCGGCACCGAACAGTGCGGATTTGGCATGGCACGGCTCGGCTCAGCTCGGCACGACTCGGATTTGGCTCGGCTCGGCTCAGCTCGGCTCGGCTCGGATTTGGCTCGGCTCGGCTCGGCTCAGCTCAGCTCGGCTCAGCTCGGCTCAGCTCGGCTCGGCTCGGATTTGGCTCGGCTCAGCTCGGCTCAGCTCGGCTCGGCTCGGCTCGGCTCGGATTTGGCACGGCTCAGCTCGGCTCGGCTCGGCACCGAACAGCGCGGATTTAGCATGGCACGGCTCGGCTCGGCTCGGCTCGGCTCGGCTCGGCTCGGCTCGGCTCGGATTTGGCTCGGCTCGGCTCGGATTTGGCTCGGCTCGGCTCGGATTTGGCTCGGCTCGGCTCGGCTCGGATTTGGCATGGCACGGCTCGGCTCGGCTCGGCTCGGATTTGGCTCAGCTCGGCTCGGCACCACCTCGGCCCGGCCCCTCCCACCTGTCCCGGTGCCCCTCACCTGCGGCTCCGGGCCGGCCACGCCGCTCCGGTTCCTCCTCATGTGGGGTGCCGGGGCTCGGGGCACGGGGGGAGACCCCAAAATGTCCCGGGGGGCTGCGGGATCTGTGGGGGGAGAGATGAGGGTGAGGGGGGGGCGCGGAGACCCCCGGTAACCCCCCCGGTACCGGCGCCGAGCCCCGACACTCTCGTTGACACCGGAGCTCCCGCTGGGCTCGGAGCAGCCCGGTAGCCACCCCGGTAGCCCCGGTAGCCACCCCGGGCACCCTCTGGCTCCTCCCGGTACGGGTTGCCAAGGAAACGGCGCCACCGCATCCCGTGGGCTCGTTGGGCCACGGCGGCACCGGTACCGCCCTGCTTCCCGCTGTAGCCACGGCACCCCCGGTACCACCGGAACCCCTCTGCTCCCGGATCGCACCGGGGCAGCACCGGGACCCGAAGGGACGGCAGGGAAGGATTTCCCGTGCCCGGTACCGTTCCCGTACCTGGCCGCCTCCCGGTTCCGCGGCGCCGCCCGGCATCCTCCCGCCTTTGTCTCCGGTGCCGGCGGGAGCAGCCCCGGTAACAGCGGCGGAAACGCGGGGGGGGCGGCTCCTCCCACCCCCCGGCCCCGTTCCCGGTGCCCGTTCCCCATTCCCGGGTCCTTTTCCCCATTCCCGTTTCCCCATTCCCCATTCCCCGTTCCTTTTCCCCATTCCCGGTGCTTTTTCCCCGTTCCCGGTGCCGGTTCCTCCCCTTCCCTTCCTTTCCCCTTCCCTCCCTCCCTTTTCCCGGTTCCCCATTCCCAGTGCCTTTTCCCCGTTCCCGGTGCCGGTTCCTCGTTCCCGGTGCCTTTTCCCCATTCCCGGTTCCCCATTCCCGGTGCCGGTTCCCCGTTCCCGTTCCCATTTCCCCATTCCCGGTGCCTTTTCCCCCATTCCCCGTTCCTTTTCCCCATTCCCGGTGCCGTTTCCCCGTTCCCCGTTCCCGTTTCCCCACTCCCGGTGCCCTTTCCCCATTCCCGGATCCTCATTCCCGTTCCCGTTTCCCCGTTCCCGTTCCCGGTTTCCCATTCCCGGTGCCGTTTCCCCGTTCCCGGTGCCGGTTCCCCATTCCCGGTTCCCCATTCCCGTTCCCGTTTCCCCGTTCCCGGTTTCCCGTTCCCGGTGCCGGTTTCCCGTACCTGGCCGCCTCCCGGTGCCGCGGCGCTCCCCGGCATTGTCCCGCTTTTGTCCCCCCCGGTGAGAGCGGCGGAAACGCGGCGGGGGCGGCTCCTCCCACCCCCGGTACCGGTCACGGCTCCCCCGGTGTGTCCCCGGTGTGTCCCCGGTGTGTTCCCGGTGTGTCCCCGGTGTGTCCCCGGTGTGTTCCCGGTGTGTCCCCGGTGTGTCCCCGGTGTGTCCCCGGTGTGTCCCTGCCCTGGATATCCGCGCATCCCGCCCGTGTCCCCGGTGGACAAAGGCGTGCCCCCCGCCTCATTAAAATAACAACAAAAAAATAAAAAAACAAAATTAAAAAATATATATGTAATTTAATCTTCATTTAAGCCCCTCGGATGACGGAAAAAAGGGAATTTCTCCTCAATTCAAACCCCGGCAATGGTGAAAATGGAGGGTTCCGCCTCAATGCAACCCGCTAAAATCAGGGGAAACTGAATTTTCACCTCAGTTCAAAGCTGGTTTTCTCTCAATAAATATTATTTTTTAGGGTTTTTTTGACACTTTTTTTCCCCTTTGAAGGTACCTTAAAACAGAGAGTCCCCCCCGATGAAACTCCTAAAATGACCCATAAAAACGTCTCAATTTAAACCCTTAAAAATGAGGGGAAACAGGGATTCCTCCAATTTAACCCTTGAGATGATGAAAACGGGGGGCTGCCCTCATTCCCAACGCATCCAAAATGGCACCGGAACGGTTTTCCCTTCTCATTTAAACCCGAAAATAACGGGGAACGGGGATCCCGTGTCCAGGGACACCCCTGAAATGACGGGAAAAATGAAATTTCCTTAAACCGAGACCTCGAAAATCGCAGGTGAAGCGGGCGGGGGGATGCTGGGGTGGGGTTTCTCATAACAAGCCTCTTCGTGCCCCCCCAAAATCCTGTCCCAGGACCCCGAAACTCCTCCGTGCTCCCCCAAAATCCCTTCCCAAGCCACCCCAAATCTCTCCGTGCCCCACCCCGAGGGTCCCTCTGCCCCCGCCGCTTTTTACGGCAGTGTGGCCAGCGCGGCGGCGGCGCTTTACGGCGGTGCGGCAAACACAACGAGGCGGCGGCGGCGCTTTACGGTAGTGTGGCACGCCCGGAGCTGCTGCGGCGCTTCACGGCAAAGTGGAGGCACTTTACGGCAGTGCGGCGAGCTCGCTGAGAGGGCGGCGGCCGTGCTTTACGGCAGCGTGGCTACGGCGGAGGGGCAGCGCTGTATTCAAGTCTACCCAACGTGCCCCAAAACTCTTGAATCGCCCTTTAGCCTCCCCCTTTAGGGCCCTCGAACCCATGGCAGCATCCCCTACAATGCAATGAACACACTCAAAACCCTCTCAGCGTCTCTAAATCTTGTCTAGCAATCCCAAAACCACCCCCCAGTGCATGCCGGAGCCCTCAGTCATATCCCAGTACCTCGGCAGTGCCTGCAGTTCCTCTCCAGTCCATCCCGGTGACTCCAAAGAAATCGAAGGTTTTTGAGGAGAAAAGGTGTTTAAATGGAGAGGAAAAACTTGAGTTTGTTTTTTTTTTTTTTTTCCTTTTCTGTTTGTGTGATGGGAAAAGGCCAAGAAACGTGAGGGGAGAAAAGAGCGGGAAAACGTGAGGGGAGAAAAGAGCGGGAAAACGTGAGGGGAAAAGGGCGGGAAAACGTGAGGGGAGAAAAGAGCGGGAAAACGTGAGGGGAGAAAAGAGCGGGAAAACGTGAGGGGAGAAAAGAGCGGGAAAACGTGAGGGGAAAAGGGCGGGAAAACGTGAGGGGAGAAAAGAGCGGGAAAACGTGAGGGGGAAAATGGCCGAGGGTCCCTCAGCCCTCCGGTCCCTGCCGGATGCGCCCTCCCTGCCAAAACCACACACAAATCTGCCTTTTAAATTTATTTATTGATTTTTTTTTTTTTTCCATGAAAAATACAAAGAGTCGAGTCCAGGGCCGGGGGGGTCCCGGTCCCCTCCGAGGGGTCCCGCGGTGCCACAGGGGGGGTCCCCGGGCACGTTTTGTCCCCGCGTTGGGCTCCCCAAAAACGGGCCGGGGTTGAGGTGGGGACCCCTTATTGCTACTGAATTGGGGGTCCCCTGGCCCCCCCGCCCCCCAAAATTCCATTGCTGGATCCCTGGAAGAGGGGGTGGGGGGTCAGAGTTGGGGTGGGGGGGGTGGTGATGGCGGATCTGGACACGGGGGACGGGGGGGTCGCTCCTAAATATTTATATTAATAATAATTAAAACTACAAGAAGCTTCACACAGGCACGACACAAAAAAACCAGGAGCAAGGACGGGTTTGGGGAAGGGTCTGGTGGGGGGAAAAATGAGGGTCCTGGGGAGTTCCAGGATTAGGGAAAAGCAGGGAAGAAGAGGAAATAAATGGGAAATAAACCACTGAAAGTGAGAAATTATCCCGACGGCGAAGGGAAAATAAATAAGACTCGCAATAATAATAACAACAACATCAATAATAATTAAGAATAATTAAGAATAATAACAATGATAAGGAGTATGGGGGAACTCAGGGTTGGGGTTTTGAGGTGGGGTTCCGCCCTTTTTTTTTTTTGGACAGGAGGCTCCAAGTTGTCAAAACTCCAGCAAGTGGAGTAATTTGGGGCAAAAAATACCCATTTTGGAGAATTTGGGAAGGGAGAGGGGGGGAAGTGTGACAAGACCCATCCCCTCCCTCCCAAATTTGGGGGTACCAGAGGAATCCCTGGAATTGTGGTGCCATGGACCCCCCAAAACTTGCCTCGATCAGTTCTGGGGGTCACAAGCTGCTTCCAAGGAACTCGGGGAGCACAAAACAGGCTCTCATCCCCTCTTGCAAAGGCGATTTTGGGGATATTTTTAATATTCTGCTATAAAAATAGATGGATTTGGGTGCGTGGCTCCCGAGGAGTCACCGCTCCCTGCGTCAGCCACGCCCCTCCTTACCTGATAACGGGTAACACCTCTAATTAAAAGTGTGATTAATCCTTATTTCTGTTCTTCCTCCCCCAAAAATTCCTCCCCCTCCCCCAAAAAATTAAGGAAAAAAACATGGAAAGAAGGAGAGAGCGAGAAGACGCCCCCCCCCACCCCGGAGTCCTGGAGTGGAGGGAAGGGGGGGCACAGCCCCCACCTGGACACACCTGGATCAGGTGAGGGGGGGGGGGGCCACCGCTCCAGGTGGTCCGGCCACTGCCAGAGTGGTGGGGTTTGGGGTACCTGGGGTGGGGAGGGGTGGTCCCAGGTGTGTCCACAGTGTCCTGGGGGGGGTCTCCAGGATTTCCAGTGCACCTGGAGCACCTGGAGGAGTCCTCAGGATGCCCATCAGGGACAGGTGAGGGTGTCCAGGTGCCCAGGCTGTGCATCAGGTGTGTCCTCAGCGCCCATGGAGGGGGTCTCCGGGGGTCTCCACGGTGCTCACGGGGTCTCCAAGATCTCCAGGTGTGGTTCTTCCATCGCGGACACCCAGGATGTCCTGGGTGTCCACGGAGGGGGGATACCCAGGACCTAAATTTGGGGCTCTCCATGGACGGGGGGTGCCCAGGACCTAAATTTGGGGCTCTCCATGGAGGGGGGGTGCCCAGGACCTAAATTTGGGCTTCTCCATGAAGGAGGGGGTGCCCAGGACCTAAATTTGGGGCTCTCCATGGAGGGGGGGTGCCCAGGACCTAAATTTGGGGCTCTCCATGGCGTTCGTTTGGGACACCCCGAGATCTCCAGGATGTGTTTGATGCTCACGGGGGGGTCCTCGAGGTCTCCATGATGCTCATGGGGGGGTCCCTGAGGGTCCCCAAGGTCTCGGGGTGCCCACGGTGCTCCCCGGGACCCTCCAGCTGAGTTCCTCCACGGGTGCCTCACACCCCCACGAGCCGAGAGCGGTGACAGGAGACCCCGTCCCCAGAGGAGGGACAAAGCTCAAGCCTTGTGCTGCTTGGTGGTCTTGAAGGACACCTGGAGCACGCGGTCGCCCAGGCGGTAGCCGTTGAGGCTGGCGATGGCCATGGCCGCCTCCTCGTAGTTGGTCATGGTGACGAAGCCGAAGCCTTTGCACTTGTTGGTGGCGAAGTCCCGGATGACCTTGACGTTGGTGACGGCGCCGAAGGGCCCGAAGAGCTGCCACAGGACGCTCTCGTCCGCCTCCGGGGCCAGGTTGTAGACGAAGATGCACCAGCCGGGACCGGGGGTCCCCAAGCCCACCCCGGCCAGCGCCGGCACCGCCTCGATGGCCAACGGTGAGAACCTGGGCAGCAGCGACAGGGGGCTGGCCTGGGGTCAGCGGGGACGTCCCGGGGGTCCCCTCCTGCGCTGTGGGCAGGGTTTTGGGGGGATTGGGGGGGGGTTTAGGGAGTGGGGAGGGGGCGTTACCTCTTCACCCCGTATGCCACGTTCAGCAAATTGTCGAGGCTGGAGGGGACACGATGGTGTCAGTGGGGGACAGCAAGGGGTGTCCCTGGTTCTAGGGGGGGTCCTGTGCCCACCCCCTAAAATCCACCCTCCGAAGAGCCCGGGATCCTCGGCGTTTCTGCTGCCACTCTCAGACCACCCCAGGACCCTCAGTGCCTCTGTTCCCAGGGGTGTCCCACCCCTCCAACCTCCCAGGACCCCCATTCCCAGGGATTCCTCATTCCCCCAGGACCCCTCCAGGACCCTCATTCCCAGCCCCCTGACCCCCCAGGACCCCCACTCCCACCCCCAGGACCCCCGTTCCCAGGGATTCCTCATTCCCCCACGACCCCCATTCCCAAAGATATCTCACCTCTCCACCCCCCTGACCCCCCCAGGACCCTCACTCCGACTTCCAGCCCCCTGACCCCCCCAGGACCCCCATTCCCAGCCCCCTGACCCCCCAGGACCCCCACTCCCACCCCCAGGACCCCCACTCCCAGGGATTCCTCATTCCCCCAGTCCCCAGGATCCCCCAGGACCCTCATTCCCAGCCCCCTGACCCCCCAGGACCCCCACTCCCACCCCCAGGACCCCCATTCCCAGCCCCCTGACCCCCCAGGACCCCCACTCCCACCCCCAGGACCCCCATTCCCAGCCCCCTGACCCCCCAGGACCCCCACTCCCACCCCCAGGACCCCCGTTCCTCACCGGAAGCGCTGCGGGGGGGGGTGCAGAGCCCCGTAACGCCGGGCTCCGGGGCAGAGGCTCAGCAGGGCCCCCCCCGATTTCTGCCCGGGGGTGTTGGCGAACTTGACCGTGATGGGCTCGGCCGCCCCGAGGGGCTTCTGCCCGTGCAGCCCCCGCACGGCCTCCTCGGCCTCCACGCGCTTGTCGAAGCGGATGAACCCCACCCCCCGGGACACACCTGCGCAGGTGACGCGGGGGTCAGGGACACGCCCCCTCCCAAAACCTCCTTCCCCTTCCAGGCACCCGGGAACGTTCCTGCACACCCCCAGATCCTAAAGGGACGGCAGGGGAACCCCCACAAGGGGAATCCCACCCCCCAGAACCCCTCAGAACCCCCCAGGACTCATTCCCAGGGATCTCCCACCCTCAGAACCCCCAGGATTGTCCCACCACCCCCAGGATCCCCAAGACTCTCAGCACCCCCTCCCCAGGTGATGTCCCCACCTCCCCATGTGGACTGGAGCACACGTGGGCACACCTGGACCCACCTGTGACCTGGTCCACGAGGATGCGGGAGGTGATGATGCGGCCATACTGGGAGAAGAGCTGCTCCATCTCCTTCTGCCCCATGGCCTTGGGCAGCCCGCTCACGTACAGGTTGGCATCACGGATGGAGGCCGAGCTGGGCCGGGCATAGGACACCTGGGGGCACAGGTGAGCCCTCGGGACCCCCCAGGGGGCAGCGGGCATCGCCCACCCAGGGCTCCCACCCACCACAAAGCGCCCCCTAAATGATCCCACAAGTTCTTCCCCCTACCCCAAAGGGTTCCCAGGTGCCACCCCCGCCCCAAACCCCCCCCAGGTGCCCACCCCCATGTCCCCATGTCACCTTGATGGTCTTGGTCTGCAGCTTGAGGCCGTTGAGGGCCCCGATGGCCCTGTCAGCGTCCCCAGCCTCCACGTAGTTGACGAAGCCGTAGCCCAGGCTTTGTCCTGGGGCACCATGTCACTGTCACCAGGGGGTGGGGGTGGCCCTGTCCCCTGTGCCCCATCCCTGGCCCCACCCCTCTCCCCAAAATCCACGTCCCTCCCACCATCCCTGTCCCCTGTGTCCCATCCCTGTCCCCACCCCTCTCCCCAAAATCCACGTCCCTCCCACCATCCCTGTCCCCTGTGTCCCCACGGACTCGTGCTCAAACTTGAGCGGTGACAGGGCCACCGCGGTCACGGTGACAGTGAGGGGACACGGAACTGTCCCTGCTCCATGGTCACAGCCCATCCCTGTCCCCACAGCTCCCCGTGTCCCCTCTGCCCATGTCCCACCGTGCCACGTCCCTGTGTCCTGCGCGTCCCACACCTCAAATCCCCCCGTCCCCCCATGTGCCACCTGCCTGCGTCCCCTGCCCTGTCCCCTGTCCCCTTGTCCCCTGCCTGTACCGGTGACCTTGTCCCGGACGAGCTTGCAGGACTCGATGTCGCCGAGGCTCCCGAAGAGGCTCCTCAGCTCCTCCTGGCTCATGGACTGCGGCAGGTAGTTGACAATCAGGTTGGTTTTGCTGTCATCTGTCACCGCGGGGGGACCCGGGGGGGCCCCGTTGGGCAACGCTGCTGCCACCCCTGGGCCTGGCACGGCCACCACGGGGACAGGGACGGGGACAGGGCCACAGCCTGATGGCCCCGCGGCGCTGGGAGCTTGGGAGTCCACCGTGCTCAGGATCTGCTGAGGGGACAGGGGCGTCACAGGGGGGGACACGGGGGGGGACACGGGGGGTCACTGTGGGGGTGTGGGGGCAGCGAGGGCACAGGGACAGCGGGGACATGGGGACAGCGAGGGGACAGACACAACGGGATTACGGGGACAGCGAGGGGACAGCGAGGGGACAGCGGGGACAGCGAGTTGATGAGGACGGGGAGGGGACAGGGACACGTCGGGACGTGGGGACAGCGGGAGGCGGAGCCACGGGACAGGGGGACAGTGACACCCCGGGTGGGGCCACGGGGGTGTGGGGGGGGACAATCCCCCCATTGTGCAGCAGCGCCCCCGCCCCTTCCCCCCCTCCCCAATAGCGCGGGGTGGGTGACAATGGCCCTTTGTCACCGGGCGATGGAGACACCCGGGGCCACCAGCCACGGCCCCCGGGGGGGGCAGGCGACACGCGGGGACAGCCACACACGTGTCGCGTGTGCCACCCCCCCTCCCCAAAACCAGCCGCGGTTTGGGGAGGGGTCCCCGCCCCTCCCTTGCACACGCGTGTCCCTGCAGGTGCCACACGCGTGTGACGCCGTGTCCCCACCCGAGCGTGGGGAGGGGACACGAAGAGAAAAGGGGAGGGGGAGTGGGAATTTGGGGAGGTGGGGGGGGGGAGCACGGGAGGGTGGTTGGGGAGCGGGGAGGGGGGGTGGGGAGGGATGGAGAATTTGGGGCGATCCCCGCAATCCCCCTCCCCATCCCCATTCCTACCGTCACCATCGCGTCGCTGGGGAGGGGGGGGGGGGCGTCGGGAGAGGGGGGGGCGGGGGCCCCGCACGGCCCCGAGGGCTCGGGGGGGGCCCGGGGGGAGCTCCGGGGGTCGCGGCGGCGGCGGCGGCGGCACCGGGAGCTGCGAGCGGCGGCCCCGTCGGTCCTTTAAACGTCCTTGGGCGGGCGCGGGGCGGGGCCCCCCCAAAAACCGCCCCCCCCCACCCCCCACCTCCCGAGATGGTTCCGTCCGCGGCCCCCCTACCCCCCCCACAAAGGTGGGTACGACCGTCCCACCCACCCCCCCAAAAAGAGGTGGGACAGCCCAGGCTCCCCCCCCCCAAAAAAAATAAAGAACCGCCCCCCCCCAAGCCAGGGCTTGGCGAATGGGGGGGGCAGAAGCCCCCCGAGACCCCCCCAAGGCCCCGCCCACGGGAGGAGGAGGAGGAGGAGGAGGAGGAAGGAGAGAAGGAAGAAAGAGGGAATGGAGGAGGAAGAGGAGGAGAAGGAGCAGGAAGGATGGAGGGGGGGGGGGACGGAGGAGGAGGAGGAAGAGAAGGGACGGGGAGAGGAAGAGGAGGGTGATGAAGGTCGGGGGAAATCGCGCGCGGCCGCCGCCGCTTCAGCACCGGGGACAGCGCCGAGAGCGCGCCCGGTTCCCGGCCCCGAAATTGGGGAGGGGGACCCGGCCCCGACACACACCCCCCCCCCAGAGAAGCAGCAGCACGAAAAGTCCTGATTTTAATGGATTGTGGTGGGGAGGGGCTGGCAGGTCCCCAAAATGTCCCCAAACCCCAGGTGTCCTCAGAAGGGGAGGGGGTGACAAGCGAGAATAAGGAAATAAATAAAAGGTGAGGGGCGAGAGGGTCACCTGGGGGTCACCTGGGAGCGGGGAGGGGACACACAAGGACACCCCTGAGCTGAGGGGGTCCCTCAGGTGCTCGGGGGTGTCCCGGGGAGGGGCTCAGGTGCTCAGGACCCTCCCCAGGTGAGTCTTCTTCACCTCCAGGTGCAGCCGCAGGTACATCGGGGGGTGCTGGCAAGCAGGTGGGAGCCCAGGTGAGTCCAGGGGTGGGCCCAGGTGAGTCCAGGTGAATCGAGGGGGCGCCCCCTACGTGCCACGGGGCTCGGGGTGACTCTTGAGCCCCCCGTGTCTCCTCATGTGCCACGTCAGGGACGCGCGCTGGCGGCACCGGTACCCGCACACCTCACACCTGGCGGGCCGAGGTGCGGGTCAGGTGTGTCCTGCGACCCCTCCTCGCTGTTTTTTGGGGGGGTCTCAAGGCTTGGGAGGACCCCCCCGGTCACTCACTGCAGGGGGGTCTCCCCGGTGTGTGTCCTCCTGTGAACTTCCAGGTGGTTCTTGCGCTTGAAGGATTTCCCGCAGGTGTCACAGGTGAATTCCCGCACACCTGGGAAGGGGGGGGGGGGCACACCTGGGACGCAGGGGACACACCTGGGGGTGCTCACCTGAGAGGTGACCCCGTGCTGGTGGAGGAAGGATTTTGGGAGGTTTTGGGGGGCGCACACACCTGGGGCCTCACCTGAGTGGACGCCCATGTGCCGGCGCAGGTGATTTGCCAGGTAAAACCTTTTCCCACAGCCGGGCTGGGGGCACACCTGGCTCCGGCCCTTGCGGTGCACCAGGTTCACGTGGTTCTGAGGGGGGATGTGGGAGGTGAGGGGGGGGTCTAGGACAGGTGAGAGGGGAATCTGGGACAGGTAAGGGAGGTGTCTCCCCCCCTCCAGGCACCTGGAAGCTGCTGAGAGCGCTGAACTCCTGCCCACAGCCGCTGTAGGGGCAGGTGAGGGGTGAGGGGGGGTCCTCGGGGGAGGGGGCGCGGCCCCTCCTGCTCCTCCGGCGCCTGCAGAGCCTGGGGTGAGTCCCCCCCCCTCGAAAGGTGGGGGACAGGTATTAAACCAGCCTCACCTGAGACTCCTAAAGCCCCCCCAAAATCACCCCCTTCCCCTACAAACAAAACCTCAAAACCCTCCCAGGTGCTCCCCCGTTTTTCACACACTCAGGTAACCTGAACCCCCCTCCCCAAAATGACCCCTGAGCCCCCCCAGACCTCTCTGGCTCTTTGGGGATCTCGTAGATGATCGTCGACACCTCGGTGTCCTCGGCTGGGGAGGGGTCCTGGGGGGGCTCGGGAGGGGGGGGCTCGGCGGGGGGGGGCAGCTCCTCCTGCTTCAGCCTCAGCACTGCGTCCTCCTCATCCTCCTCTGCCATCAGTGGGGCTGGTGAGACCCCCCCCGAATTCCTGACACCCCCCTAAATCCACCCCCATCCTCCCCCCGGCACCCCAGCCCCCCTTACCCCACCCCATTCCTCACCCCAAATCTACTCTGACCCCAAATCCCCCCCGATCCCCCATTCCTGACCCCAAATCCCCCCTGCCCCCAAATCCCCCCCTGATCCCCCATTCCTGACCCCAAATCCCCCCTGATCCCCCATTCCTGACCCCAAATCCCCCCTGACCTCCCATTCCTGACCCCAAATCCCCCCTGCCCCCAAATCCCCCCCGATCCCCATTCCTGACCCCCAATCCCCCCTGACCCCAAATCCCCCCCGATCCCCCACTCCTGACCCCAAATCCCCCCCGATCCCCCATTCCTGACCCCATTTCCCCCCCAGCTCCCCAGTTTCCCCCCCCCCCAGCCCTTCTCCTTTACCTGTCTTAGGCAGGTGAGGCTCCACAGGTGGGGCAGGGAAGGAGCCCCCCCCTTCCAGCAGCACCTCGTGCCCCCCCACATCGAGCTGGAGCCCCCCCAGGGCCTCGTAGCCCAGGATGAGGAGGGGGGGTCCCTGCAGGAGGGTGGGGGGGCCGCCCCCATCCAGCCCCCCCCGGGCAGGGAGGGGCAGAGGCAGGGGGACACAAACCACGGCCTCCAGTGCCTCGGGAGGGGGGGCTGGACCCCCGGGAGGGGGGGCTGGACCCCCGGGAGGGGGGGCTGGAACCGTGGGACCCCCCCTTGGTGCTGCCTCCGAGCCAGAGCTGCAGCCCCCCGAGGAGGAGGAGGAGGAGGAAGAGGAGCCGGGGGCTATGGAGGGAATAGGGAGGGTAAAGGAGAGTTCCCCCCCAGCTAAAAAAATCTCTCACCAGACCCTAAAAACCTCAGGGACCACCCCAAAGAAGATCTCATCCCAAAATCAAATATCCCCCCAAAATATCCCCCCCAAAAATACTTGGGTTATCCCCAAAGACCCCCAAACCATCACCTCTACCCCTCCCACACCCCCAGGAACCCCCAAAGAAAATGCCCAGCTCACCCCTAACTTCCCCCAGACCCCCAAAAACCTCCCGTGTGCCCCCCCAACCCCATCTGTGCCTCTCCCCCCACCCTCAGCCCCACACACCACCCCCAAAAACCCCCCAAAACCCCCCCCCTGTGAGCCCCCAAAACCCCCCTGTGAGCCCCCAACCCCAGCCCAGCCCCACCCCCTGACCGTCATCTCCCTCGGAGTCGCTGAGGGGCCGCAGGGGCGAGTGCAGGTCCTGGAAGTAGCGGTGGCCACGCTCGCATTGCCACACGGCCGTGGTGTAGAGCCCCACGGACGGGTCGAGCTCGGCCAGGCGCGGCTCGTACGGGCAGCGCTGCCGGTGGTCCTCGTACCAGATCACCGCGTGCCGCAGGCAGTTCACGTTCCGGCGGCGCCCTGGCCACGGGGCACGGGGGAGAGCCACGGAGCGAGGGATGGCACCCCAAAGTCAGGGGAAGAACCCCCAAAGTCAGGGGAAGAACCCCCCCAAAGAAAGGGGAAGAACCCCCAAAGTCAGGGGAAGAACACCCCCAAAGTCAGGGGAAGAACCCCCCAAAGTCAGGGGAAGAACCCCCCAAAGTCAGGGGAAGAACCCCCCCAAAGTCAGGGGAAAAACCCCCAAAGTAAGAGGCAGAACACCCCAAAGTCAAGCACAGCCTCCCCAAAGAGCACGGACTCACTTTTCTTGCGTTTGGGTTTTTTCGGGAGCTGCTCCCAGGGTTTGCTGTGGAGAGAGAGAGAGAGAGAGGGTGGGAGAAGGGGATTGTGGAGGACCCCCAGCCTTCCTCCTCCTCCTCCTCTTCTTCCCAACTTTTCTCCTTTCCAGTCTCTTTCTCCTCCTTCTCCTCCTCTACCCCTCCCCTGCTCCTTCCTCCTCCTCTTCCACCGCTCTCTGCCTGTTCTTCGTCCTCCAGGAGCACCGGGCACAACAGGGAGATGAGGAAGAGGAGGAGGGAGAATGAGGAAGGAGAGGATGAGGTAACAACCCTTCAGCACCGCGGACAGCGCCAGGCCCGCTTCCCCGGAGGCCCGGGGCCGCTCTGCCACCCCAAAATCCGGGTGAGGGGGACACCCCCAGCCCCTCCACGACCCCCGGACCCTTCCCCACCACCCCCAAACCCTCCGCTGCTGCCGCCCCCTCCCCGGCACCGCCGTGCTCGGACCCCGCGGGCTGTCCCCGGTTCTCCCCGGCGCTCACCCGCGCCGCCCCGCTCGCTGGCCGCGCTCCAGCCCCAGCAGGTAGGCCGCCAGCTTGGCGTCGCTCCATCCGCTGCGGCGCCGCAGCTCCACCCAGGGCCCGTGCGCCTCGCCCAGGTACACGCGCCTCACGTCGTATTTCTTGCGCGACTCCAGGCGCCGCCGAGCCCGGTCCGTCTCGGTGAGGCGCGGCCGCCCCCGAGCTTTGCGGCCCCCGCCGGGGTCGGGACCCCCGGGACCCCCGGGGCCGCCGGGGCCGCGCTCGGCCGCGCTCATGGCGCGGCGCGCTGTGATGACGTCAGCGGCGGCGCGGAGCGGCTCCGCGCGCATGCGCCGAGTGCGCTGCCCGCGTCCACTTTTGGGGGGGGGGGGCGTCGGTCCCTAAAGGGGTCCCGGCGCATCTGGGGCCTAACCTGTACCAGGTGAGCAGGTACCCGCAGGTGAGCAGGTATCCCCAGGTTTGAGGTGAGCAGGTACCCCCAGGTTTGAGGTGAGCGGGTATCCCCAGGTGTGCAGGTACTCTCAGGTGTGCAGATACCCCCAGGTGTGCAGGTACCCCCGTCTATTCACTGGGGACCCCCCCAAACTGACTGGAACTCCCGTCCCCCCCACCAGAACCCACCGGGGACCCCCCTCCCCAAATTGAAATGAGGGACATCACTCCCTCCCAGTGCCCCCAGTCACCCCCCTGGGCTCCCCAAACTGGGTTTGGGGGGAGAAGGCACGAAACTGGGGAGGGGAAACGACCTCCCAGCACCCCAACCCTCCTCCTGGGCCCCAAAATCCCCTCCTCTGGCCACCGGGTTTTGGGGGGTGGCACAAAACCCCTCCATGCCCCCCCCCCCAAACCCCTCAAATCATGACACTCCCTCTCTGTCACAACACCCCTTTTATTCTCCGCTGCTTTTTGGGGGGTCTCCCCCTCGCTTGCCGCCGTCCTGCCCCTCGGGGGGCTCCAGCTCTGCTGCCGGGGGCATCCCCGAGCCCAGCTGTGGGGTCTGGGGTCCCTCGTGGGGGTCAGCAGAGGGGTCCCCGCCCTCGGTGAGGCGGAAGACGACGGGGGTGCGCCCCAACACCGGGTTCTGCTCCTGCAGCCCCGAAATCCACCTGCCCAAGGTGTGCCGGTCACCTGCTCCCGCCATGCACAGGGCGAACACGGGACCCTCCTCCACTGAACACGGGGGACAGGCAGGTCACAGGGGGTGCAGGTGACCCCCAGAAACCCACCCGACTCCCCCCCAAACTCACCTTCATCCACATCAAAGTCTTCATCATCCCAGGGGCCGCGCTCCAGGTCCAGCTCCAGGTACAGCGGGAAGTAAAAGCTGCGCTCGGGGTCCGGGGGGGGGTCCTGGGGGAGCAAGGAGGGGGGTTCTGGAATGTTCTGGGGGTCTCTGTCCCCTCCTGGAGCCCCCCCCAGGATCCCCCAGACTCACCCTGAGGTGTGGGGGCAGGGGGTCCCCCCGTAACACGAAATATTTGAGGAGGGTCCCGCGGAGCCACAGGGGGAACGGCCCCTCCACGAACACGGGGCGGGAAGGGTCGTGCTGGGCCAGGAGCTGCCTCTGCTCCGGGCTCTGGGAGCCTGGGGACAGGGGGACAGCTGGGGACAACCCAAACGCACCCCAGGCACCCCAAACCCGACATCAAACCCCCTCACGCAGCCTCCTAAAAAACACCAAAACCCTCCCAAGGGCCTCAAACATCCCCTCAAGTTATCCCAAATCCTTCCCAAGGGACCAGCCCCCTCCAGGGCACCCCAAGGGACCCCTCCAAGACCCCCCAAAACTCACTGACAATGTAGGGCTGGACGGAGCCTTCATCTTTTCCTGTGTCTGGCACGGGCCGCTGTGGGATGGGGACACAAGGGTCACTGCAGGGACACGCCCTGTCCCCATCCTGTGTCACTGTCCCCACCCTGTGTCACTGTCCCCATCCTGTGTCCCTGTCCCCATCCTGTGTCACTGTCCCCATCCTGTGTCCCTGTCCCCACCCTGTGTCCCTGTCCCCACCCTGTGTCACTGTCCCCATCCTGTGTCCCTGTCCCCATCCTGTGTCACTGTCCCCACCCTGTGTCACTGTCCCCATCCTGTGTCACTGTCCCCATTCTGTGTCCCTGTCCCCATCCTGTGTCCCTGTCCCCATCCTGTGTCACTGTCCCCATTCTGTGTCCCTGTCCCCATCCTGTGTCCCTGTCCCCATCCTGTGTCACTGTCCCCATTCTGTGTCCCTGTCCCCATCCTGTGTCCCTGTCCCCACCCTGTGTCACTGTCCCCATTCTGTGTCCCTGTCCCCACCCTGTGTTCCCCCAGCTGTGTCCCTGTCCCCTCACCTGTCCCCCCCCCACCTGTGCCCACCTGGATGACGCTGATGGTGGCGCCGGGGTCCCCGGCCATGCGCTGCAGCCCCAGGCGCGCTGTCGCCAGCCCGGGGGGCGGCAGCCGCGGGGGCAGCGGGTGGGGGTCCAGGTGGCGGAACCGGGGCAGCCAGAACATCATCCTCTGCACCTTCCTGAGGGGGCGGCTGCGCGGCCCGAACACCCCCAGCAGCAGGAACCGCGTCTCGGCGTCGGGAACCACCCCTGGGGACATTGGGGACACTTAGGGGACATTGGGGGGATTGGGGTCAATGGGGACATTGAGGGGACATTGAGGTAACAGCAGCAGGAACCACATCTTGGCACCGGGCACCACACCTGGGGACATTGAGGGGACATTGGGGGGATTGGGGTCAATGGGGACATTGAGGTGACATTGAGGTAACGGCAGCAGGAACCACATCTTGGCACCGGGCACCACCCCTGGGGACATTGGGGACACTTAGGGGACACTGGGGGGATTGGGGTCAATGGGGACATTGAGGGGACATTGGGGGGACTGGGGTCAATGGGGACATTGAGGGGACATTGGGGGAACTGGGGACGTGGAGGACATTGAGGGGACAGGTGACTCAGAGAGGTACCAAGGGACCCGTGGGGACATGAAGGGACAGGCGAGGACAGGGACACAAGGGGAGGGTGACACACAGCAGGGCAGGGCGACTCCAGCTGTCCCCTGAGGAGCAGAAAATTCCCCAGATCCGCGCGTTGCCCGCCCAGCACGCACCGTATCGCTCCATCTGCTCCAGCACCTGCAGGCCGCACTCCTGCTGCCGCGGGAACGGGAACAGCAGGCGCTGCACGGGCCCGCGGGGCACCCAGGGCCCGCGGGGCAGGAGCCGCAGGAGCCCGTTGTAGGCAGCCAGGCTGCGCTCCACGCCCAGCGCCGGCATCGCCGCCAGCGCCGCCTCCACCAGCGCCAGGCGACCACCGCGGCCCGGTGGCGACCGAGCCATGTCCTGCAGGGCCGCCTCGAAGGCCGCGGGGCCGCGCCGGGGGGCTCCGGTGTCGCCGGTGTCCCCATCGTGGGGGTCCTGGTGGGAGTCGTCGTGGTGAGTCTTGTGGGAGCGGAGGCGTCGCGATGGGGCCTTGGGGGTGGCACCCCTGAAAGTGTCACCCCTCGAGGTGTCACCCCTCGAGGTGTCGCTCCCCAGAGGCCCACGGGGGTGCGGATCGCGCTCTTCGTCGCGTATCTCGTGCAAACGGCGATGCCACGCTGGTGTTCCCGAGGTGGCACCTCGCGAAGTGTCACCCCTTGTTGGGGTGTCACCCTCCGTGGGGTGGCACTGCTGCGGCCTGCGAGGTTTTGGGGTCCCCGCGGTGTCACCCCCTTCAGTGGGAGCACGAGCTGGGCGCTGGCACAAGCTCCGACAGAGCTGGGGAGGGAAAAGGGGTCACCACGCCTGTCCCCGTGTCCCCCCGCCATGGCCCTCGTGTCCCCCCGTGTCCCCACAGCCCCTCTCTCCCCCCTGTCCTCGGCGTCCCCCGCGCCTGCCGGACTCCCCGCGCACCTCCGGCGCTGCGGGGCTGCCCCAGAGGCCCCGGGGCAGCGCCCGGACCCAGCTCAGCCTCATGTCGCCGGTTGTCGCCGCGGTGTCGGGGCTCACGGCCCAGCCCCGCTGTCCCCACGCCGGGTCGCGCCGCTGGGCGCCGCCATCTTGGCCGTGACCCCGCGCGTCAGGGCCAGGGGGCGGGGCCTTCCTGAGCAGCCAATCAGCGCGCGGCTTTGCGCCTCCAGCGCGGTGATTGGCAGGGAGCGCGGGGGCGGGGCTAGGTGGGGTTCCCCCGTGACGTCAGAGCGGGACCCCGGGATGAGCTCAGGGACGGGGATACGCGGTGACGTCACACGGGGTTTAACGATGATGTCAGAGTCGCACCGGGGGGGGGAGACCCCGACGGAAGCTCGGGGGGTGGGGGGACACCGAGGGTTCCCCAAATCCCTGGGGCCGAGGGGGGGGGGATCCTGGGTGTCCCCCCAGTCCCTTGGGGGGGGTCTCGGAGTCGCGGGGAGGGGGCGGGGACGGACTGGGGGAGGGGGAGGGGGACATTCCCCACCCGTGACGAGTCGTGTCCCCCCCCCGAGGGGGCGGCGGAGTCCGATCCGGTGACGGCACCGAGTGGGGGACGCGGCGGGGGGAGAACCGCGGTGTCCTGGGGGGGGGTCCGCGGCACCGGAGGGGAGGGGGGTCCCAAATGTCCGGGATAGAGACCCCAGGTGACCCGCGGGGGGTCCCCAGGAATCGTGGGGAGACCCCGGTGTCCTCGGGGGGGGTCCCCGCTCGAGGGGGACACCCAGGTGACCCCGAGGGGGGACACAGGTGTCCGGTGGGAGGGGGGAGAACGGGAAAGGGCCGGTTTGGGGCGGGGGGGCTGTTCCGGGACTCCCCTGGCACCCCCCGGGATCCCCCCCCCCCACTCCGGGATCCCCCCCGCTAAATGTGGAAAAAATGACGCCATCACCCGCCCCGCCGTGACGTCAGCGCGGCGGAGGCCTCGGATTGGCTGCGGCCGGCCCGGCCCGGGGGGGGCTCCGCGCCCACCGCCCACTTTTAAAAGTGGCGGCGGCGCCGGGACGGGACCGGGAGGGACCGACCGAGGGCACCGACCCGACCCGAGGGCACCGACCCGACCCGGGACAGCCCCGAACCCACCCGGGACAGCCCCGAACCGGCGCGACCCGCCCGCCTCGACCCCCACCGGAGCCACCGAGACCCCCCCGGGACCCCCGAAATGTCCAACGCGCACTTCAACCGCGGCCCGGCCTATGGGCTGTCGGCCGAGGTGAAGAACAAGGTGAGCGGCACCGAACCGAACCGAGCCGGGGCGATCCGGGCGGGGCCGGGCAGGTGCGACCCTGCCGGGATGGGGGAGGGGGGCGGCAGCTCAGGGGGCGGGCAGGGGTCGCGGCAGGACCCGGCGGGAGCGGGGGCGGGACCCGGCGCTGTCCCTGGTGCTGCCCCGGGAGGGAAGAGACGGGCACCGGGACAGGGGGGCGGCACCGGGGTGTCCCCCCCTCCCCCGGGGGTCTCACCGGGCTCCGGTTTACCGGGGACGGTGTTGGGGCTGCCCGGGGAGCTCCGCACCCTCCGGTCCCTCCGGCAAGCGGGAGGTGGCGGGAGCGGGTCCCCGGTGGCGATGAGGGAGGGGAGGGGGCGACACCGGGGTTCACCCCCCCGTGAGCACCGGGAGGCCGTGCTGGGCACCGGGTGGTTAAGGGTTAACGGGAGTGGGGGGTTTGTTGGCCCGGGGGGCTCCCGGTCCTCGCGGCGGGCGGGACGTGGCGCGCACCGGGACCCCCTCGGGACGGGGGGTCCGGGGATGGCGACGCCGGGGTCACCCCCTGAGCACCGGGGGCTGCCGCCCCGTTAAGGGTTAACCCGGACGGGGTTCGGGTGTCCCGGGGGGGCCCCACCGACCCCCGAACCCGCGGGAGGTGACGGACACCGAACTGGAGCGGGGGGAGGTGGGGAGGGCGACACCGGGATCCCCCCGCTGCGGGGGCGACACCGGAACGGAGCGGGAGGACACCGAGACCCCCCCCCCCAACCACGAGCTCCCGGGGGGGGGAAAGGGGGTGTCCCGCCGGTGTCCGCCCCGTGAAGGGTTAACGGGGGGCGGTTCGGGTGAACCGGCGGGCGGGAGATGCCGGACACGGCGGGGGGATGGACACAGCGAGGGGGGTCCCGCAGAGCACCGGCCCGTGAAGGGTTAACCGGGGGTGGGGGGGATCGGCGGCCCGGGGGGGCCCCGGAGCCCCCCGGCCCCGCCGTGAGCCCTTATAAGGCGGCGGAGCGCGGCGGGCGGGCGGCGGCGGCCCCGGCCCGGGGCTATATATGGGCAAAGGTTCGGCCGGCCCGGTCGCCCGCGGCTCCCGGGGGGGCCGGGGCGGGGCGAGGGGGGGGCGATCCGGGCACCCCCGGCATTCCCGGCTCCCTCCGCCCCTCCCGGGAACGGGGCAAAAACGGGGGGCACCGGGGACTCTCTGTCCTCGGCGCGGCTGCCGCGTCTTCCCTCAGGGTGTCCCCAAAGTCCCTTTTCGGTGTCCCCAAAGTCCCTTTTTGCTGTCCCCCACGGACGTTCTCCATGTCCCCTTTCTGGTGGGGATGTGTCCCCCCCGACTGCGGCCCCACATCCCCCTGGCAGTGTCCCCCCCATGTCCCCAGCGCTGTCCCCCACATCCTCCCTTGTCCTCCCGACACCGTCCCCCGTGTCCCCTCGTGTCCGGGACCGTGTCCCCCACACTCTCCACGCCACCGTGTCCCCCCTGGCGGTGTCCCCGTGTCCCCTGACCGTGTCCCCGTGTCCCCACAGCTGGCCCAGAAGTACGACCCGCAGCACGAGCGGGAGCTCCGTGCCTGGATCGAGGGGACCACGGGACGCCGGATCGGGGACAACTTCATGGACGGGCTCAAGGACGGCGTCATCCTCTGCGAGTACGACCCCCACCCCGACCCCCTGGGACCCCAAATTTTGTCCCCAGTCCTGGCGCTGACCGGGCCGTGACCGTCCCCGGATCCCTGGGATCGAGTCTGGGATGATCCCCCTGGAAATCAGCGCGATTTTAACCCCCCCCTCACCTGGGCTGACCCCTTACCCCTGCTGAGCACAACCTTGGGGAACCTCCTGAACCCCAAAAAGGGACACAGAGACCCCCCCGAAACCCAAAAAGGGACACAGTGACCCCCCCGAACCCCAAAAAGGGACCTCGGCCACCAGCTCCAGCTCCTCGTCCTCGGGGGACCCCTCCCCGCCGTGGGGACAGCAAGAAACTCAGGGGAACCCCAAAAAAAGAGACCCCAAAAATGTACCCTGGGGTCATGTGAACCCCAAAAATCAACCCCGGGGTTTGGGGAAACCCCTGAACCCCAAAAAACCCAAAAAAAAGTTCACAGGAACTTCCCTGAGCCACAAAGTGGGACTGGTGTTGAGCCTGTCCCCCCTGCACCCCAATCCTGGCGGGATTCTGGGGTCACGCCCACTGCCCTCACCTGTGCCGCCCTCACCTGTGCCGCCCTCACCTGTGCTCCAGGCTCATCAACAAACTGCAGCCGGGCTCGGTGCCGAAGGTGAACGAACCCGTCCAGAACTGGCACAAGGTGAGGGGGGAAACCCCCCCAGAAAATCCCGGGGTTTGGGGCGGGTTTGGGGCGGGGTTCTGATCCCAAATCCGGCTCCGAATCCCTCTGGGCGCAGCTGGAGAACATCGGGAATTTCCTGAGGGCCATCACACGCTACGGGGTCAAGCCCCACGACATCTTCGAGGCCAACGACCTCTTCGAGAACACCAACCACACCCAGGTCCAGTCCACCCTCATCGCCCTCGCCAGCCAGGTGACCCCACAGGGGGGTGGGATGGGGTCCTGGGGGGGTCTGGGGGGGTCCTGAGGGTCCTCGAGTCCCTTTGGAGGACAGAAAGCCACAGGCTGCTGCCTCACCTGGGGGGGGTGCAGAGGGGGTATTTGGGGGTCTGGGGAGGGTATTTGGGGTGTGGGGAGGGTATTTTGGATTTGGGGAGGGTATTTGGGATCTGGGGAGGGTATTTGGGATCTGGGGAGGGTATTTGGGGTCTGGGGAGGGTATTTGGGATCTGGGGAGGGTATTTGGGGTCTGGGGAGGGTATTTGGGGTGTGGGGAGGGTATTTTGGATTTGGGGAGGGTATTTGGGATCTGTGGAGGGTATTTGGGATCTGGGGAGGGTATTTGGGGTCTGGGGAGGGTATTTGGGATCTGGGGAGGGTATTTGGGGTCTGGGGAAGGTTTTGGTGGTCTGGGGAGGGTATTTGGGGTCTGGGGAGGGTATTTGGGGTCTGGGGAGGGTATTTGGGGTCTGGGGGGACCCCGTGACCCCCCCCCCAACCCCCCGTTCTCCGCCAGGCCAAGACAAAGGGGAACAACGTGGGGGGGCTGGGGGTGAAATACGCCGAGAAGCAGCAGCGGCGCTTCCACCCCGAGAAGCTGCGCGAGGGCAGGAACATCATCGGGCTGCAGGTGACACCTGGGCACACCTGGGGACACGGCGGGGGGGCGGCGCTGGGGACACTCGGTGACGCTGTCGCTGTCCCCAGATGGGCACCAACAAGTTCGCCAGCCAGCAGGGCATGACAGCGTACGGGACACGGCGACACCTGTACGACCCCAAACTGGGCACGGACCAGCCCCTGGACCAGGCCACCATCAGCCTCCAGATGGGCACCAACAAAGGCGCCAGCCAGGTGGGGACAGGGGACACGGCCACCCAAAGGGGACATGGGCACATTGTCACTGCCGGGGGACACGGCCACCCAAAGGGGACATGGGGACATTGTCACTGCCGGGGGACACGGGACATGGGGACATTGTCACTGCCGGGGACACGGCCACCCAAAGGGGACATGGGGACATTGTCACTGCCGGGGGACACGGCCACCCAAAGGGGACATGGGGACATTGTCACTGCCGGGGGACACTGCCACCCAAAGGGGACATGGGGACACAGGGACATGGGGACATTGCCACCCCTGAGGGACACAGGGCCATGGAGAAGGGATGGCACCAGGGCGACTTGGATGTCCCTTGGATTAGGGGGACAAAGAGACATTGGGGACAAACGACTGGAGGGAGAGGGACACAGAGACCCTGTGGGCACCAAGGGGAGGACAGAGGGACCCTGAGGTGCCACTGTCCCAGCTGGTGGCCCCAGGGGGACAAAGGGACTCTGGGGACAAACAGAGGGGACTCTGGGGACAAAGACGGGGGACGGACAAGGGGAGTCCCCGAGGTGCCACTGTCCCAGCCGGTGGCCCGGACAGCCCCGAGGAGCCCGGAGCAGGGTGACAAAGAGGGACTTTGAGGAGGGAATAAAGCGACTCCGGGGCCTCTGTCCAGGCGGGGATGACGGCGCCGGGGACGAAGCGTCAGATCTTCGAGCCGGCGCTGGGCATGGAGCACTGCGACACCATGACCATCGGGCTGCAGATGGGCAGCAACAAGGGCGCGTCCCAGCAGGGCATGACGGTGTACGGGCTGCCCCGCCAGGTCTACGACCCCAAATACTGCGGGGGCCCCGAGCTGCTGGGCCACGACGGCTACGACGGCCACGACGGCCTCTACAACTCGCAGTAGCCGCCGGCGCCGCGGCCGCTTTGCAGCCCCAACAGCACCGCTCGTCACCGGCCTCACCGCGCCCCGCGGAGCCGGCACCGGGGGCGGGAACCGGCACCGCCACCCGCGCCAGGCTCGACCCTGGGATTGCTCCTGGAGGGGGGATCGGGACCCCCGAGGGGGAAACAATCCCGGGATCGGGGCTGGGGTCGGCCCCCGAAGCGGGGGGAACAGTGCTGGGATTGACCCCAGGGTCGGGCCTGGGGGGGCTCGGCCCCCGCCACGTGTGAAGCCACCGAGGCACAATAAAAGCCACACGCAAAAGTGACGCTGCCGTGGGGGGGACGCTGAGGGGACATCCGAGAGATGGCGGGGGACAAGGGCCACCAGAGCGGGGTGTTTATTGCGGGGCAGCGCTCCCAAAACGTGTCACGCCCGTCCCGATGTCCCCCTGGGGACAAGGACAAGACTCAGGTGCTGCGGGAGAGAAATGTCGTCACCGCCCCCCCCCCCGCAGCAGGTCCTGGGGGGAGTCACCGGGTCCTGGGGGGCGTCACCGGGTCCTGGGGGCGTCACCGGGTCCTGGGGGCTGTTGTCACCCCCCCGGGGGTTTGGGGACAGGGCAGTGTCGCCCCCCCCTCCCCGGCTGTCACTGGTTGGCGGCTTCGCAGGCGTCGATCCAGTCGCTGTAAACGTCCACGGGCTCCGACAGGTCTGGGGGGGCCGTTAAGGCTCCAACACGGATTTGGGGGGGTCCCGGTGGGTCCCCGGAAGGGGTCACGGGGGGGTCCCGGTAAGGATACAGGTGATAGGGGTCTGGAACTCCTCCAGGCACACGGTGCACGAGATCACCCCGGTGTTCCGGGCGCGGTCCCTGTGCGGGCAGGGCAGGGTCGTGACCCCTCCGGGCTCTGCCCCGACCGGCCCCGGGACCGTCCCGTGCCCCGACCCGCACCCCCCGCCCCTCCCGGGGCCGTTTCCTCCCGCGACCACGACACCCCTGCCCGGTTCATCACGCCCGCCCCGTGTCCCGGTCCATGTCCCCCCTCTCTGCTCCCTCCCTGGGTTCCTCTGTCGCCGTTTCCGCGCTGCCGCCCATCCCCGTGTCCCGTCTGCGGTATTCCCCCGGTCCCCGGTGTCCCCCGCTCACATCTTGACGTCGCAGGACTTCTCGTGGTTGCAGAATGGACACGTGAACTGCGTCTCCAGCGTCCCCGTCATCTTCTTCTTAGGCGGCGGCTTCCGCTTCGACTTGCGGCGGCCCATGGCGGCAGCCCCGGAGCCGAGAACCGGGAACGGCCTCGGGAATGGGAACGACACCGGGATCGGCCCCGGGAGCCGCCTCGGAGCGGCCCTGACCCGCTGCGGGACGCGCCGGGGGCGGCTCGACCCCTCCGGGACCCTCCCGGTCCCTCCCGGTCCCTCCCGGTTCCTCCCGGTTCCCCACGCCGCGCTCCCGCCGCGTTCCCGGAAGTGCCGCCCCTCCGCCCTCAGCCAATCAGCAGCGGGAACAGCGCGCTCCGCTCCGCTCACTTGTTGATAGACGCAGCGCCCCAGCCAATCAGCGACTAGCATGGTGCCCCGCCCACCAGGTGATGGACGTGAGGCTCCACCCAATCAGCAGCGCGGAAGGCGCGGCCGCCGCTCTCAGGCCCCGCCCCCCGCGCGGTTTCGGGTCCGTCAATGGCGGCGGCGCCGTTCAAAGCGTTTATTGCGGTCACTGGCCACCGGGGCAGCCCAGGCGGGGGTCGCAGTGTCCCCAGTGTCCCTCAGGCCACGGGGGGGCCCCAGGCCGCGGTCATTGGTCAGTGTCGGGTCCCCCAAGGGGTCAGAGATCGCGGGGCGTCCCCAAAGCCAGGGGTCCCAGTGTCCCCAGAGGGGTCAGAGATCCCGACTGTCCCCCAGGAATGGGGCCCCAGTGTCCCCAGAGGGGTCAGAGATCCCGACTGTCCCCCAGGAACGGGGTCCCAGTGTCTCCAGTTGTTCCCAGTGTCCCCCAGGAATGGGGTCCCAGTGTCCCCAGTGTCCCCTGGGGGGATTCAGAGATAAGGGGGTGTCCCCAGGAATGGGGTCCCAGTGTCCCCAGTTGTCCCAGTTGTCCCCGGGGCTCAGACGTGCCGGGGGGGCAGCGTCACACGGTGCAGGACGCGCCCGGTGGCCTCCAGGAAGGTGACAGTGACCGCGCTGGGCTCCAGGCGCAGGTGGGCGAAGCCGCCGGGGCTCGTGGGGCTCCCGAAGAAGAACCGGAGGGAACCGGGGGGCACGGAGCCGTCGTGGGGCCGGGAATCCTCCATGAAATTCCCGGCACCGCTCAGGATGTAACCCACACCCCCCTCCTCCAGGTACTGCGGGAGAAAAGGGGGGGATTTAGAGGGGGACACACCTGGAGGACACACCTGGGGTCACCCCCCCCCCGGCACCCGGACAGGTGCCTGCACATCTGGGCACCCCGCCCCTTGGGGACACCGCGGTGTCCCCGCACCTTTGGGGCGGGGTTCGGGGGTTTTCCCTGCACACCTGAGCTCAGCCTCACCTGCAGGTTGTGGTCGTGGCCGCACAGGTAAGCGGTGACGCGGTGGCGCCGCAGCAGCGGCCGCAGCAGCCGCAGCAGACACGGCGTGGGGCCGTGCTTGGCCACCGACCACACCGGGTAGTGGCCGGCCACCAGCACGAACCTGTCCCCGGCCGCCGCTTCCAGCTGTGCCCGCAGCCAGGCCAGGTGAGCCCCGGCTGCCACCGCGTCGCGGGGACCCGCGGGGACGTCCCCGAGGCCGAAATCGTCGGTGTGGCCGCAGAGCAGCACCGTGTCCAGCACCAGCAGCCGCGCCGAGGAGTTGGAGCCGGGGATGTGCAGCCGCAGGCTGTAGTAGGGGTGCGGGAAGTGCCTGCGGGGACACCGTGGGGACACTTGGGGACAGTCTGGGGACAGCCCAGCACGAGGGACGGCGCGGGGGAAGACACGGGGACAAGCGGGGACATCGTGGGGATGTGCGGGGACAAGCGGGGCACAGTACGGGGATGTAGCGAGGGGGCTGGGGACAGTCTGGGGACACCCTGAGGGGGATGGGGACAGTCTGGGGACACCCTGAGGGGGCCGGGGACAGTCTGGGGACACCCTGAGGGGGCCAGGGGACAATCTGGGGACACCCCCGCGCAAGGCACAGGGTGTAGTAGGGGTGGGGGAAGCGCCTGCGGGACCTGAGGGCGCCTGGGGACAGCGTGAGGACACGCGGGGACATGCCAGGCGGGGCTGGGGACACCCGGAGAGGACCTGGGGACACCGTGGGGACACCCGGAGAGGACCTGGGGACACCGTGGGGACACTCCAGCGCCAGGCACGGGCTGCAGCCGTGGGGACACCGTGGGAACTCTTGGGGACATCTCCAGGGGGGCCTTGCGGGATGGAGCGGGGGGGGCTTGGGGACATTGTGGGGGCACTCGGGGACCCTCGGGGACACTCGGGGACACTTGGGGACACTCGGGGACAGTACCAGCGTGGCGAGTGGTGGCTGTAGCGCAGCTGCGCCGTGACGTTGCCGGCGTGGTCGTGGTTCCCGGCCATCACGTACCAGGGGACACCGCGGAGCCCCGGGGACACGAACACGCGCTCGAAGGTGTCCTGGGGGACAGCGGAGGGGACATTGGGGACACCACTGGGATGAATTGTGTCCCACCCCCCAGATTTTGGGGTGTCCCCGCGGGGGGGGTTACCTGGAACCGGGGGTCCCACTCGTCGCGCACCCCCTCGTAGTAGAAATTGTCGCCGAGGGCCAGCACGAAGTCGCCGCCCAGCTCGGTGGCCACCTGGCCCATGGCGGCCGCCGTGGCCACCTCGCGAGGGGTCACGAAGGGGGGGTCGGGGAGCCCCCCCCAGTCCCCCAGGGCCAGGAAGGTCAGAGCCCCCCCATGGCCCCCCCCGGCTGTCACCGCTGTCACCGGGGTCACCGCCAGCCACAGCAGCAGCGCCAGCATCTGGGGGGGACACGGGGGGGGGACACGGGGGGACACGGGGGGTCACGGGGGGGGGGACACAGTGGGGACACGGGGGGGACACGGGGGGACACGGGGGGGGACACGGGGGGGACACGGGGGGACACGGGGGGACACGGGGGGGACACGGGGGGACACGGGGGGGGACACGGGGGGGACACGGGGGGGACACGGGGGGGACACGGGGGAGGGGTCACAGCTCAGCCCGGGGGCTGGGGGTGTCACCCCCCACCCCCCCCGTGGGACCCGCACGGTTTTGGGGGGTCCCTGTCCCCTCCAGGGGGGTCCCAGGTGTCCGGGGGGGGTCCCCTCCCCCCTCCCCGCCCCTCCCCCCGGGGGTCACTCACCGTCCTGGTCCCTGCTGTCCCCTCGTGGCCCCCCCACCCCCGCTCCGGCCACTCCGGCCCTTTATGGCCACAAAAAGGGGAAGCGGGGTCGCCTCCCCCCCCGTGCCCCCCCCTCCCCCCCGGGCCAGCTGTCACCTGACAACCCGCGGGGACACTGGGAGCGCGGGGGGAGGGCACTGGGAGCACTGGGAGCACTGGGACAGGGAGGGCCGGGCTACTGGGAGCACTGGGAAATGGGAATCATCTGGAAATCCCCAAAATTCCCCAAATCCGCTCCAGCCACGGGATTGAAGGACACGGACACGCCCCCAAAATCCCCCCCAGACCCCCAAAATCTCCCTCAGGTCCCCCCCAGGCCCCAGAAATCCCCCCCAGACTTACCAAATCCCCCCGTGCCCCTCCCCAAATGCCCCTCACGACCCCAAAATCTCCTCCGGACCCCCCCAATTCCCCCCCCCCAGCCGGGCCAGGCGCACTCAGCGGGTAACGACACTTTTATTTCCATTTTTTTGTTTGTTTTTTTTTTTTTTTTCCTTTTCCGCCCCTTTTTTTTTTCCGCGGTTTTTTTTTTTAGTTTTTTTTTTTTTTTTCCTCATCCCGCGATGGGAGGGGGGAGTGGAAGGGGGGGAGGGGCAGACCCCACCCCCCCTGGGAAATGACGTCACTACCACGTGCAGGGGGGTGAGGGGCGACCTGGGGGGGGGTGGGGGGGGGTCCCCAAAAATGTGCAACGCTGGTGCGGGCAGGTCCCGAGCCCCCCCAAAATCGCCCCTCCCCCCTTCCCCCAGGGTTTTATTTTGGGGCGCGGGGGGGGGGGGGGAGGGGGAAACACCCAAAATTGGGGTACCCAGAGATGGGGGGAGGGGTCGCATTGCCCGGGGATGGGGGGGGGAGGGGCCCATTGCTGGTGGGGGGGGGGGTCCCCAAATGTTGGGGGCCCCCATTGCTGGTGGGAGGCCCCAAGGGGGGCCCCGAAATGGGGGGAGCCCAAAAATTGGGGGGTGGGGGAGGGGGGGTGTAAGGGGGGGGGTGTTTCTCGTGGGGGGAGGGGGGTCCCAAAAATCGGGGAGGGTGGGGGAGGGGTCACGGGGTGGGGGGGGGGGGGGGAAAGGCCCCAAAATTGGGGTTGCCCAAAAAGGGGGGGCCCGAATGATTGTCCCCATTTTGGGGAGGGGTCTCGGAGAGGGGGCGGGGGGGGAAGGCACGCGGGGGGGTCTAAGGCAAATGCGATTTTGGTCCATCTGACCCCAAAATCCGGGGGGCCGGGGGAGGGGGGGGCTGAACCCCCCCCCCAAAATCATCCCCGGTGTGGGGGGAGGGGCAGGGGGGGGGTCCCATCCCGTGTCCCCTCCCCCCCCCCCCCAGACACCGAAATCAGCCGAAGGTGCAGAAAACCCCAAAATGAGCAAAATGCCCCCAAAATTCCGCCCCCCACCCCCCCCCCCCTCCCCGTGGTGGGAATTGGGGCCCCCGTGACCCCCCCAGAACGCGAGTTCGGAGCAAAATTACCCAAAAACCATAAAAATAAAAATTAAAAAAAAATTTAAAAATTGAGGGGAGAGGGGGGAGGGAGCCCCCGATGGGTAAAATCCGGGAAAATTTGGGGATTTTCCCCCAAAAAAGCACTTGGAGAGCGGGGGGGGGGGAGACCCGGAAAGGGGGGGTTTGACCCCAAAATGGGGGGGCGGACCCCGGGGGGGGAGGGGAGCACAACAAGGGGGGGGATTTGACCCCAAAAAGGGGAAAATTGGGGCGAAAAAGGGGGAGGGGGGAACCCCAAAATGGGGAGGGGGGGGGGGGGGGTCTGACCCAAAAAAAGGGGAGGGGGAGGGGACGGGGTTTGACCCCAAAACGGGGGGGAGGGGGTTTGACCCCAAAATAGGGGGGGGGGGTTTGACCCCGGAGGGGGGGGGGGGGGGGGGGGTAATTGCACTTAATTAAAAAAATGAGCAGGAAGATGGAGGGGGGGAGGGGTAAAGAGGGGGAGGGGCGGGGGGACCCCAAAGCTGGGGGAGGCCGGGGGGTTTTTGGGGGGGGGTTTTTTTTGGGAGGGGGAGGGTTTTTTTGGGGGGGGGGGTGGTTTTTTTGGGGGGTGTTTTTTTTGGGGGGGGGGGGGCCCCCGCCGCCCCCCCGCTCGCTGGCCTGCAGCGAGGGGGGGGCTCCCCCCCCCCCCCACCCCTCCCCTCCCCCCCCCCCTCGGGCACGCGCGTGTGCGGGGCGAGTGCTGGTGATGGGGGAGGGGCACACGCGGGTGCGCGCCTGGGGGGGCGGGGGGCGCGCCTTTTTTTTTTTTTTTTTTTTTTTGAGGGGGAAGTGTTGATTTTTTTTTTTTTTTTTTTAAGTTTGGGGGGGGCGCGACTCTCCTCCCCCCCCCCCAAACCTTCACCCCCCCCTCCCCCCCCTTCCAGCGCCTTTTTTGCCCCCCCCTCCCCCCTCTCCCCCCTCCGGGGTGACCCTGTGTGTGCCGGGGGGGGGGGGGGGGGGCCTTGTTTTTCTTTTTTTTGTTTTTTTGGGGTGGGGGGACACATCAGAGAGGCCGAACCCTCATCCACGTCGTGGGGGTGGGGTCGGGGCCCCCCCCGGGGGGCGGACGGCGGCGAGGAGGGGGCGGGGGGGGCCGGGTGGGGTTTGGGTTTTTTTTTTTGGGGAGGGGGGGGGAAGTGGGGAAATGGGGGGGGGGGGATTGCGGCGGGTTTTTGTTTTTTTTTTTTTTTCTGTTGTTGTTGTGTTGTTTTTTTTTTTTTTTTTTGTGGAATTTTCGTGGGAATTTTTTTTTTTTTTCGTGTTTTGTTTTTTTCCCGTTTTTCTCCTTTTTCCGGGCGGTTTCTCCTCGTCCGGGGGCGGCGTCAGAGGAACCAGGACTGGGGGGAGAGGGGGGTCAGCAAAGTGGGGGGGGGGGACACAAAAACAACCCCCCCCCCCAAAAAACTCCTGGGTGACCCCCCCGTGACATCGACCCCCCCCGGGACATCACGCCCCCCTCACCTGGGGGGTCCCTGAGGTTTCGGGGGGGTCGTGACCCCCAAAAAGGGTTGAGACCCCCCCCTTAAACTCGGGGGTCGCTGGGGGTGGGGCTGGGGGCCCCCCCATGCTCAGGGGTCTCCAGATTGGGGGGGGGGGGGGCTGGAAGACCCCGAGGCCCCCCCCCCAAGATGGAGAGGGGGGGAGGGGTCACCCCAGACCCCCCCAGACCCCCCAGGAGGGGGTGAAGCCCCCGCCCCCCATTTTGGGGGGGGTCCCCAAGGCGGGCACATGGCCTGGGGGGGGAGGGGGGGGAACACCCCCCCCCTTGGCTTGGCCACGCCCCCCCTTGGCAGCCGCGCCGCCATTGGCTGAGCCGCCGCCGCACCACCGCGCTCAGCCAATGGGATCGCTCGGCGCCGCCGCAGCGCCCGCAGCCTGCCAAGGCCCTGCCCGTGCCAGCCAATCAGCGCCGGCCCCGCCTCCTCCTGCCTCGCGGTGCCAGCCAATCAAATCCCGCCGTGCTTGGCCCGCCGAGAGCCCCCATTGGCTGCCAGCCCTGACCCCCCCCCTTTCCTCCGTGTCCTATTGGCTCCGGGCCCCGCCGCGCTCCCGCGCACGGCGCCAGCCAATCAGCGGCCGGCAGCGCTGGGCAGGCAGCCAATCAGCGGCCGGCAGCCCAGGGCAGGCAGCCAATCGGGCGTCGTGCCACGGGGCCGGGGGGGCCAATGGCGACAGCGCTGGGGCGGCTTAGCCACGCCCCCCTTTGTCCCCGCGATGATGTCACCGCGTGGGCGTGGCGGGGGGGGACACGCGGGGGTCCAGGGGCCGCCCAGGTGAGTTGGGGTCGGGGGGGGCTCAGGTGTGACCCGGAGTTCTGGGAGGGGGTCCCAGGTATGGGAGGGGAGGGGTCTAACAGCGACACGCAGGTGTCCGAATGGGGGTCCCAGGTGTCCAAGGGGGGTCCCAGGTGTCCAAGGGGGGGTCCCAGGTGTCTGAATGGGGATCCCAGGTGTCCGAATGGGGGTCCCAGGTGTGCAAGGGGGGGTCCCAGGTGTCCAAGGGGGGGTCCCAGGTGTCCAAGGGGGGTCCCAGGTGTCCGAATGGGGGTCCCAGGTGTCCAAGGGGGGTCCCAGGTGTCCAAGGGGGGTCCCAGGTGTCCAAGGGGGGGTCCCAGGTGTCCGAATGGGGGTCCCAGGTGTCCAAGGGGGGGTCCCAGGTGTCCAAGGGGGGGTCCCAGGTGTACCGGAAGTGCGGAGGGCCCTTACCTGCTGCTGGGGGAGGGTCAGAAAGTTGCCGTCGCGGGGTCCGAGGCCGACAAGGCGGGGGGCAGCGGCGGCGCCTGACGCTGCGAATGCTGCGGGGAGAGCGGGCTCAGCCCGGGGGGGGGACACGCGGGGGCGCCAAAAAATCCCCCCAAAAGGGGCGCGGAGCACGCGCTGGGAGGGGCGCACGCGCGGCCGGAGCCCCCCCCCTCCCACCCCTCCCCCGCACACCTGTGTGAGACCCCCTCGAAACGACGAGACCCCCCCTCCCCACCCCGTACTTACCTGTGCGACCGCACCCCCCTCCCCGGTAACCCCCCCCCGGTCCCCCCCCCCCCCACCTCCGCGAGGATGGAGCAGGAAGGAGCGTCCAGGTGTCATCCAGGTGTCACCTGCAGGTGAGTCCGGGTCCAGGATTCCCCCCCCAGCCCGCGCTCCCCCTCCCCCCTCAGCGGAAATGGGGTAAAAAGGAGCGGAAATGGCGAAGGAGCCGGGCTGGAATGGGGGGGATGAGGCGCCGGGCCGGTGACAGCGATGACGATGCAGGTGATGATGCACGGGCAGCCGGGCCGGGCGGGGGCACCTGTCACCTGGGGCACCCCCGTGTCACCTGCTGGGTGCTGCGTCCTGCCACCTGCCCCAGGGACCCTCTTGTCACCTGGGTAACCCCGTGTCACCTGTGCTGGGGGCGCATCGGGGACCCCCCCGGGCAGCTCCTGGCACCTGGGTCACTGTGTCACCTGGCTCAGGTGAAGCTTGGGCAGCCCCTGTCACCTGGGTCACTCTGTCACCTGTATCAGGGACACCTTGGGATCTTCCCCAGGTAGCTCCTCTCACCTCGGTCTCTGGGTCACCTGTCTCAGGTGCGCCTCAGGCAGCCCCTGTCACCTGCTGCCCACCTCCCCCCCGATCCTGTCACCTGTCCCGACACCACACCTGCATCACAGGTGCAACCCCAGGGTGGCTGCTGCCACCAGCCGTGACGTTCCCCAGGTGTCACCTGCGCCTCACAGCTGCGCACCTGCACCCCACTACTCTGCACCCCACACCTGAGCACCTGCACCCACACCTGGGCACCTGCACCCACACCTGAGCACCTGCACCCACACCTGAGCACCTGCACCCACACCTGGGCACCTGCACCCACACCTGAGCATCTACACCTCACTGCTGCCACCCCCCCACCCCCTTTGGGACCCCACACCTGGGCACCCCTACACCTGTCTGGCACCCCACACCTGCCCCCTGCACCTGGGCCCCCCTGCCCCCCCGCCCCCCACGGCCAGGGCCCGGCTGCGGGCGCGGTGGGTGCCGTGGGGGGGTGCCGTGGGGGGTGGGTGCCGTGGGGTGCAGGGGGGCACTTACGGGGTGCGGCGGGGGCTCCGCCCGGGGGGCCGCTGGGGGCTTTGGGCTCCGGCGGGGGCAGGGGCAGGGGTCGGGCCAGGGGGGCCCCCGCAGCCCCCCCAGCCCGGCCCTGCGCCCCGCACGGCTGCAACGAGAACACGGTGACGGGACCCCCGGGAGACCCCCCGGGACACCCCCGGGACCGGGTGGCATCGGGGGGGTGGGCGGTGGCACGGGGGGGGGGGGATTTACAGCCCCTCGTACCTGGCACAGGTGCGCCCAGGTGGGGAGTGGGGTGGGGGGGTTTCCATGTGGGGGGTCCTACATGGGGGATCCCCCAGGTGGGGAGGTCCCCGGTGGGAGTTCCCCAAGCGTGGGGGTCCCCAGGTGGGAGGTCCCCAGGTGGGAGTTTGGGGGAGTGGGGGGTCCCCATCACCCCCTCCTGGCTTTGCCGCATCCAGCGCGGCCACCTGGGCTCATTTGCATACAGACCCCGCCCCTTTCGGGGTGTATTTACATACAAACTCCGCCCACGTGTCCTTATTTGCATACCGCGCGTCTATTCGCCTTCCGACACCTAATCTGCATACAAGCCCCGCCTCCTCGTCCTCATTTGCATCCAGGGCGGTGGCCCCGCCTCCTGCGCCTCGTTCTGAGCCAGGCCCCGCCCCACCCCCCACGCGTGTCCCCCACGACCCCCGGGGCCTTCCCGGGACCCCCGGGGCTTTTCCGCGACCCCCGGGGCTTTTCCGCGACCCCCGGGGCCTTCCCCGCGACCCCCGGGCCGCCCCCGCGCCCGTCCCCGCCGCACCTGGGGGCCCTGGGCGGCGCCGTCGGCGCAGACGAACTGGACGAAGTCCTTGAGCGAGTCCTGCCCGTGGTGGTAGCGGATGGTGGGGTGGGCGAAGTAGGGGCTCGACTGGGGCAGGAGGGACCCCGACGGGAAGTGCAGCGCCGAGGCCGTGGCCCGCGGGCTGCCTGCAGGGACCCTCAGCGCCAGCGCCGGCGGCCACGGGACCCCCGGCGGGACCCCCCCCCCACACTTTTTTTTTTTTTTTTTTTGGGTTGGAGCGACCCCCGCCCACCCAAACCCAGGGATATCCCCCCCCACACACACACACACCGCGACCACCGCCCCCTCCCCCGGCTCGCCCCGCTCTCGGGTCACCCAGTAGCCCCCCCCGGGGTGGGGTGGGGGGCTCGGGGGAAGGAGGTCCGGGGGTGTGGGGTCTCACCGGGGCGGACGCCGGCCAGGACGGGCAGGGGGTGGTGGCCGAAGGCCATGCGGGGAGCGGCCCCGTGCCCCGACAGGGCGCTGCAGAAATCCAACTTCCCCGACTTCTTCAGCGCCGCCGGGCCTGGGGGGGCCAGGGGGTCGGGGGGGGGGCAGCCGGACCCCAGCACCCCCACCCCTTTCCCCCCACCCAAAACTTCTCCCCGTGCGCCTCCCAGACCCTCCTTCCCCCCCCCACAAAACGCCCCCTTGACTCCCCAGACCCTCCCGGTCCCCCCCGCCGTGTCCCTCCCAAAATTCTCTCCCGACGCCACATCTGTCCCCTCCGTGTCCCCCCTCCCGTGTCCCCGCGATGTCCCCGAGCCCCCCTCGTGTCTCACCCACCGGTGTCAACGTCCCCCCCCCAGGGTCCCTGGCTGCTGCCGGGGGCTGGGGACCGCCCCGGCCCGGGGTAGAAGACATCGTCCCCGGGACCCTCCAGGTCCCCCTCGTCCAGCGCTTTGGGGCGCTTCGGGCCACTGTGGGCGACAGGGGTGTCACCTCCGGGCTCGGGAGTGTCACCCCAGCGAAGCGTCCGGGGGTCCCAGCCCCCTCCCCAAATACACCCAGGGCTCAGGAGGGGAGCTCGGGGGCTCAGGTGTTTGTGGGATGCAAAGAGGAGACCCCAAATCCCGGGGGTTTGGGGGGGCCCTTGGAGGGGGGAACACCCCAAAATGGTGGGGGGGGGATGGATGGGTGGGAACCCCCTAAAGGGGGAGCCCAGGAAGGGTTTTGGGGGTCCGAGGGGCTTGTGAGGTGAAAGGGAGAAGGGCCAGACCCCAAAGTTTGGGGTGTCCTGGGGATTTGGGGATCCCTTGAGGAAGAGAACACCCCAAAAATGGGGGAGAACCCCCAAAGAGGAGCCCTGGGGGGGGGGGTCACAGGGGGTTGGGGGTCCCCGTACCTGGCAGTGGGGGGCCCCAGGGGCCGGCGGCCGAGGGCGACGGGGCTGATGTTGTAGTAGCCCCCCGGGCTCTCCAGGTCGGCCAGCGAGAAGTTGGGGCCCGAAGCCGTGGCCACGGGGGCTGGGGGAGGGGAGGGGGGACACGTGGGGGACCCACAGAGGGCCACAACCTCCCCCCCCCCCAATTCCCAGCCCCCCCCGTGTCCCCCCTGCCGCCCTCCCCACCCCCACTGTGCCATCCCCCCCTCCATGGCCACCCCCAGTGTCCCCCCCCACACCCGGGACCCCCCAGTTTTGGTGTCCCCACACCCGGGACCCCCCAGTTTTGGTGTCCCCACACCCGGGACCCCCCAGTTTTGGTGTCCCCCACTTACTTTGGGACACCCTCACCAGCTCCGTCACGTTCCAGACACCTGACGTCACGAAGCAGTCCTGGAAGGTCAGGTGGCCTGGGGGGGACAAGGTGGGTGGGGGACACCGGGGGTGACTGGGGGGGTCACGGTGGGTGTGGGGGGGACACTGGGGGTGCAAGGAGTGGAGCTGGGGACATTGTGGGGACATTGTGGGGACATCGGGGGGACATCGGGGGGACATTGGGGGGACATTGTGGGGACATCGGGGGGCACAGGGGGGACATTGGGGGAACACGGGAGTGACACTGAGGACACGGGGGAGGGGACAGAGCGGGCTCAGGGGACACTGGGGGACACTGGGGGACACTGGGGGGACACTGGGGGGACACTGGGGGGACACGGGGACACTGGGGGACACTGGGGGACACTGGGGGACACTCGGGGACACTGGGGGGACACTGGGGGGACACTGGGGGGACACTGGGGGACACTGGGGGACACTCGGGGACACTGGGGGGACACTGGGGGGACACTGGGGGACACTGGGGGGACACTCGGGGACACTCGGGGACACTGGGGGGACACTGGGGGGACACTGGGGGACACTGGGGGGACACTGGGGGGACACTGGGGGACACTGGGGGACACTGGGGGACACTCGGGGACACTGGGGGACACTCGGGGGTCACCCACCGTTGGGCAGTGGTTTGATGTCCGCGTCCCCCTGGGGGTTGGAGCTGTCGGATTGTCCGGAATCTGATTTGGGGAGGGGGCGGGGAGGAGAAACGGGGTCAGACACGGACACGGGGGGTGTCCCCCCCCCCCTCAGTGTGTCCCCCCCGACCCCCGGGGACCCCGCGATGCCCCGGGGGAGGGAGGGGCGGCCCCGATCCCCCCACGGCCGCTGCTGAAGGGCCCCTTGTTCCCGCGGGGTCGTTCGAGGTGAGCGCCCGCCGGGACCTCGCCAGAGCCCGCACCCCCCCGGGGGGGCCCCGCCGGTTCTTCCCCCCCACCCCGACCCCAAACAGGAGCCCGGTGCGGGGGTGAGGGGCTCTGGGGGTGTCCCCCCACCCCGTGCACCCCCGAGGGGACCCCTGGGCCAGGTGATGGAGTGGGGGGGGGGGGCACAGCCGGTGCTGGGGGGGGGTCGGGGCTGGCAGGGGGCCGGGCCAGGGGGGTGTGGGGGGAGCTCGGGGGCCGCCGTGGGGCCGGGCCGGGGGCCAGGAATGCGCTGGCCCCCCGCCAACGGGCAGCGCCAACAAAGCGCCCATTGTCTGTGCGGGGTTCGGGGGGGGAGGCCTGGGTTCCCCCCCCATCGCCCCCCCCACACCTCGGTCCTGCCCTCCTGAGCCCCCCCACACCTGAGAACCCCCCCCCCGGGACCCCCATCCCGTGAGAACGGGGGTCTCACCCCTCTAGACCATCCCCCCCTCCCCAGTGCCCCCCCCCGGGGCTCTGTTTGTGTTTTCCCCCCCCCCCCAAAAAAAAAAAGAGGGGACGGAGGTGTCCAAGAGGGGGAGGGGCACGGAGACAGCCCCCTCCCCCTTCCGTGTCACCCACCCCGCCTGGGGGGGGGTCAGGGGTCAGGGGGGCACGCGCGGGGTCGTGACCTCTGCTGGGGGGGGGAGGGGCGCGCGTGGCGGGCGCGTGCCGGACCCCCCCCCCCCACTCCCCCCCCCCTAAACCCCCCAGACCCATTTGGGGGGGGGGGGGGAAGGGGGTCCTTGCACCCCATCCTACCTCCCCCCCCCCTGCTCCAGAGCCCCCCCCCAGCTCCTGAGCCCCCCAAACCCTGGGGGGGGGGGAGGGGGCTGCAGGTGCTGCTGGGCAGCTGCGCCCCCACCCCCCGAGGGGTGTCCCCCCCCCCCCCCCCCCGCACCTGCGTCCCCCACACTGACTGGGAGGGGGGTCACCAACACCTGGGCAGCCCCCGCTGCCCACCTGGAACCCCCCGCCCCCCCTCCCCAAAATACCCCCACAGCTGCACCCCGACCCCCCCGCAGCCCCCACCTGACCCTGTCCTCGTGTCCCCCCCCCAAGGGCTCCACAGCCAGGTCTGACCCCCCCCCCCAAAATAAACCTGGACCCCCCAGTGGGGAAGGGGACCCCGATGTCCCCACGTGTCCCCCCCAGGGCAATTTGGGGGCGCAAGGGGCAGGTCGGGGGGGGTGGGGGGTGGCTGTGACTGGGGGGAGGGGAGGGGGCTGTGTCACACACCTTGGCACGGGGGGGGGGTCCTGGGGGGGTCCCCACGGCACGAGGGTCCCGGTGCCGGGGCCGTGGTGCCGCAGAGCGTTTCGGGTGCCAACAAGCGCCGCCATCTTACGCGCAAGGGGGGGGTTGGCACCGAGCCCCCCCCCCTCCCCGGCCCGAGGCAGCCAAAGGGCCCCCGGTGTGGGGAGGGGGCGGGGGGCGCATGGGGGGGGGGGCTGCCCGGGGTGGGGAGGGGGGGCCGGGGCTGCTGGCGGGGCCTCGTGCCGCTCACGGGGGCACGGTGCCAACCGGGGCCATTTTGGCGGCGCCGGGTGGGAGTCGCGTTTGGGGGATTTGAGCCCCGGCAGCTGGGCCGGGGGGGGGGGGGATTGGGGGGCGTGGGGGGGTTTGGGGGGGATTCGGGACCCCCCTCCCGTGGGTGTGCTGGGTTTGGGGTGCAGGGGGATTTGGGGAGGGGGGCACCCCCAAAGAGGCTCCTTCGCCCTCAGCGCCCGGCAGGGACCGAGGCGTCCACGAGCACCGGAGAGACCCCAGGCCCTCGGTCCGGCCCCCAAACTCCCCCTCAGCCCTGCCAGAGGACCGGGGGGCTGGGCCGGGGTCTCCCCAACACCCCCACACGTGTGCCCCCCAGCTCACCTGCAGCGTGTGACCCCCCTCCATCAGCCCCACATTCACACGCGTGGGACCCCCCCCCCAGCCCCGCTTTCACGCGTGGGACCCCCCCCGCCGCTGTCCAGGGCACCGGGACCCCCCCGGGCACGGGGGCTGCGGGCGCTTTGCCCTCCCGGGACACCGACGGGCGCCCCCAGCGCGGGTCCCCGGTGCCCGGCACGGCTCCCGGTGCCCATCCCGGTGCCAATGGCGGCGCCATCCCGGTGCCCGTCCTGGCACGGCGGGCTTGGCACAGAGCGGCGCCGGGCGCGTGCGTTGGCACCGGGCGCCGCTTTGTGCGAGCGAGGCCGGCCGGGGACGCCCCGGCTCGGGCTGGGGGTGCCGGGGACGCCCCGGCTCGGGCCGGGGGGGCCGGGGGGCTCGGGTCGGCCGCGTGGACCCCTCAGTGAAACACCCGCGCGTCGAACGGGCACCATCCCCAAAATCTGCGCTGCAGCTCCGCACTCACCTGGCGCGTGGACGAAATACGCCAGGTACAGGTCGAGCTCCTTGATGGTGACGCCGATGTGGTGCGGCTGCACGCAGAGGCCGGGGCTGGCGCACTGGGGCGCCTTGGCCAGGCGCTCGCCGTCGGTGCTCTCCAGCGGCACGCCCTTGAACAGGATGACCATCACCAGGTCCAGCCGCCACACCTTGTCGGCCTGGCGCAGGCAGTCGATGCGGCGGATCTTGCCCTTCTGGTCGGGGTTGGAGAGGACGCAGCACGGCGCCTTCTTGCCGGTGACGGACAGCACGAAGTCCTCGCGGCACTCGGGCCGGATGTCCTTGCGCAGCTTGGCCAGGAGGCGCGACGCCCATTTCTGCTTGACCTCCGGCTTCTCGCCCAGCAGCTCGTCCTTGACGGCGCGTTCCTCCTCCTTGGACATCCGCTTCTCGTGCTTCTTGAAGTACTTGCGCTTGCGGGCCTGGAGGTTGAACCAGGTGTAGGAGAAGGCCCGGACGTGGGGCAGCAGCGCCTCGATGAAGGGGTGGAACTCATCCTGCACGGGAGGGAGGGCACAGCAACGGGCTGGGGGTGGTGGCCGTGGGGCGGCCGGCGGGGACAGAGCCACGCAGGTCTGTTCCATGCCCGTTCCCAGCCCCATCCTCAGCCCTGGGGTCCAGAGATCTGGCCCCAAGGAGGACCCCGGTAGCCCCAGGAGGGTCCCCGGTAGCCCCAGGAGGGTTCCCGGTAGCCCCAGGAGGGACCCCGGTAGCCCCAGGAGGGTCCCCGGTAGCCCCAGGAGGGACCCCGGTAGCCCCAGGAGGGTCCCCGGTAGCCCCAAGAGGGACCCCGGTAGCCCCAGGAGGGACCCCGGTAGCCCCAGCCCCATGGGGGATCCCGGCAGTCCCGACCCTGCCGGTTGCCGGTGCCCGGGGAAGAGGCGGCTCCCGGTGCTGCGGGGCTCCCGTGTGGCCGGAGCAGGGACGGCTGAGCCCGTCCCAGTCACCGGTGTCACCACAGCCCTGTCCCCGGTACCGGCACAGCTCCGTGCCCGGTGCCGCCAGCACAGGTTCGTCCCCAGTGTCACCGCAGCTCCGTTCCCGGTGTCACCCGGTGCTGGGCATTGCCTCATCCCCGGTGTGGCCACAGCCCCATCCCCGGTGTCACGACAGCCCCGACCCTCATGTCACCGCATCCCCGGTGTCGCTGCAGCCTCGTCCACGGTGCCACCACAAGCCCATGCCCGGTACGAGCACGGCCCCATCCCCGCTGCCACCGCAGCCGTGTCTCGGGGACTGCCCGGTCCCCGTGTCACCACAGCTCCGTCCCTCCCCTCTCGGCCCCATCCGGTTCCCGGTGACACTCCCGTTGCTGTCGGGGCTCGGCCGCTCCGGTCTCTGCTGCCAGCCTCAACCCCGGTGCCACCGATCTCGCTCCCCAGCAGTCCCCGGTGCCACCTCCGTCCCCTGTCTCCCCATCCCTTCTCCCCGCTCCCCGCTCGCCGCTCCCCGGTACCGCCGCTCCCCGGCCCCATCCCGGCCGCTGTCGCAGTCCCCGGTGCCGCCGGTGCCTGTCCCCGGTCCCCGGTCCCCGGCCCGGCCCCGCCGCTCCCGGCCCGTCCCGTCCGTACCATCGCGGCGGCTCATCCCGGCCGTAGGCAGCTGCCAGTCGGGCCCCGGCGGGGCAGAACCGGGGGCGACAGACGGGGACGGGGAGAGGCGCAGAGGGAAAGAATTAACGGGGAACTACCGGGAATAGAGGGGGGGGCGGGTCCGGGGGGTGCGGACCCTGCGGGGGGAACGCTCCGGTACCGGGGATCGCGGTTACCGCGGGATGCAGGAGCGAAGGGGGGGGAAGTCCCGGCTGGCGGAACAGCGCAGCTACCGGGGAGGGGGGTCCCGGTTACCGGGGATCCCGGTGAGGGGGGGTCCCTACCGGGGGAGGGGGGGACCCCTTTGCGGGGGCGCGTGTCGGGGTGTCCCTGCTGGTGTGTGTGTGTATGGGGGGGGGGGGGGTGTGGGCAGGGGGTCCCGGTTTTTGGTTTTTGGGTTATTTTTGGGGAGGGGGGGGTGTCCCTATCGGGGGGTCCCGGAGCCGCCGCCGCCGCGGGCGCGGAGCGCGCGGAGCCACCGCGGCCCCTTTTTGGCACCGGGACCGGCGCGGCGCCGACCAATGGGAGCGCAGCGCGCGGGGGGAGCGGCCTCCCCATTGGCTGGGAGGGAAGGGGGGCGTGGTCCGGCGGGCGTGGTTTGTCGGGGAAGGGGGCGTGGTCAGGATTGGGGTTTGGGGGGGGCGCGGGTGAGCCCCGCGTGCGCCCCGCGCGCGCCCCGCGCGTGCAACGGGGGGACCCCCGGGAAAGGGGGGGGGGGGCTGAACCCCCCCCGGGAAAACGGGGGAGCTTCACCAAAACCCCGCGATTTCCCCCCAAAAATAAAACCCCACGCGCTGGGAGAAGCGCGCGGAGGGGGGGTGTCTTCGTGTAAAAAAAAAAAAAAAAAAAAAAAGGGGAAAAAGGGAAAAAGGGGTCGAGCGAGGACGTGTTTGGGGCGGGGGGGGGGTCCCAGGGGTCCCGTAGCCCCGCCACAGGCGCGGGAAGGCCCCGGATTCCCGGATTTGGCCGCTTGCCCCAGCCCCGTGGCGGCCCCAGCACGGAATGGCCCAAACCCGACGTTTCTGCCCCCAAAATCCCGGACGCGGCACTCGGAGCCAACACTTTTCCCCCTTTCCACCCCCCCCCGGTAATTAAATCCCTCTGTGCAAAGGAAAGAAACCAAAATTTGGGCGTTTCGGCAGCGGGCCTGGGCAGCGGTTCCCGCCCAGCCCAAAACCTCGCGGGTTTCAGCCCAACGCCGCAGCGGGGAGGATTTTTTGGGGGGGCTGAGGATGATGCTGGGCCCCCCCTGCCCCAGGATCCCTCTCTGCTGCTTTCACCGGAGCCCAGCGGCCAGGCCCAGCAGCAGCCGCTTGGTGCAGGGTGGGATTTGGGACACGTGAGAACCCCTGGACACCTGGGACCCCTCCCGGACACCCGAGGGACCCCCGGGGATGGCCCGGTGGGAAATGAGGCCGCCTCAGGTGCACGGGGACCAGCAGCCCCCAGACACCTCGGTGCCCACCTAAACCTCGGCACACACAAAGAGCCACCAGCTCCGGCGACACCGCCCGGACACCTGGACCCCTCCCCAACACCCGAGACCCCTCCCGAACACCTGAGCCCCCCTCCCCGCCCCGGCACAGAGCGGCTCCGGCTGCCACGGAAGCATCCGGAGGCTCCGGCCCGGAGCTCCGTGTGGCCACCGTGGCCAGCGGCCGTGCCGGGGTCCCGGGGCGGGTGCGAGGGTCGGTGGCGAGGCGGGGTCCGGCGGCGATGCCGCGGTGCCGGGAGCTGCCATTGGCTGCGGCGGCCCCGCATTGGAGCCGCAGTCTCGGGCGAAGCCACGTCGCCGCGTCCGCAGCTGCGAGCGCCCGGCAGAGCGCCAGCGCGGCGGCAGGGGGGGCGGCGCCGGATCGGGAGGGAAAAGCCCAGAAAAAACAGAAAAGAGGGAAAAAAAAGACAAAAAAAAAAAAAAAAAAAAAAAAAAGGAGGAGAAAAAAAAAAAAAAAAGGAATAAAAAAAAAAAAAATCCAAACCAACCAACCAACCCCCCCCCCCCTCCCCTTCCCCTCTCCTCGTTGTGCACCCCCCTCCCTTCCCCGCCCCGGCTGCGCCCGCCCTCCCGTGCCGCTGCCAGCTCCCCCCGGCCCTCGGCTTCGCCGCGAGAGAAAACAGCCCGAAACAGCCGGAATTGCCGCCAAAAATCCCCCCGGCGGCCCCTGACGCCGCTGCCAAGACCCTCCCGTGTGTGGGGAGGGGGGAGGAGGGCAGCCGAGGGGGGTGGGAGCGAGTGAGGGGTGTCCTGGACCCCCGAGCGGGGAGTCGGGGGGGGGTCCACGAGGGACCCCGATGTCCGGGGTGGGGGGGGGGAAATTTTGGCATCCAGGTGGCCTCGGAGAGAACGCGCCGGATGGTTCTGGCAGGGGACCAGGCGGCTGAAAAGGGGAGACCCGGGCGTTTTGGGGGGCACCGTGGCACGGGCAGGGGTGTCTGGCGTTGGAGGGGGGATCGTGGCACTCGGGGGGGAAGGGGGGGGGAGCTCTGGTATTTTGGGAAGGGGGGGGCGCGCAGAGGAAGCGCCCGCCCGGCCCTGCCCGCAGCCACGTGGAGCATCCAGGCGCTCCGGGCGGCTCGAGGGGAACCCGGGGCATTCGCCGCCCCCCGCTCGCCACGCTCCGAACCGGGACCCCGACATCCCGCAGGGGGGCTGGGGGTGGTCCCGGCTGGTTCCGTGGCCGATCGATGCCGTTTGGCACCGCGGCGTTCCCCGCATCCCCCCCGCCCCCTCCCCACACCCGGCCCCGCTCCCTCCCCAGCGCGGACCCCTCGCCCCCCCCCGCCCCCCCCAGCCCCGGTGGCCTCGTGCCAGCCCCGGGCCGGGGGGGCCCCGCGGTGCTTGCGGCGTCCAAGAAAGCTTTTTGTGGCCCATCAATAATTCAGGGCCCCCCCGGCCCGGCCAAGGGCTCCTCCATTATTGATGCCGCCGGCGACCGGGGACGGGAGGGGGGGACACGGGGAGGGGGACACGGGGAGGGGGCTCAGCCCAGCACGGTGACACGGGGCTGCGGCAGCGCGACACGCAAAGCCACGCGTGCCCAGGTGTGTCACACGCGTGTGTGTCCCGTCCCCCCCCCCCGGTGTGTCCCCCACACGTGTCACCCCCACACGGAGGCCAAAGGGGGGGCGGTGGCTCCCCCTGCCCCGATTGCATCAGCCACGGCGCGGGGGCCACCTCGTTCACGCCTGGCACTCGCCACACGCGGGTGATGCCTCTGTCCTCGTCACACCTGCGCCCCGTCACCCCTGTCACACCTGTGCCCCGTCACACACCCGTGTCACACCTGTACCTTTTCAATGTGTGTCACACCTGCGCCACGCACCGTGTGCCACACCTGCCAGCCCTGCACCGTGTGACCCGCTTGGCCACCCATCACCCCCCGTGGCCACCGGGGCCACCACGAGCCGGGTGGTGACAGCAACGGTGACACCGGGATGGTGCCAGCGACCCCGGGGACGGGCAGGGGGTGGCTCAGTGTGGCGGGGAGGGGACACGGGGGGACCCTCAGGGATGCAGAGGGACACCGAGGGGGACAAGGGAGGGGACACGGAGGGGATGCAGAGGATCCTGGCCCAGCCCGCAGCCGTGGCACCGACAACCAGAGCCTGAGGTTTCACCACGGAGGCCAAATCCGCTGCCAGGGGACACCAGGGGACACCGGGAGGACACCGGGACGACACCAAACCCAACCCGTGCCCGCTCGTCCCTTGCAGGCCGTGACACCTCCCGCTCCGGCCGCTCCCGGTAACAGCCCCAGCGCCCAAAATCCGCCGGTGGCACCGACCCAAAACCGCCCCGAAACGGCTGCGGAGGGGAAAAAGGGCGGCACGAGGGGAGCGCGCACACGCGTGTGCCAGGCACGAGGGAGGCCGCGGGGGGGGGGGGGGGTTGGGGGGGGGGGTAAATTTTGGGGGGGCCACACGAGCGTGGTGCTGGCGTGTCCCTGGCGCGTGCACACGCGTGTGCGGGGCGGGCGCCGAAGCTGCGAGAAGCGCCGCTGGCCGCCGGCCCAGACGCAACCGGCCGCCAAAACCGCCCCGAAAAGCGGGAGAAAAGGGCAAAGCCGGGGGGGGGCGGGAGGGGGGGCGACAGCAACGCCCCGCAAATCGAGCTGGGGGGGGACACAGAGGGTGACCCGGGACAGCGCGGGGGGGATGGGACCCCTAAAGGGACCCCCAAAGGGACCCCCGTGCCACAGCCCCCGAGTTGTGCCCTCCCCGAGAAGCGCACGGGGTTGCTCCTCCCCGCGCGTCAACCCCCCCCCCCAAAAAAGGGACTCACGGACCCCCCCCAACCCCAAAGCCCCCCCCCCCAGAATGAGGCGCCCCCCGGACTTGGTGGCCCCGCGGGGTTTCGTCCTTGTCCAGCCCCCGAAGTCGCCCCCCGGCACCTCCCGGCCGCGCTCTGAGGGATCCCGGAGCCACAGCCCCGCACCGGGACCGGGGTCCCGCCCGTCCCGGCGGTGCCGGGGGCGCGAAACCCGCCCCGTGCAAGCGGCGGTCCCGTCCCCGGGATCCCGCACCGAACCCCCCGCGCCCCCCGAGGGGTCCCCGGGGCACCGGGCCGAGGGTCCCGGGGCTCGGATCCGTCCCGCATCGAGGCAGAACCGGGAGCTCCCGCTCCGGGACGGCAGTACCGGGCCGGCCCGATCTCGGTCCCCGCAGCCGCGGCCACAGCGGAGGGGTCGCCACCCCGCCCATTACACCCCAATTTTCTTTTTTGGGGGGGTGGGTGCAGCAGCCGATCGCGGCGAGCCGCAAAGGGCACCGGTCCAACCCCCCCCTCCCACCCCCGCCGTTACCGGGCGCCTCCCGGTCCCGGTCCCGGCCCCCCCGGTGCGGCCGTACCTGGGTGAGGCAATACGGGGAGTACATGGCGGCGGTGTCAGCCGCGGCGGGGCATGGCGGGGGGCTCCGGGGGGTGCCGGGGGGTCCCGGGGGTCCCGGTGCCGGCGGCGCGCGGGGAAAGTTTTGCCCGAAGTTGGCGCCCGCCGCACTTTTGCCGCGGGAAGCGCGCGCCGGCCACGCCCACCGGGAGAGAGGCCACGCCCACTCGGGGACACGCCCCACGTGGACGGGGACACGCCCAGTGCGGGGTTGGCACCGCCCATTCCTCCAGGGGACACGCCCGTGGTGGCACAAGCCACGCCCATGTCGGGATGGAGCTGGGGGGGACACCAGGGGACACTTGGGGACACTTGGGGACACGGGGGAAGGTGAGGGGACAATCGGGGACACGAGGGACACAGGGGGGACGTGGGGGGGACGTGGGGTGGCCGCCACCCTCTCTGCACCCCTCTCCCAGCATCGCTGTGACCCCACAGGCCCTGAAGGTCCCCACAGGTGACAGTGACAGCGGCGGTGGCCGCGGTGGCAGCGCCGGTGACAGTGGCAGTGCCCAGACGGGTCCAGGGCCAGCGCCGGTGGCTGTGTGGTGACAGTGACAGTGACAGTGACAATGAGAGCCACAGGGACAGTGCCGTGGGGTGGGGACAGTGACAGTGCCATGGCGGTGCGGGTGACACTGGCGGTGGCACAGTTATGGCAGTGGTGGTGACAATGACACTGGCGGTGACAGTGGCACAGCGATGGCACTGACACGGTGATGGCAGTGACAGTGCCATGGCGGTGTGGGTGACACCGGCAGTGACACAGTGATGGCAGTGACACGGTGATGGCAGTGACACGGTGATGGCAGTGGTGACAGTGCGGGTGACACTGGCGGTGACAATGACACCGTGATGGCAGTGACACGGTGATGGCAGTGGTGGTGACAGTGCCACGGCGGTGCGGGTGACACTGGCGGTGACAGTGACACGGCGATGGCAGTGACAGTGACAGTGACAGTGGCGATGGCAGCGGCGGTGACGGCGGAGCCTCATCTGTCATTCCGGCTGCGGCCGCGTCCCTCCGCCATCTGTCACCACCCGGTGCCAGCGCTGGCACCGCCACCACCGCCACTGTCACCCCTTCGCTGCCGGAGCCTCCACCGCCCCCAGCCCCGCGGGGTGGCACGAGGGGGACCCGGCTTTGGGGACAAGAGCAGGGGACCCCAGGAGTGTCTCTGGGGGTGTCCCAGCCCCCCGTGGGTGGCACAGATATGTCCCTCCCCCATGGCGGGGGACACAGGGGGACAAAACCCCCGCCCCGCCAGCACCGGGAGGGGACACCGGGGACAGGACACCGGGGACAGGACACCGGGGACAGGACACCGGGGACAGCGGGGACCCAAATCCTCACGTCCGGGCGGCGCTCGGGGGCTGCCGAGCCCCCCCGCGTGTCCCCCCCGTCCCCACCAGCTGCTCGGGGACCCCCCGCGCCAGATGTGTCGCTGTCACCGGCTGCGGCTGCAGATGGAGCCGGCGGGGGGTGGCGGGGGGACACGGCGGTGTGACGGTGCCCGCACGGGTCGCGACACTCCCTGGCATGTCGCGACGCGGCTTTTGGCGCGCTGCGAGCTATCGCGATAGGCGCGAGTGTCACCTGCCAGCCCCGCCGTGGGGACACAGGTGTCCCGGGGAGGGACCGGGCGCTGTCCCCACCCCCCCCTCCCGCCAGGAAATTCGGGTCTGGGGGCAGCGGGACCCGACAAATGCGGGCAGCGCAGAATCCCCAAATTGGGGCGAAACCGCCCCGAAATGGGGCCCCGCTCCCGCTGGCCAGGTTTAGGGGGCCCCGGTTTCACCGGCCGAGGGGGAAATCTGGACCCCCGAGCCCCGCGGCCGGCGGGGGGGGAGCCGGGGGGTCCCAGCCCTTCGGAACCCCCCTCGCGGGGAGGCCCAGGAAAGCTTTTGGGGCGATTTCGGGGGATTTTGGCTCAGCTTCGCGGCAGATTTTCGGCGGCTGCCGAGGCCTGGAAGCCATTAGGGCTCCCCCCCCCCGCCCCCCGCCCTCTCCGCGGCCCCCGGAGCTCCCGCCAGGGCGGGCGGGGGGGGCCCCGACGTTCCGGGGGCCGCGGCCCCCCCGAGGGGCCCCGCGAGGAGCGGCCCCGCCGCCCGGCAGCCCCCTCCTCATTTATCCCGTTACCCTCTCCCCGTTCCCCCCCTCGCCCCCTCCCGAGGGGGGGGATCCCGGTGATGGGGGGGGGGATTCCGGTGATGGGGGGGGGGATCCCGGTGATGGGGGGGGTCCGGAGGGCGGGCGGCGGGCACGGAGGGGTTAACGGCGCCCAGCGCTTGGCAGCGGCCCCGGGCTTGGCGGCGGCTGAAAAGGTTTGGGGGGGTTTAGGGAGGGTTTGGGGGGGTTCGGGGGGGGGTTTAGGGGGGTCCGCCCCCAGCCCAGCCCCCCCACGGGGAGGAGCCGAGGGGTCTCTGGCAACGCGCCCCCCGCCCCCCTCCCGGTGCCGTTTTGGGGTGGCAGCTGCCCCACGGAGGAACCGCGTTTCCCCACGGGGGTCCCGAAAACCTTCCCGGGACCCCCGGGATGAGCCAGCGCCGCCTGTGGGACCCCCCTCGGTGTTCCCCGGTTCCCCCCCGGTGTTCTCCGGTCCCCCCCCACCCCGAGCACTCACGGGACGCTGCTCCCATGGCCCCCCCCGAGCCCCCCTGGACTCCCCTGAACTCCCCTGCTGTGATTCGGTCCCGGAAAGGCCCCGGGACCCTCCGGTGCCCCCTGATGCCCCCCGGGTCCCCCCGCGACCCCCGGCCCGGGGCGCCCCCGCTCAGGCCCCGCCCCCACCCGTGTAGCCACGCCCAGACCCCGGCCCTGGCCCCGCCCCATTCAACCACGCCCCACTTTAACCCCGCCCACTTTAACACCGCCCCCTTCGCTCCCGCCCGACTTCCGCCCGCGCCTTCAGCCGTTCGCGTCACTTCCGGCGCGCGCTCAAGATGGCGGCGCCCTTGCGACGGGCGCTGCTGGCGCTGGGCCCGGCCCGGTCCCGGCTCCCGGTGCCGGTCCCGGCCCCGGCGCGGCCCTACCGGGCGGATCCGCTGCGCCGCCGCCCGGGCCCGGCTCCAGCCGACCCCGAGGACCCGCGGGCGGCCGCGCGGCGCTTCGGGCGGCTCGGGGAAGCGTCGGGGGTGGAGGTGTGGCGGCTGTGGCCGAGCCCGGAGCAGCTGCGGGAGGCGGAGGCGGAGGAGCGCGAGTGGGACCCGCCGCTGCGGGATGTGGAGGCCGTGCTGGATCAGCGGGAGCGGGAGGAGGCGCGGCGGAGAAAGGAGAGGTGGGGCTGGGAGCACCGGGCCCGTTCGGCCCGGCGGTACCGGGAGAACCGGGAAAGGGGCTTTGGGGGTGGCTTCACGGTGTCCCCGTTTGCGTGCCCAGGGAGGAGCTGGTGGCCCGCAGCCTGGCGGCGATGCCGGCCCGCGTGGCCGCGTGGCGCCGGGAGCGGGAGGCGCTGCGGGAACGGGCGCGGGCGGACGCGGCGCGGCGGCAGCGGCTCCTGGCCGAGGCTGGGCTGGGGGGGCTCCCGCGGCCCGGGACCCCCGCCCGCGCCTCTGCCCGAGCCCAGGAGCTGCTGGACGAGATGGAGCGGCAGCAGCGGCGGGAGGAGAAGCGGCGCCGGCGGCAGGAGCGGGAGGAGGCGGCTCGGAGCGCCTTGGCCGCGGCGGAGGCGGCGGCGGCTGCACGGCCGCTCCCTGGAACCCCCCCGGAGGGCGAGGAGACGCCCCCCAAAACCTCCTGACCCCCCGCTCCTTGTCCAGAGACCACCGGGACTGTCCCCCGAGCTCCCCCCAGGAGCTGCTCCTCCCGAGTTCCCCTCTCCAGAAAACGAGGACACCCCCAAAAATGGGTTTAAAACTCTGCATTTAATCTCTTTGCCGCCAGTTCGGGTTGTTCTGCGGCGCCGCCCCTCCCTCCCCCACCCTCCCTTCCCCGGGGCCTGACAGGGAGGGGGGGGTCAGGTTTTTTTGGGGAGGGGGAGGGGGGGGCAAGGAGAAAAGCGGGTGCTGAGACGCCCCCTCCCCAAAGCAGGGAGGGGCTCCCCCTGCTCCCGGGGTAGGGGGGGTCACCAGGGCTGGGGATCCCCAACCCCCCGAGGCTCCGGGGTAGGAGGGGGGGTCAGACTGTATCCTTACCCCTCCCCCACACAGCGTGGGACCCCCCCAGAGGCAAAAGGAGCCCCCCCCCAGGGCGGGGGGGCTGGGGGGTCCCTCAGTCGTCGTCGAAGTTCTGGCTGAGCAGGAAATTGGCCGCCAGGTTCTCGTTCTTCTCGCAGGCGAAGTAGGCCTGGATCACCAGGCTCTCGGGAAAGCCCAGCGCCTTCAGCTGTGGGCACGGAGGGGTTAAACCCGGGCTCCTGCGCCCCCAAAGCGGCACCGCCCAGCCCTGCTGACCCTGACCCCACCAACCCTGAGCCCTTCTGGTGGCATCTCCTCACCCCAGTGACCCTGGACACTAATATTTCCCATTTCCTATTCACTCTGTGCATAAAAATGTCATTTTTTTACCACTGACAGTTAATAAGGCCACCCCACCTCTATTCACTCTGATCCTTACTGGTGTCACCCCTTGTCCCCATTAACCCTGAGCCCTAATATTTCCCATTTCCCCTTCACTCTGTGCCCTAAAGAATCCATTTCCCATCAGTTTTTAATTGTGGGTACTAATAAGAGCACCTCAGCTATATTGGCTCTGGTCCCTGCTGCTAGCACCGCCCACCACCGTTAATTACGGGTTTAATTAATGCCGTTTCAGCCCCTGCCACCCCAGTGCCCTGCTCACCCTCTCTATGGCTTCTTTCTCCTGCGGGGTCACCTGGATGTAATTCATCTGGGGGGACTCGTCCCCGATGGCTCCCACCTCCCCCTCCAGCTCGCCCAGCTCGCCCAGGGGCTCGTTCAACATCTGGATGAACTGCTCCTGGTGCTGGCTGATTTGCTGGGGGGATGGCGAGGGGGTGTGGTCAGCACAGGTGGGGTCCTGGGGGGGCTTAGGGGGGCTCTGGGTGGGTTTCAGGGGTGTCCGGTTGGATTTAGGGGGTGTCAGGATGGGTTTAGGGGATATCAGGGTGGGTTTAGGGGGTATCAGGGTGGGTTTAGGGGATATCAGGGTGGGGTTTGGGGAGGTCTGGGTGGGTTCAGGGTTATCAGGGTGGCTTTGGGGGTGTCAGGGTGGGTTCAGGGGTGTCAGGGTGGGTTCAGGGTTATCAGGGTGGCTTTAGGGGTGTCAGGGTGGCTTCAGGGGTGTCAGGGTGGGTTTAGGGGGTATCAGGGTGGGATTTGGGGATACCTGCAGCAGCTGGGGGTTCTCCTGGCCCAGTTGCTGCAGCAGGGCTGGGAGCAGAGCCGGGTTCTGCTGGATCACCTGGCGCATGTTCTGGAACTGGGGCTGCTCCCGCAGGAATTCCAGCGGGTTCTCACCTGTGGGGTGTGGCTGACAGGTGAGACCACACCCATTTCCTCCGCCAAAGCCGTGTTGGGATGGGGTGGGGTCACCTGGATCCACTCCGCCCTCAGAGACCACACCCCAAAGTGGGCGTGGCTCACCCAGACCACACCTCAAATAATGAATGTTATTGGCTTGGCTCCACCCACCAAAGGGGCGGAGTCTCTGAAGGTGTGTCCACCCAGCCCCACCCTCCCGAGGGGGCGGGGCTTCTGGGGGTGTGGCCACTTGACCCCACCCATTTTCCGAGCCGCTCCCACTGACCTTCGGGCGGGGCCTGCTCCGCAGGGCGGGACTCCTGCACCGGCGGGCGCTCGGGCTCGGGGCTGCCAGGGATGCCCTGGGGAGGGGGGACAAGGGGGTCAGGGGCACCCCCAGGACCCCCCTGAGACCCCCCCAGCACCCCCTGAGTCCCCCCTTCGCATTAGCTAAACAATTAACAATTAGGTAATCAGGATTTTCGCAGGATAATGCGATAGTCCCATGAGCATTACTGCAGCTGGAGCTGCCCCCTCACCCCCCCAAAGCCCCCCGGCGCCCCCCGGCGCCCCCCTCACCGTGAGCAGGTACTCCACGGCACGGTGGGGGTTGTTGTAGCTGGCCCTCAGCGCGGCCACCACGCGCTCCCGCTCGTAGCCCATGGACACGATCTCCGACAGCATCGTCTCGTACTCCGAGCCTGTCACTGCACGACCCCCCCCAAAATCAGCTGGCAGGGACCCCCAAACCAACCTCCCACTCCCCTCCCTTTTCAATGTGTCCCCCCCCAGCCGTTGGCACCCCGTGGCAGTGATGGGATGGGAACCCTCCAGCCCCAAAAATCCAATTTTCCCGAATTTCAGCGAGTGGGAGACACGAAAATCTCTCCCTTTTGGCCTCACAGTGAGGCCCCCAAACCTCAAACCCCCATCCCAGCCCCAAGTTCGCCCCAGACCCCCTCCCAGGACCCCCCTCAGGACCCACCGAGGGTGGAGGCGGCGTCGGCCGAGCGTCCGGAGCTGCCCGGGGGGGGAACGGAGCTGCAAATCCCAAAAAAAAAAAAAAAAAAAAAAAAAACCAATCCGAGGGAAGGCTCAAAACCTCCTGTGACCCCCCAAAAATCCCTGTGAGCCCCCCAGAACAGCCTCTCCCAAACCCTCCTGGTGCCCTCACTCCAAATCTCAAGCAACGACCCCCACAAATTTTCCCCTGTCCCTTAAATCCACCCCAGACCCCACGATTCCCCCCCCAAAACCCCCCAAAATCTGATTAAACGACCCCTCCCACCCCTCAGTTCCCCCTCCCCAATACTGCAGCCCCCCCACAAACACCCCCCCAGCCCCACAGTCTGATGAAATCACCCCCAAAACCATTCCCGGCCCCCTTTACCCAGCAGCAGGCTCGGCCAGGGTGAGAGCAGGGGGGTCCTGGGCCGGGGGCTCCTCGCTGGGGGCGGCCGGAGGGGGGGGGGGCAGCGTCGGCGGCCGGGGGGGGCCCTGGGGGGGCTGCGGGGGGCTCCGAGGGGGCTCCGGCCTCGGGGGCTGCCGAGCCCAGCGCTGACTTGGCCTGAGGAGGAGGAAGGGGAGGCGGAGGGCGTTGGGAATGTCCTGGGACCACCCCCCCAAAATGGCCCCCAAGTGACTTGGGAACCTTCAGGCCTCCTTGGAGACCCCAAAATCCCTCCCAAGGGATCCCCCAAATGACCCCGAGACCCCTCAGGGTTTGCCCAAATGACCCCAAGACCCCTCAGATTCTCCAAGGGCACCCCCAAAACCCACCCAGAGACACCCCAGGGTTCAGTCAAATTATCCCAAGACCCCTCAGACCCTCCAAACCCTCCATGGAGACCCCCAAAACCCACCCAGAGACCCCTCAGGCTTCACCCAAATTATCCCAAGCCTCCTCAGAGCCTCCAAACCGTTCACAGGGACCCCCAAATCCCTCACAGAGACCCCTCAGGCTTCACCCAAATGGCTCCAAGCCCCCTGAGACTCTCCAATACCCCAAAACTCTCCCCTCAGAGTTCCCCCGCGGCCTCTCAGACCCTCTGGAAACCCTCCCCCAAATGCCTCCCCCGGGGAGGGGGGGGTTTCACCTTGGTCACCATGACCACCACGAAGTTTTTCTCGTCGATCCGGTACTCCCGGATCGGGACATCGTCGCTCAGGATCTTCCCGGCGTAAATGAGTTTCTGTCCCGCCACGGGAAAGGCATCGCTGCCCTTCTCAGCCTCAATCTTCTCCTTCAGCGCCCGCACCTGCGGCCAGGATGGGCTCAGGGCACCCCAAAAACAGTCCCCCCAAAACTGGATTTGAGGGGCAGGGACAAATCCCAAATATTCCTGAGGAATTTTCTTAAATCGTCTCCCCAAACGATCGCTCTTGAGCTGCCCCCAAAGGCGGGGGGATCTCAGGGTGTCCCCCTAAAAAATCCAGACAGTGACGCCCCTCGAGTTTCTCCCCTCAAAACCAGGGATGGAAGGACGTGGAGTTTCCCCGCCAGATCCCCCTCACAAAATTGGGAGTGGGGGGATACGGAGCCCCCCGAGTGAGGCCACTCGCTTCTCCCTCACGTGGGGGACCCCCAAAAAGAGGAGAGAACCCCCCAAAAACGGGCAGGGCGGCAGCACACGGAGCTGCCCCCCTCGGCTGACATCTATGGCTTCACTCTCCCCAAAATGAGACGAAGGGCACACGGTGACGCCCCCCGGTTGTCCCCGCGCCAAAAGGGGGGTACGGGGGACACGGCGACCCCGCCCCCCCCTCACCCAGCTCCATCCTGGCTCTGGCGAGTGCCGGGAGGGTCCGGAGCCCTCCCTTAGGCAGGCGCGGGGTGAGGGCGCGGGGAGAGCGAGCTCCGGGCCCATCCCCAGCCCGGCCCCGCCCGCGCCCCCCGCGGGGGCTCCGCCGCGGCCTCACCGTCTCGTGCGGCTCCATGCGGATCTTGAAGGTTTGCTGCTGCAGCGTCTTCAGCGTCACGGTCACCGCCATGGCGGGACGGGGACGGGGCGGCGGCGGCTCCTCCCGGCGGCCCCACAACATGCAACTCACGCCGCCGCCATCTTAGGCGGCCCCGCCGCTTCCGCCGCGGCGCCGGAAATGCGTCACGGCGCCCGCGCGCGCGCCTCTCTCGCGCGGTCCCTCTCACGTCACGTGACACCGGAACGGTCGCGCGGGGGCTATCCCTGGTCACGTGGCAGAGAACATGGGCTAATTATGCTTCGTGAGTCACGTGACGCCGGAAAAAACCGCGCGCGGGCCGCTCTTCATCACGTGACACAGGAGAGGGCTTTAAAGAGCGGGACGGCCCGCGGTCACGTGACGAGCGCGGCGGCACAAAATGGCGGCGGCCGCAACATGGCGCGGGCGGAGGGGAAGGAGGAATAAAGAGGAGGAAGCCGCGGCGCCGGGACGATCGTTAATTTAATAGAAACCGGATCGCGACACCCCCGTACAGTCCCGTGCGACACCGCCGGTGTTTCCCCCCCACCGCACCCTCCCCACCCCCGGCGCTGGTCCTGAGTCCTCGCCCCGAAGGGCGCCCGGTGCCGGTTCGGTCCCGGCCGTGCCGGTTCGCTCCCGGCGCGGTCGCGGCTTCCCCGGGCCCGCGGGCGGCGGCGCCCATAGAAAAGAGTCCAGGTCTCACAGAGACAGAACGGTCCCGCCGCGGGACCCTCACAGCTCGTCCCGCGGGGCCGCCTCCGCCTCCTCGGGCTCGGCCTCGGGCTCCTCCTCATCCTCGTCCTCCTCGTCCCCATCGCCCTCATCGTCCCCTTCCTCTTCTTTCTGCTGCTTCTCCTCCTCCTCCTGCTTCTTCCGTTGCTCCTCGTCCTGCTGCTCCTTCATCTTCCTCTCTGCGTCCTGCAGGAGGGGGTGGGGAGGTCACCGGGGGGGTCACCGAGGGTCCTGGGGGGGCTCACAGGGGTCTCGTCCCCGCCCTTACCTTGGTGGCCCCCCAAGTCTCATTCCCGATCTCCTCTGCCAGCTTCTCGTCGTCCGTGATCAGGAAGTTGTCAAAGATGGTGCCCGACTTCACCTGTGGGGATGGGCGAGTCAGGGGGTCCTAGAGCTCCTTGGGCCCCCCCGAGGCCCTCCCAGGACCCCCCCTCACCTGCCAGAGGTCGAGGCCGATGACCCCGAAGCTGTCGTAGGAGTAGAGCAGCGGGTCGGGGCTGTACTCGGGGTTGTCGATCTCGGGGTGCACCCACTTGCCCTTGTAGTCGGGGTTGTCGATCTGCTGCGGCCTCCACTCGCCCTGGGGGGCGACAAAACGGGGCTCAGAGGGGGCGCAGCCCCTTCCCCAGCCCCCCTAGCCCCCTGCAGGCCCCACAGGCCTCACCTTGTACTCGGGGTTCTGGATCACGGGGGGCTCCCACTCCCCGTCCATCTCCTCGTCCCAGTCCTCCGGTTTCTTGGCGTCGGGGTCTGGGATGTGCTCGGGTTTGTCCCAGTCCTGGAAAGGAAGGTCAGGAAGGGTCAGGGGCTGCTATGACCTCCCGGGATGGTGGCACAGACCTCTCCGAGTTCCCTGAATCCCACAATTCTCACCCAGTTCCTCTCAGAGTCCTGCTATCTCCCTCTAATCCTGCCAGAAGCTTTTTACAACTCCCCCTAAATCTCCTAGAGACCCCCAAGTTACTCCCAGGCCCTCCCACAGCTCCCAAAAAGTCCCCAGGGCTCCCTTAGCCCCCCAAATCCCATCAGGGCACAACCACAATCCCCCAGAGAGCCCCCCTAGAGCCCCACCCCACCTCAGGCTTGGTGTCCTCGGGGTCATCGATCTTGGCCCGCTCGTCCCAGTCGTCGGGTTTCTTGGCCTCGGGGTCCTTGATCTTTTTTGGGGGCAGGAAATCCCAATCCTCCTCCAGGCTCCCCGACTCCACACGGGCATTGTCGATCTTCACCTCGTAGGTGTTGTCCGGCCTCACCACCAGCGTGTACAGGTGGGTGAACTCGTCATCCTGGGGACACGGGGGGGCTCAGCAGGGCTGGAAACGCCCCCCATGGGGGACAGCAGGACCCCCCGACCCCCCCCACACCCACCTTGCAGCGAATATCTTTATTGATCAACACATTCTTCCCTTTGTAGTTAAAGATCACGTGGACCTTCTTGGTGCCAGGGCCGCAGATGTCAGGACCTGGAGCGGGGGGGCACACAAAGGGTCAGGGAAGAGGGTTGAGACCACCCTGAAATGGGCTAAAAAAAAAAAAAAAAAAAAAAAACCACAAAAGCAGGAACACCCACCAAACATGATGTTGTACTCGGAGTCGCCGTGCATGTCCTCCTGGTTCAGGCTGGCAGGGAAGAGCTTCACGTAGCCACCGCCACAGTCGATGTTCTGCTCGTGCTTCACCGTGAACTGCACCACCAGCGTCTTGTCACGGTTGCTGAAGGGCTCGAAGCGCGAGGACAGGGCGTAGAACCGGGCGTCCTGGCTCGTCTGGATCCCTGTGCGACGCGGGGTGCGCTGAGCAAGGGGGAGGAAACCACACCCCTCGAGGTCCTCCCCACCTGCCACGACCCCACCGGCCCCGCTCACCTTTGTCCTTGTCGGCGTCGCCGTAAAACTTCCCGGCGGTGAGCACGAAGCGCCCGTAGTCGGGTTTGTGCTTGGATTCCACCCACCGGCGGGTCCAGGCGTCTGCGAGGGGGGAGTGTCAGGATCCTGGACTCCTCCAGGAAGGTCCCCCCTGCACCCCCAAAGAGCTCAGGGCTCGGGCATGTCCCTTGCTGGATGAATTTGGGGTTCCAGAGGGAAGAGAAGTTTCCCCAGGAGCTCCTCTCCATGCGGGTGCTGTGCTCCTCACAATCCTTTTCCTGCTCCTTTCCCTCTTGTCCGCCTGCTCTACCTGCCCAGCTCTGCTCGAGGGCTGACCCTGAGGTCCCCGACTCTATCCCTCAGGTGACCCCCACCTTTCCTGGCCCAGGGAGACACCCCAGCACCCTCATCCTCGCTGTCCCGACACCCACTCACTCCCCACACGTGAGGAGCGGCCTCCTGCCATCCCCTGTCACCTCAGAGAGCACGGGGCCTGTGCTCCCCCCATTCTCTGCCCTCATACAACACAGAAAAATCCCCCTCCTTTTTCCCTCAGAGATCACAGGAGGGTCCCCCCGATTCTCTCCTCATAGTATAGAGAAAGGTCTCCCCTTTCTTTCCTTAAATCACTCCATTGTCCCCTCACAAAACACAGGGAGAGGGGGGACACACACTCAATTCTCTCCCCTCAGAAAATAGATGGGAGCAGCCCCTTTCTCCCTTCAAAAGTTATAGGGGGTCCTCCCATTCTCTCCCCTCACAGATTACAGGAGGATCCCCTCATTTTCCCCTCAGAAAAGAGGGGGTGATCCCTCCATTCTCTCTCTTCACAAAACACAAGAGGGTCCTCCCATCCTGCCTCCCCTCAGACGCCCCTCAGCCTCCTCAGGCACCGCCCCCCCAATCCATTAACCTCAGGAGCCCCCCCTCAGGCCCCGCCCTCAGGGACCCCCGCCCGGCCCCTCCCTCACCTCCATCCCCGAACTCCTCGCGGAAGAATTGGGTGGGGCCGGCGGCCGCCAGGAGGGCTCCGAGAAGGACGGGGGCGAGGACGCTGAGGGGGCTCATGGTGAGGGATCAGGGCACACTCGCTCCGTCCGTCCCGGCCCGGCGCCGCCCGGCACTGCGGAGGGGGGAGGAGGTGCCGCCGCTTTTTATATGCCCGCCGCCCCTCGCCCCGCCTCCGCCGCGGTGCCATTGGCCCGAGCCCGCGCGCGGCCCTCTCCCATTGGCCGCCCGCCCGCCCGCCGGCGGCGACGGCGCCCCCGAACGTTGGCGTCCCAGATGGCCGCTTCCCATTGGCTGAGCGCGGCGGCCAATGAGGAGCGACCACGCGTTCGGAGGGAGACGCCCCCCCGCCCCCTGCCTCGCTCCGGGGGTCACGTGGGGCACGCGCTCTTAAAGGGACAGGCCTGGGAGTGGAGGGGGGGGACAGAAATTGAAGAGGAAATTGCGAATATGGGGAGGGAGAAATGGACAGGCGGGGTATGGGAGTCTCCTGCTCGTCTTTGCGTTTGCACAGCGCCGTGACGGGATGATGATGTCATTGGTTAAGTGGTGGTACAGCAGGTGTGAACACAAGGAAGGTGAACCCAGGCTGCGGGTCTCTAATGAAGGTCTGGACTGTAACAGCCCGCTGGGGTCCGTGGTGGAGCCACTTCGCACCTCATGATGTCATTGTGCAGCCTCGTGACATCACGGCACCCCCTGCAGCCACCTGTGCCACCACGCCACACTCAACATGGCGCCCACCACGCTTAGCACGGGGTCTGCGCCACACCCAAGATGGCGAATGCGCCGCTCCCTCCTTCAGGTGTGGCAGAGGCACTTCCGGCAGGCCCGGGAGCACTTCCGGCGGCTCCGGGCTCACTTCCGGCCATGGCGCCCAGCGTGGCTGAGCGGCTTTTGGAGCGGCTGGATCAGGCCGGGGCTTCCGGGGGGCTCTGCAGCATCGAGGCCGCCGCCGAGCTCGGAGTCGACCACCAGACGCTCGTGGGCGCCGTCAAGAGCCTGCAGGCGCTGGGCGAGGTGCGGGCACCGGGGCCGGGGCGCGGGGGAGCCCCCGGGAGCCGCTGGCATTGCTGATCCCGGTGCCGCTGCAGGTGATCGAGGCGGAGGCGCGGACGGCAACGCGATGGGAGCTGAGCCCCGAGGGCGAGGAGGTGCTGCGGGACGGCAGCCCCGAGGTGCGGCTGTTCCGGAGCCTCCCCGAGGAGGGGCTGCCCCAGGGCGAGGCCATGGTGGGTACCGGGGGCACCGGAGGGAGGGGAACGGGCGGTGGGCGCCGCCTCACTCGTTCCGCTGTGTCCCCGCAGAAGCTGCCCGGAGGCTCCTTGGGCTTCAGCAAGGCCATGGCCAACAAGTGGGTGCGCCTGGATAAGGGAGCGCCCGGCGGTCCCCGCGTTCTGCGCGCCGTGAGTGGCCCGGAGGGAACGGGCGGGGGTCCCCGAGAACTGGGAGTGTCCCGAGGGGAGATGGATGGGGGTCCCTGGGAACAGGGAGTGTCCTGAGGAGGGGTCTGGGGGTCTCCGGTAACCGGGAATGTCCCTGTTGGGCTGTGCCCAGCCCTGGGGTCTCCCCGTGCCCCCCCAGGTGCCCTCGGTGCAGGACACGGTGCAGGAACACCTGGGGCAGGTGAGGACGGGAGGGGCCCAGGCCCTGCCCGAGCGGGACCGCACCGAGCTCAAGAGGAGGAAACTGCTCCTGGAAATGTGAGTGCGGCAAATAAATTGACAAATTAATAAATTAATATTTATCGTTTCTAAATTGTGTAATTCTATTCATTAATCAGTACTTTGTACCCCATTTCGTTGTTGATTTATCGGGTTTCATTCTAGGTTCATCCATACTCTTTAGTCCTTTTGTTATCTGTTGGTCAGGCAGGGGATATCCAAATTTCCAGGCTTTGGTTTTTCCCGGTATTTTCTGATTATTCTATCCTTGAAAGGCCATAAATTTAAAGCCCCAGCTGCCCCATTTTCAAACCCTTTTGGTTTCGTTTACTGCAGTTTGTCCAAGCAAAACCAACCTTTGAATGATTTAACGGTGCAACGAAAGGCTCCTTGCCTTGACAAAACGTTAAATACAAATCCTGAAGTTGACCCTTAACGGAATTAGCGTTAATTAAATCAACCAGTGAAGAACTAGCCGGGGGACCTGGGTCGTTCCCAGGGGAATGATGGAATTCCTGCCCCCCTGCAGGACCCTCAAGTCCTACTGGATCCGCAAAGGCAGCGCCTTCAGCACGGCCGTGGCGCGGCCGGAGACGGAGCTGACCCCGGAGATGATCGCCACGTACGTGTGTCCCCCCCGCCCCCACGACCCCCCAGGACCCTCTGTGAGCTTGGCCTGGCCGTTCCATGGCCCCTGACCCCCTCCTGCAGGGGCTCCTGGCGCCAGCTGCCCTTCAAACCCTACAACTTCTCCTCCCTGGGGCTGCCCCCGGCCTGCGGCCACCTGCACCCCCTGCTCAAGGTGCGCTCGGAGCTGCGCCAGATCTTCCTGGAGATGGGGTGAGTGAGGGGGCCTGGGGGGGCTCGGGAAGGGGGGGATGGAGCTCTCCCCCCATCCTGAGGTGGAGGTGGCCCCCAGGTTCACGGAGATGCGCACGGATAATTTCGTGGAGAGCTCCTTCTGGAACTTTGACGCGCTCTTCCAGCCGCAGCAGCACCCGGCTCGTGACCAGCACGACACTTTCTTCCTGCTGGGTGGGTGCTGGGGGGGACACAGGGACCTGCTGACCCCTCCTTGGGACCCCTCTGATCCCCGAAATCCTTCTGACCCTTAAACCCCTCTGAACCCTCACAAATGCCCCTCAAAGTTCCCCCTCACCTTTTTTGCCCCCCCAGACCCCGCTGAAGCCCCCCAGTTGCCTCCTGGCTACTACACCAAGGTGAAGAAAGTGCACTCGCAGGGAGGCTACGGCTCACAGGGGTGAGACCCCAACCCCAAGGGCGATTCAGGGGGGTCCCTTGTGTGTCCCCCACCCCCCTGAACCCCCTTTTTGGCCCCCACCAGCTACAGGTACGAGTGGAAGGTGGAGGAGGCACGGAAGAACCTGCTGAGGACCCACACCACATCTGCCAGTGCCCGCGCCCTGTTCCAGCTGGCACGGCAGGTCTGGGGGCTTTGGGGGGGGTCTGAGGGGTTTGGGGGCCTTGGCAGGGTCTGGGGGCGTATGGCCATGAGGGGGAACAGAGGATTTTTTGGGAGCATTAGTAGGTTTGGGGTGTCAGTGAGATTTGGGGTGGTCAGAGCAGTTCAGGAGTCTCAGCGTTGTTCAGAGGGGTTCAGGAAGCCCAGAGCGATTTGAGGGGGATCAGAGCAGTTGTGGGGCAGTCTGGGGGTCCCACCTGCCCCCCATCCGTGTGTCCCCCCCACCTCAGGAGAAGTTCAGCCCCGTGAAATATTTCTCCATCGACCGCGTGTTCCGCAACGAGAGCCTGGACGCCACACACCTGGCCGAGTTCCACCAGGTCGAGGGGGTCGTGGCCGACCGGGGGCTCACCCTGGGCCACCTCATGGGCATCCTCCGACAGTTCTTCACCAAGCTGGGTACACGGGGGGCACTGGGGGGGCACCCCGACCCCTTCTGCCCCCTCATGTGCGCCCCCTGACCCCCGCCGTGTGCCCCCAGGGATCTCCCAGCTGCGTTTTAAACCCGCCTACAACCCCTACACGGAGCCCAGCATGGAGGTGTTCAGCTACCACGAGGGTGAGGGGGGATCCTGAGGGGGTCCCCATTTACAGCAGGGACGTCTTGGGGGGCTCCTCTTATAGCTGGGGGTCCCCTTAGAGCAAGGTTTGGGGGTGGGGGTCAGCCTGACCTGGGGTTCCCCTGGAGCGAGGGGAGCACTCTGGGGTTCCAGTATTTGGGGGAGGGGGTCTTTGGGGTGCCCCGTCTCATCCTCACTTACCCCCCTCGCCCCCCAGGGCTGAAGAAATGGGTGGAGGTGGGAAACTCGGGGGTCTTCCGCCCCGAGCTGCTGCTGCCCATGGGGCTCCCCGAAAACGTCTCTGTCATCGCCTGGGGGCTCTCTCTGGAGCGGTGAGTGGGGGTCACCTGTGGGGGGGGACCCCACTGTGGGCCCAGCCCGTCTCCCCCACCCACTAACCCCCGCTCCATCACCCCATCTCCCCCAGACCCACAATGATCAAATACGGCATCAAGAACATCCGGGAGCTCATGGGGCACCGCGTCAACCTGCAGATGGTCTACGACAGCCCCATGTGCCGCCTGGACGTGTGACACACCCCCACACCCCCCGGGGGTCCCCTCTTTTTAGGGGGGGGGTCCCCACCCCCAATAAAGCCCCGTGCTCTGTCGTGCCTGTGTGTGCGTGTGTCTGTGCTGGGGAAGGGAACCTGTGTGGGGCGGCGCTCGGGGAGAGTTTATTATCACCTCATGGCGTCGCACGGCGTCGGTGAAGCCGAGGCCCTCCCGGGACCCCCGAGGCCCTCCCGGGACCCCCGAGGCCTTCCCGGGACCCCCGAGGCCTTCCCGGGACCCCCGAGGTTTTCCCGGAGCCTCCCGGGCCCCTCCGGCTCTTCCCGCCTTTCCCTTTTATGGTCGGCGATTGGCCCGCGCAGCTGCCAATTATGCCCTGGGCCCCCTTAATGCTCCAATCAGCAGCGCCGGGGTGTGAAGGACGGGCGCTGATTGGGCGCCGGCGGTGCCCGCCCAGCAGGCCCCCCGTGAGGGCGGTGTGGTGAGCGGCTGCCGAGGGTCCCGCGATCGGGGCCCCGCGCCCCCAGCCCACCCCGCGGACCCCGGCCCGGCCCGGGCTTAGTGTCCCCAATCCACCCGCGGGATCCAGCACGACCTCCGAGACCCTGGCCCGGTCCGAGTTTAGTGTCCCCAATCCACCGCCGGGACCTTCACCTGGGCCGGGCCTTGCACCCCCAGCCCATTCCCGGAACCCGGCCTGGGGTCGGGGCTGTACCGGTCCCAACTCGGGCGTCCTTCCCCTGCAGCTCCTCGGGGCCGGGATGTCACGGGAGGAGCCTGGGAGTCCCGAGCCAGAGGCGGCGGCAGGGGACGGCCCCATCTCGGAGGAACTGAGTGGGGATGAATCCCACGGCAAAGACCCGGACAGGTACCGGCTTCACCCTGCGCCGATATTTTGAGTGTAAGTGGAGGAAAAAGAGCGGAGAGAGATGCAACAGCCCGCCAGGCAGTGCGGGGAGGGATGACACAAGTGTCACCACGAGTCACAATGTTAATTAGATGGTAATTATTAATTAACGGGACTGGCAGGGTTGTAGCAGGGCAGACCCTGGTCCTGTCCCCGTGGATGCGGGACCCTCACAGGGTGCACACCCGTGATGAGGGGTCCCTGTCCCTGTGTAATCCATTCCCGTGATGGGGCAGGGATGTCCCTCACCCTGTCCCCGTGGGGTTTGTGCCCCTCTCAGGGTGATCCCTGACCCCGTGTGACCCATGGCGGGGGTCCCGGGCTGTCCCCGTGGGGGTCCATGGGCTGTCCCCCACCCCTCCCCGGTGGGGTGCACACCCCTGACAGAGCGTCCCACGTTCTGACCCAGGCCGTGTGAGGAGCCAGTGCTGGGCCACCGCTCGTCCCTGTACTTCTCCTCGCTGGATGCCACCGTGGAGGGGCTGCAGCGGCGGGCTCGGGACATCTGCAGCCGCCTCGCCGAGAGCCGCCAGGAAGACCAGACGGTGCTGAGCGGCTTCAGGGAGAGCCTCCTGCTGAAGGTAAGCCTGCGAGGTCCCCTCCTTCCCCCCCGGGGCACGGCGAATCGCGTTATTCCGCCCGGCTTGGTGAGAGAGAAGGGAGACAGAGCCCGGGTGGGGAGGCAGCTGCGGAGCTCAGCCGGGGGGAGCCCCCCGAGCCCCCGCGGGGGTGGCCGCAGCTGCCTCCGGCCCCGCTTCGAGCGGCCCCCGATGTCCCCCCCTTGTCCCCACGCTGCCCTCGCTCCGGACTTCGCTCCCGCCGATGTCTCCGCAGCCAGGAGGGGGGGCCCTGCTGGGGAGGGGTCCCCAGACCCCCTCGCAGATGGCAGCCCGGCCTGGCAGCTGCGGCCCGCGCTGACCCGGCGCTCGGTGGCCACCTCGACCGGCTCTGCGGCTACCGGGGCGCAGCTGGCGGCGGCCGGGCCAGGCCGGGAGCGGTGCCAGAGCAGGAGGGCGCAGCTGCCCCCCGGCCCCGGGGACGGCGGCCGTGCCAGCACCGGGACGAGCCGCGGCCCCGCTCGGGCAGGTCTCAGAGCTGACGGAGCAGCTGGAGGAGCAGCTCTTCCACTCGTACGGCTTCCACAACAAGCTGATCCAGCAGCGGCTGCAGGAGCTGGACGAGGTGATGGAACGTGTGGAGGAGGTGCAGGCGGAGCTGCGCTGCATCTGCTGCGCCGTAGAGGCGGCTTATCAGGATCTCTGCCTGCAGCCCGAGGCCTGAGGGCACCCCCAGACCTGAGCAGGACCCCCCCAAAGCCCACGAGACCGCAGGGCTGTGCCGGGCCAAAGGAGGATTTTGGCCCCAAAGGGCTTTTTTGTTGCTGTTGCTGTTGGTGGTTGGAACAAATAAAGGGCTGAAGCCGGCCCAAAAGCTGAACGTGAGGGGGGCTGTGCTGGGCTGGGACCCCCCCGAGGGCAGCGCTGGGTCCTGGCAGGTTAATTAACGCTGACGAGCAGGGCTGGCATGGACGGGGCTGTCCCACCGTTTATTGGCCACGGGGGTGGCGAAGGCACCGGGCACGGGGGCCAGCACCAGTGGGGTTCCCTGAGTGACACCGAGTCCTGTCGGTGACACCGAGTCCCGTTGGTGGCAGGACGTTTGGTTGGTGGCACTGGGTCCCGTCAATGACACAAGATGTGCTTGGTGACACCGGGTCCAGCCAGTGACACAAGATTTGGTTGGGGTGACGCCGAGTCCCGTTGGTGCCAGGAGGTCCCATCGGTGACACCGGCTCCTGTCAGTGACACTGGGTCCCTTCTGGGGACACTGGGTCCAGTCAGCACCGCCATCACCTCTTCATGAGGAGCAGACCCAGTCCCCACCAGTGCCACCAGTGCCACCAGTGCCACCACGCTGCTGTGTCCCCACTACGTCCCCTTTGGCGGGGCGAAGGCCTGGATGCCGGTGATGGCGCGGCCCAGGATCAGCGCGTGGATGTCGTGGGTGCCTGCAGGATCACCACACACACACACACACACACACCCCTCAGTGTGGACCCCAAAAACCCCTCGGGGAACCCCCCCGCCCCCTCCCCACCTTACCCTCGTAGGTGTTGACGGCCTCGAGGTTCATGAGGTGCCGGATGACGTGGAACTCGTCGCAGATGCCGTTGCCCCCCAGCATGTCCCGCGCGTCCCTCGCGATGGCCAGCGCCTTCCCGCACGAGTTCCGCTTCAGCATCGACACCATCTCGGGGGCGGCCCTGCGGGGGGACACGGACAGGGACGCACTGACCCCCTCCGGGACCCTCCCCGGCCACCCCTGGGGACAGTGCCACCCACTTTCCCTCGTCCTTGAGGCGGCCGAGGCGCAGGCAGGCGTGCAGCCCCAGCGTGATCTCCGTCATCATGTCCGCCAGCTTCTTCTGCACCAGCTGGTTCCGGGCCAGCGGGCCCCCGAACTGCTTCCTGCGGGCCGGAGGAGGGGGGCAGTGAGGTTTGGGGGAGCTGAGGAGTGCTGAGACCACCCCCAAAGCGCCCCCAGACCCCATTACCTGTCGAGCACGTATTGCCTCGCAGTCTCCAGACAGGCCTCGGCAGCGCCCAGCGCGCCCCAGGCGATGCCGTAACGCGCCTGGGTCAGGCAGCCAAAGGGGCCCTGGGGGACGGGGGGGTGTCATTGGGACCCCCCAGTCCCACCAGGACCCTCCCCAGGACCCCCTGGCTCGCCCCCTTACCGACAGCCCCTCGGCTTTAGGCAGCACGTTCTCCTCAGGCACCTCCACGTCGTCCAGGACGATCATCCCGGTGGTGGAGGCACGCAGGGAGAACTTGCCCTCGATTTTGGGGGTGCTGAGCCCGGGGGTCCCACGCTCCACCAGGAACCCCCGGACCCGCCCGTCCTCCTCACACTTGGCCCACACCACGCACAGGTCGGCTATGGGTGAATTGGTGATCCTGGGGAGTTTGGAGTGGGGTCAAAGAGGAGCTCTGGGGGGTCCCCCGTGTCCCCCTCACCCCAGTTTCGAGGCTCACCAGGTCTTGGACCCGCGCAGGGTGTAGGTCTTGGCGCTGGGGTTGTGCCGTGCCCGCGTCTCCATCTGCCCCGGGTCGCTCCCGTGGTTGGGCTCCGTCAGCCCAAAGCACCCCACAATCTCCCCTCGAGCTGGGGAGGGGGTGTCAGGGGCCCGCCGAGCTGCCCCCCTGACCCCCAACCACCCCATCCCTCCCCTCTCCGCCCCACAGCCCCATTCCCCGTGCCGGGGGTCTCACCGAGGCGGGGCAGGTACCGCTCTCGCTGGGCGGGGGTCCCGTAGGCCCACAGGGGGTACATGACGAGGGAGGACTGCACGCTGAGCACGGAGCGGTAGCTGCTGTCCACCCTCTCCAGCTCGCGGGTCACCAGCCCGTAGCCCACCGACGTGGTGCCCGCACAGCCGTACCCTGCGGTGACCACCCCACCCCGGCGTCAGCCACGGTCACTTTGGGACCCCCGGGGTCTCCTCAAAATCCCGGTGTCACGTAGGAACCCCCCCCCAGACACACAACCCCACCCCGGTGAGTGTGATCCCTCAGAACCCCCAGACACGGCCCCCAGGGTCACCCCAAAATTGTCCCCAGGAGTCCCCCAGTATGACCCCACAGTGCCCCCAAACCCCATCCCTGACCCCCTCAATGCCCCCCCGGATTCATCCCCCACCTCAGCCCCTCCCTCTCCCCCCGAGCCCCCCAATAATCCCCTCAGGAGCCCCAGGGGAGGCCCTGACCACCCGCACCCCCTCTTTGTGTCCTCAAATCGCCCCCCCGGGGGTCCTGATGGCCCCTCCTCACCTTGAAGGGTGGGGCCCAGCAGCCCCAGTTCTCCCAGTTCAGTCACGATCTCCCGGTCAAAGACTGGAGGGGGGGCAAGGTGCAGGTGAGGAGGGGTCGAGCTGAGGAGAGGGGGACCCCTGGGGGGAATTTGGGGGTCCCCCACACCCCTGCCCACACCTTGGGACTGCGGGAGGGAAGGTGGGGAGAGAATTTGGGGGCTGTTGGAGGAAGTTTGGGGAATTCAGGGAGTTTTGAGGAGGCTTTTGGGGACACCAGAACTCCCCATTTATTTGCACAGCAGGGAATGGGGGGGTCGGGTGGGTTTTGGGGAGGGGGACAAGTGACATTGGGGACATCTGGGGTGAGGTTGGGGTACCCTCATTGGGATTGGTGCTTCTGGAATTGCTTGGGGAATTTTGGGGGCTCTCGGCGGGACTGTACCGGGAGGGGTCGGGGTGTACCGGGGAGGGGTCGGGGTGTACCGGGGAGGGGTCAGGGGGTACCGGGAGGGGTCGGGGTGTATCGGGGTGTGTCGGGGGGCTGGTTTTGGGGTACCCTCGTGGCGGTTGGCCTGCAGCACGCGGGGCAGGAGCCTCTCCTGGCAGTATTTGCGCGTCGTGTCCCGCAGCAGCCGCTCCTCGGAGCTCAGCAGCCCCTCCAGCCCCAGCGGGTCCTGCCAGTCGAAGGTGGGGGCAACTGGGGAGGGCAAGGGGGCAACCCCGGGGGTCAGCAGCGGGGTCCCGCCCCGTCCCGGGATTTGTGGGGCCCCGTTTCCCCCCTGTCCACTCACCCTGTGCGGTGCCTCGCCACCGGACACCGCTCCGGGCCAGGCGCAACAGGGGGGGGGCCAAACGCAGCGCCATGAGGGGGCTGGGGGGACACAGGAAAATCAGGGAGCCCCCGGTTCTCACCCAGGGATCCGCAATTCCCGCCGGACACCCCCCCTTTAAACCCCCAATTCAAACCACAGAACTCCCTTGCGCCCCCAATTCCTCCCAAAGACCCCTCGAGTGATCCCCAACACCCCAAAATCCCTCAGACGCGTCCCAAGCCCCCCCCCAGCCGGTCCCGACCCTCCCCGGTGCCCCCCGGTGCCCCCCGGTGTCCCCCGGTGTCCCCGGACCGTTCGGGCTCAGCGGCAGCGAACGGACCCGGTGGAGCCGTGACGTCACGGGGGGTGGGGGGGGCGTGCCGGGGGCGTGCCGGGGAAACACCGGAATTAACCCGCGAGTGTCCGGGCTGGGGGGCGGTGACCCCCCCCAAATGACCTCGGGCTGCTCCTCGGGGATTGCGCGACCACCAAATCATCACCAGGAGGGTCCGAAGGGCTGCGGGACCCCCAAACCTCCACCGTCCACCCCCCTCCCGGTGTCCCCGCCGAACGAGAGCCGGGGGTCGGTGCTGTACAGCCTTTATTGGTCCCCGGGACCCCCCCGGCCCCCCCTGTCCCGGGGGGGCGTTTGCATAGCGAGAACGGGGGGGGGGGGAAATGAGGGGGAAGGGGAGCGTGATGATGTCACGGAGGGGTTGGTGATGTCACCTGCTTGGTGTGACGTCAGCACCGGGTTGAAACCGGGCCTAGCCCCTCTCTCCCCCCTCCGGTCGTCACTGCACCTGTGACATCACCGCCCCTCACACCTCCCGTGACGTCACAGCTGTGATGTCACCGCTCGAATACCACCGGTGATGCCACAGCCGTGACATCACGCTCCGTCCCCTTCCCCGAGTGACATCAGAGCAGCGCCCGTGCCCCCCCCGTGACATCGGTGCCGTGACGTCATCACCGCTTTGACGTCAACACCGGGAGCCAGAACCGGGGGCAAACGGGAGACCGGGAGGGGGGAGAGGGGATCACCCTGGGGGGGGGGGCGGTTTGTCCGGGTCGATGACATCACACCGGGGGGGATGCCGGGTCGGTGACGTCACACGGGAGTGTGTCACAGTATTAACCCTTCGCGTACGCGGGGAGGGGCCGGGGGGCTGCGACCCCCGCATGCCTGGGGGTCCCGGGGTTCCCCCCTATTTACAGCCGGGGGTTGGGGGGGTTTGGGTGAAGCTCAGCGCCCGGGGGGGCCCGCAGCGCTCCGGGGGTCCCCGGGGGTCGCACCGGGCCCCACCACCACAATGGGCACCGGGGGCCCCCCCGGCGCCGCCCCCGCCCCGCGCTCGTGCTCCTGCACCGGGCTGAGCGCTTTGGGGGGACCCCGCGCCCCCCGCTCGGCTTCCTCCGGTCCCGGGGGGGGCGGCTCGGCCCCGGGGGGGCCCCCCAGCAGCAGCGGCAGCTCCTGCCGGCCCAGGCGGCGGGCGGGGGGCGCGGGAGGCGGCGGCTCGGCCGGGCCCTCCCCGTCCCACTCGGCCAAACTCTGCAGCGGCGGCTCGGCCGGGAAGTCCTTTCGGGGGGGCTCCAGGCCCAGCTTGCGGGGGGGCCCCGGCGCCGCCTTCTCGGGGAGCCCGCGGCGGGCGAGGCGCGGCGATTCGGCGGCCTTGGGGTGCAGCTTGGCGGGGAAGGCGGGCGGGGAGGCGGCGGGCGGCGACGGAGTGTGGGCGAGCGGCGAGAGCGGGATGCTGCCGGCGGAGCGGCACCGAGCCGCCCGGTACTGCCGCTGCAGCTTCGGCGACAGCCCCTGCAGGGAGCTCGGCCGCAGGTGCGGCCCCGCCGGCGACGGTGGAGCGCTGGAACCCGGCGAGCTGCTGGGCGGGGAGGCCCCTGCGCGGAACCGGGGTCAGCAGCGCTGGGGGCACCGGGAGCGCCTGAGCCCAGCCCGGTGCCCAAACCCCCTCCCCTTCTCCCGGTACCGTCCGCACCCGTGGCCCCGCCCCCCCTTCCCGTGGCCCCGCCCCTCTCTTCCCGTGGCCCCGCCCCTTACCGGGGTCGCGCGCCCGCGCGTGCGTGGGGGAGGCGGGCAGCGAGTCGGAGGAGGAGAGCGAGCGGCTCAGTGACGTCAGCGAGCGGCTCGTGTGCAGCAGCGAGGCCTGGCGGGCGAGGTGCCGGAACAGCGCGCTGCGCCGCCTGGCGGGCGGGAGGACCGTCACCCCCCGCCGCCGCTCCCTCCCTCCCTCCCTCCCTCCCTGCCCACAAAACAGCGGCCCCGCTGTCGCCGCTGTCGCCGTGCCCACCTCTCGTGGCCGCTCCCGGTGCCCCCCCGGCGGTTCCTCCGGGCCATCTTGGCGCGGGCGCTGCGGCGCCGCGCGGGGCCCAGGCGGATCGAGGTGTTCTCCAGCGGTGTCGTTGTCACCAGCACCTTCGTCCCGCTCTGGGTGACAGCGGGTCACGGGCACGGCCACCCCCCCGGTGCCCACCCCCTCACCAGGACTCATGGCTGACCTGCCATGACCCCCCCAACCTTTACGACCCCCCGACCACCACCACGAACCCGCAAAACCCCCCACACCCCGGTGGCCCCCACCTTGAGGATGAGCTCCACGACCTCGGTGTGCACCAGCCCGTGCACCGGCTCCCCGTTCACGTGCGTGATCAGATCCCCGGCGCACAGCCCGGCCTCCTGCGCGGGGCCCCCCTCCTCCACGTGCTGCCCCCCAAAAACGGCGTCACCCACGGTGCACTGCCCACGTGACACCCCGGGCCCCCCCGTGTCCCCCCCGTACTCCCCAAAAGAGAGTTACCCAAAACTGCCGCACCCCAGGTCCCCCAAACGTCCACCCGTGTCCCCAAAACCTCGTGTCCCCTCGTCCCTCCATGTCCCCCCACCCAAATGACGTGGCAAGCGCTGCCACCCCCAATAAAAACCCTGTCCCCAATGTCCCCAAGCCCCGCTTTGTCCCCGTGTCACCCCCATGTCCCCAAGTCCCCTCCAATCCCCCCTTATCCCTGTCCCTGACGAGTCCCGGGCGTGGCGACCCTTCCCAAAACTCCTCTCTCCCCGCTGTCCCCGTGTCCCCGCCACGTGTCCCCAGGTGTCCCTGACCCAGACGACGTGGTGCACGCTGTACACGTCGCTGTCGCCCAGGTAGACGCGGATGGCCCGCAGGGTGAAGCCGAATTTCTTGCCGGGCCGGGGGATGGCGATGGGCGAGCGGGGCGGGGCGGCCACGGCCGGGGCCAGCTCCCGGCCCGGCGACGAGTCCCGAGACGAGGGGTCCGACGACAGCGACCGCGGGGACATGGGGCTGCCCAGGGGGGACGAGCCGGGCGCCTCCCCTGCGCCCCCAGACCCCGCTGACCGCCACCCAAAAATCCTCCCGGGACAACCCCAGACCCTCCCCAGGAACCAGGGACATCCCCCCCGTGGGACTGGGGGTCCCACCACCCACGAAAACCCCACGGGAGACCCCCCAAAGACCCACGGGAAGTTCTCTTGCCCTGCCGGGGACCAGGGACACCCCCCCGTGGGACTGGGGGTCCCACCACGCACGCAGACCCCCCATGAGAGACCCCAAACCCACGGGATCGGGGATCCCAACACCCACAGAAGCCCCCGAGACCCCCCGACCTCCCCCTCCCGTGGGGGACCCAGAGGGTGAAGGGGCGCCTGAGTGTCCGGGGTGCTCTGGGGAGGGTCCCTTAGGGGGGTCTCGGGAGGATTTGGGGTCCCTCGGAGGAGATCCCTGGGAATGGGGGCGGAGGGTGCCCGGAGGATTTGGGGTCCCTGGGGAGGGTCCCGGGGGCGTCACCCACCGCTGGGGATGATGACGGACAGCGCGGTGGCCGACGCCGACTTGGTGACCTTGCCGGGGGCTCGGGGGCTGCGCTTGTCGCCCCCTCCCTCGGCCGGGGCCACCCCCGGGTGCCGCGGTCGCCGCAGCCCCAGCTCGGTGCGGGCCGGGGGCAGCTCCCCGGCCCTCGGCGCTCGCTCCGCTGCGGAGGAAATGAGGTGGGGGTGGGTGGGGCACACCTGGGAGACCCCTCCCCACCTTCCCAGGACGCACCTGGCTCCTCGCTGGCTCCATCCGGGGGTCCCTCGCGGCCCCCGTTGCGGGGGCACGGCCGCTCCTCGGGCGGGGTGGGACCGGGGCGCGCCGGTTCCAGCAGAGCCGAGAAGCGGCGGCGGGCGCCCGGGGGGGGGCTGCCCTCACCCTCGGCCGGGGCCCCCTCACCTGCCGAGCGGTGCTTCCTGCGGGGACACGGGTGGTGGGGATGGGGGTGACCCCTGCGCCGCCCAGGACCCCCCCAGGACCCCCCCGGACCCCGCCCAGGTGCGCACAGCTCAGGTGATCCCGTTCTCCAGCCGCGCTCGCGGGTGAAGCCGTCGCGTCTCCCCTCGTCCCGCGGGCGCCCCTTGGGCTTCGGCTCCTGCGAGAGCTGCTCCAGGCTGCTGTACACCTGTGGGAGCGCACCTGCTCACACCTGGGCACACTTGGGCACACCTGGGCACACCCACCATCAGACCACACTCCCACGAGACCATCCCAGGCTTCCAAATTCCCATCACCTGCGTCCCCCCCGCTCCTCCATCCCACACCTGTCCCCCCTCCCCACCCCAGCCCCACCTTGCTGAAGCGAGGGGAGCAGGACGAGAACTGCCGGATCTCCACGGGCTCGTCCTCCGTCGTGTCCTCGTCCTCGTACGACGTCACGTGGGGGTACCTGTCCGACCGTGCTGGGGGAGAGGGGACAGGTGTGTGTCCCTCAGAGTCACCTCGGGGAGGGGAGGGGGAGAGGAACCCCCAAGAAAGCCCTGGGGGGGTCCCAGGGGGTGTTCCCAGGGTTGTCCCACAGGGGGTCCCCAGGGCGGTGCCGGGGTGGGTTTTGGGGGGGTCCCGGGGGTCTCTCACTGTCGAAGTAGCTCGTGTCCTCCTCGGACTCCAGGTGTGGCACGAACTCGGCTTTTTGCCGCAGCAGCCCCGTCCAGTCGAGCGTGGCGAAGAAGCCGTGAGCCTTCACCTCCTGAGCCCCCCCTGCGCACCAGCACCGGCTCAGGGGGGTCCTGGGGGGTCCCAGGGGGTCCCAGGGGTGTCTGGGGGGTCCCAGGGGGTCCTGGGGGTGTCTGGGGGTCTCACCTGCCCCGAGGCGCCGCAGAGGGTCGGGCTGCAGCAGGCAGGAGATGAGGTGCTGAGCGTCCGGGGGCAGCGCCTCGTCCCCCTCCGGCCACAGGATCTCGTCTGGCACGGGGTGGGGGGACAGGTGAGGAGAGACCCCCGCACCTGGGATCACCTGTGCTGTCCCCGTGTCCCCACACTGACCTGCTCTGTGTGTCCCCGTGTCCCCCATATCACCCCACGTCCCCGTCCTGCCACACCTGTGTGTCCTCCCCCTCATGTCCCAACGGGCCATACCTGAGATCACCTGCCCGAAGAGCTCCTCGGGGGTGTCCCCGAAGAAGGGGACGCAGCCCACCAGGAACTCGTAGAGGACGATGCCCATGGCCCACCAGTCCACGGGCTTCCCGTAGCCCTGGCGCAGGATCACCTCGGGCGCGATGTACTCGGGGGTGCCGCACACCTGGGGACAGGTGAGCTCAGCACAGAACCGCTGGGGACACACCCCGCTGCCCTGGCCCTGTTCCACCTCATCCCTGGCACACCTGGGCACACACCTGGGCACCCACCTGGGCACACCCACCTGCTTGTCGCGGAACTCCCGCGCGTCCTTCTCCATGTGCCCCTCGTACAGGTTGGTCGTGAGGCTCATCAGCCCCATCTTGGAGAGCCCGAAATCCGTCAGCTTCACGTGGCCCAGCGAGGTGATGAGGAGGCTGCGAGGGGACAGCGCAGGTGAGCGGGGCGGGGCCCAGGTGAGCGGGGCGGGGCCCAGGTGCGTCCCCAGAGCGTCCCCCCGTGGCCCCGGGCGCACTTGTCGGGTTTGAGGTCGCGGTGCACGATGCCGTAGGTGTGCAGGTACTCCAGCGCCAGAACCGTCTCGGCGAAGTAGAGCCGGGCCAGCTCCAGGGGCAGCGCCCCGATGTGCTTGAGCAGGGTGGCACAGTCCCCACCTGGGGACAGGTACGGGGGACAGGGACACCAGGGACAGGGGGCACAGAGGGGATGGGGCATGGGGGGGACATGAGCACAGGGAGGGGGGCATGGGGACAGCTGTTATCACAGTACTCAGCCCCATATCGCGACACCCCCCCCATATCGCCACACCCTGCCCACCTTCCACGTACTCCATGACCATGCAGAGGTGCCGGCGGGTCTGGAAGGAGCAGAACATGCTGACCACGAAGGGGTTCTCGGCGAAGGTGAGGATGTCGCGCTCCACGAAGGCCTGGTGCACCTGGTTCCGCAGCAGCAGGTTCTGCTTGTTGATTTTCTTCATGGCGAAGCGCTGCCGCGTGGCCGTGTGCCGCACCAGGTACACCGCGCTGCGGGGGCACGGCGTCACCCGGGAGCCCCAAAAACAGGGACATCCCAAAACCCAGGGACCCCAAAAACCAGGGACACCCCAAAAACAGGGACACCCCAAGAACCAGCAACACCCCAAAACCAGAGACACTCCAAAAACAGGGAACCCCAAAGCCAGGGAATCCACAGAACAGGGATCCCAAAACCCAGGGAACCCCCTAGACAGGGACACCCCAGACCCCCAAATCATGGACCCCAAAACCCAGGAACACCCCAAAACATGGACCCCCAAACCCGGCGCCCCCTCACCCGTAGGCGCCGTTGCTGATGAGTTTGATGGTCTCGAAGTCGCTCTCACCTGGCGGCTCTTTGGGTCTGGGGGCGGCGGCGGCGCGGCCCTGGGGGGTGGGGGGGGACAGGTGACACGGGGGGGACAGGAGGGGACACGGGGATGGCACAGGGGGGACACGGGGGGCTCGGTGCCCACCTCAGCCCCGTCCTCGGGGTCCGGAGTGTTGGTGCCGCTGCTGTCGGGGTCCTCCAGGTGTAGCATGTCTGGGGGGACACGGGGGGGTCACAGGTGTGTGTGGGGACACGGGGGGGTCACAGGTGTGTGTGGGGACACGGGGGGGTCACAGGTGTGTCCCCTCCATACCTGCCTGTGTGTCCCCCCGTATCCCAAACCCTCCACTCCACCCCTGTCCCCTCACCTGTCCCCTCACGTGTCCCCCCGTACCTGTGCGTCCCCCCCGGGCCCGGCCCAGCTGTCTCAGCAGGTACCGGGGGGTGTCGGCCCTCAGTGGCCCCTCGGCCCGGCCCGTGGTGGCCGCCAGCAGCTGGGACAGCCCGGCAGGGTCAAACTCCTGTGGGGAGGGGACACAGGGGAGGGGACACAGGTGAGTGAGGGGGGGACACAGGTGAGTGAGGGGGGGACACAGGGGAGTGAGGGGGGGACACAGGGGAGTGAGGGGGGGACACAGGTGAGGGGACACAGGTGAGCAGGACACAGACAGGTACAGGCACTCACCAGGCACTCGAGCAGCCGCGCCGGGCGGGAGATGATGATGAGGAGCCTCTTGACCAGCTGGGTGATGAAGGCCACCTCCTCCGACTCGGAGCGCTCATAGGCCTGGGGGGACACGGGGGGGACACGGGGGGGACACGGGGGGGGTCAGGGGGCGTTTGGGGGGTGTCGAGCCCCCCTGAGACCCCGTCAGTCCCGGCTGAGTCCTTGGCTCCCACTGGGTCCCATTGGGTCCCGTTGGGTCCCGTTGGGTCCCGTTGGGTCCCTTTGGATCCCATTGATCCCCATTGGGTCCCATTGATCCCCATTGGTGCCCATTGGCCCCTGTTGGCCCCGCTGTGTCCCGCTGGCCCCCCCACCCCCCCGTGGCCCGTGGTGGCCCCCCCGTGCCCCCCGCTGGCCCCCGGGCTCGCTCACGTCCTGCAGCAGCCTCTCCATGTTCTCCTGCAGCTCGCAGAAGTAGCCGGCCGTGATGAGGCCGTGCCGGGCCTTGGCCAGGCAGTCCCGGGCCAGCTCCACCAGCTGGTGCTGGATGAAGCTCAGGGCCCCGTCGGCCAGCGGGGTCCCCCCGGGGCCACAGCCCCGCACAAACTCCTCCAGCCGCTCCTGCATCTGCGCCGTGGCCTGCGGGACCCCGGGGAGCCCATCAGGGACCCCATCACTGACCCCTTAACTGACCCCTTAACTGACCCCATCACTGACCCCGGGACCCCTTAACTGACCCCGGGGACCCCATCAGTGACCCCAGGGAGCCCATCAGTGACCCCGGGGACCCCTTAACTGACCCCTTAACTGACCCCTTAACTGACCCCATCACTGACCCCATGGCCACCCCATGGCCACACGGACCCCATAACCAACCTCGTGGCCCCCCCACAGCCCCCCCATAGCCGCCCCCAGCCCCACCTTGGGGAACCTCTCCTTGTACACGTGGTTCATCATCACGATCTCGTTGTCGTGGGACGAGGGCGAGCGCCCAGGGCTGGGGACAGGGGGACACAGCTGGCACCCCCAGATATCCCACCCCCCCAAAACCCCCTCCTCTGGCACCCCCCCCCATGGCCACGGTGTCACCCCATTGTCCCCTCGAGTCGCTCTGGGTGACCCCCAAATCCCGGCCCCTCCCTAAACCCAGAGTGTCCCCCCAGCCCCGCAGTGACTCCCCCAAATCCCACCCAGATTCCCCCCAAATCCCCCCCCAAATCCCACCCAAATTTCCCCCCAAATTCCCCCCCAGATCCCCGCGTCCCCCTCATCTCCCGGGGGTCCCCGGGCCCACCTGAGGCTGCGGGAGCGGGGTCGGGGGGCGGGTCCCCCCCGGGCCCCCCCATCCTCCTCGGCCAAGCTTTCGGAGCTGCCGAAATGTCGCGACAGGAACCGCAGCTCCTCGGCCGTGGGCTGCGCGGGCAGCTGGTGCAGCCGCTCCTGCGACGAGCACGAGGACTGCGCGCCCGCGTCACCCCCGGGACCCCCAAACCACCCCGGGACCCCCAAAACCACCCCCAAATCACCCCCGGGACCCCAGAATTACCCCGGGACCCCCAAAATCACCCCCAAAATCACCCCCGGGACCCCCAAAACCACCCCAAAACCACCCCCAAATCACCCCCGGGACCCCGAATGACCTCCCAAAATCACCCCTGAAACCCCCCCAAAATCACCCCAGGGACCCAAAAATCACCACGGGACCCCCCCCCCGGGACCCCCCCCCAGTCATTCCCGAACCTCCAGAGTCCTGAAACCCCCCAAAATCAAAATCATCCCCGGGACCCCGACTGACCCCCCCAAAATCACCCCCAAACCCCCCCAGTGCCACCCCCAGGTACCCCCCGGGTCACCCCAAACCCCCCCGGTACCCCACAAAGACTCACCCCGACCCCCCCCCCCAAACCCGGGGGGTCCCCGCGCCCCCCGACTCACCGAGACGGTGGAGCTGGGGGTGTTGGTGCCATAGCCCGAGGATGGCAGCGAGGCGAGCGACCAGCGGCGCCCGTCAGCCCTGGGGGGACACCGGGGGGGCTCAGGGGACCCCCCAGCCCGGGACACCCCGCCCCGAACCCCGAAATTCCCGTCCCCGAGTGTCACCGCCCTGCGGACACTGGGGCCCCCCCAGGGACCTTGGGGACATCTCTGGATATTGGGGACACCCCCTGGGCGTTGGGGACCCTCCAGGGACCTTGGGGACACCCCTGGGTATTGGGGACACCCCCTGGGCGTTGGGGACCCTCCAGGGACCTTGGGGACACCCCCTGGGTATTGGGGACACCCCCTGGGCGTTGGGGACACCCCCTGGATATTGGGGACACTCCCTGGATATTGGGGACACCCCCTGGATATTGGGGACACTCCAGGGACATTGGGGACACCCCCTGGATATTGGGGACACTCCCTGGATATTGGGGACACCCCCTGGATATTGGCGACCCCCCCTTGACCCCAGTGACCCCTCCGCACCCCAAACACCCCCCGGGCACTGAAGTTGACCCCAGAGACCCCCACTCACCCCCCCCCACTTGTCACAGGTGTCCCCAACCTGTGTCCCCCCCAGACCCCGGGGACCCCCCGGCCCCCCCTCACCGGCGGGAGGAGGCGAAGGAGAAGTGGGCGGGGGCGCTGGGTGAGAAATTCCGGGGGCTGTCCTGGGGGCTGTTACCTGGGCGGGGTCGCATACAGGTGAGGGTGACGTCACCCCCCACGCCCTGCTAGGCCACGCCCCCATCTCGGGTGGGCGTGGCCGAGCGATTGGGACCCACCCCAGGATAAAAACGGGGGGGGGGGGATGTCAGGAGGGACCCCCGGGATTTGGGGGGGGCTCCCTACAGGTACCGCAGATTTTGGGGGGTGGTCTTGGGGTCCATTCGGGGGCTCCCAGAAATTCGGGAAATTTGGTCTCTAAGACTCCCTTTAGGGGGTTCCTGGGGGGAATTTTGGGGGTACAGGGCCTCGGGGACAATTTGGGGACATCAAGGGGGTCGAGGGACATTGGGGGGGGTTGGGGGGATTTGAGGACACGGGGGAGGGGAGGCGGCATCGGGGGGATTCCGGTGGGAGTGGGGACACCTGTGGGGGTTTGGGGGGCCCGGGGGGGCCCGGGGGGGGTCCGGGGGTCCCCGGGGTGGGGAGGGGTCTCACCGATGTGTCCGGGCAGCGGCGAGTGGGGCCGCGGGAGGGTGGGGGAGGTGCTGGTCAGGATCAGGCTCTTCCGGTTGCTCGTGCGGCAGCTGGGGGGGGGTCGGGGGGTCGGGACCCCCCCCGAGACCCCTCCTCAAACACCCCCTCCCCCCCCTCCATCCTCCTGCTGGGGGAGGGGGGCACACACAGCCCCCATCCCCCCCCACCCCAAAATATCGAGGGGCAAGAATTGGGGGGGGGGGGGAGAAGCCGGGGGGGGTCGTGGGGGGTGGGTGAGGATGAGGAGGGAGGGGGGATGAGGATGAGGATGAGGATGAGGACGAAGAAGGAAGAGAATGAGGATGGATGCGGGATGAAGATGAGGATGAAGGAGGAAGAGGATGAGGATGCAGAAGGATGAGGATGAAGGCTGGGGATGGAGGATGAGGATGGACACGGAGGATGAGGATGAGGATGACGCCCGTGCGGGATGAAGGCCGAACCCCCCGGTACCTCTTGGTGCGGCGGAACATTGTGCTGCCCGCCGCGATCGGCACCGGGGGGTCCGGGGGGGGTTCCGGGGGGTCCGGGGCGGCGGCGGGGCGGGGGGGGGGGGCGGGGGGGCCGCGGTGGCTGCAGTGGGCGGGGCCGGGGCGGGGCCGGGGCGGGGCCTGGGCGGGGCCGGGGCGGGGTTTGGGGGGCGCAGTTTGGGGGTCCCGGGGTTTTGGGGGGGGGGTCTCACCTGCTGCTCTTCCGTGGCAGCGGCAAATCCTTCTGGAACAGCGGCACCGGGTGGGGGGCGGCCCGGAGCCCCCCCGTGACACCGGAGCGGCACCGGAGCGACCCCCCCTCCCCTCCCCCCCCCCCAGCCCGCAGCACCGAGGCCTCCATCCCCCCCTCCCCCCCCCCGGTGTCCGAACCTCCCGGTACCGCAATCCCCCCGGTACCGCAATCCCCCCGGTACCGGGCCCGCATTGCCCCCCCCCGGTACCGACCGCGCCCGGAGCGACCTTCCCGGTACCGGGGCCGTGCTGCCCCCCCCGCCCGGTACCGCCCTGCGGAACGGCCCGCAGCCCCCGGTGCCGGTCCAATCCCTCCGGTACCGATCCCGCATCCTCCGGTACCGATTCCTCCATTTCCCCCCCGGTACCGGTCCCGCATCCTCCGGTACCGACCCCCTCCCGGTACCGACCCCTCACTGCCGAACCCCCGGTACCGATTCCCTTGTCCTCTATGCATTGATCCCCTCCCGGTACCGATTCCCCCCCCGGTACCGATGCCCGCATCCTCCGGCACCGATTCCCCCCGATACCGATTCCCCTCATCCTCCAGTGCCATTCCCCGCCCGGTACCGATTCCCCGGTTCCGATTCCCCCATTCCCCATCCCCCGGTTCCGATCCCCCCCCGGTACCGACCCCCCCCGGTTCCGACCCCCCATCCCCTCAATAACAACCTCCCCCCCCTCTCCCGGTACCTGCAGCCGCCGCCGGCGGATCACGCCCGAATCCTCCATGGCTCCGGTCCCGGTTCCGGTCCCGGGGGGGGTCCCGGCCTCGTTTCCCCCCCCCTCTCCACAACCCCCGGTACCCGCAGCCCCCCCTCCCCCCTCTCAGCCGCCCTCCGCCATCGCCCGGGACCCCCGGGAGGCCCCGCCCCGGCCCCGCCCCCGGCCCCGCCCCGGCCCCGCCCACCCCATGGGGTGAAGGGCGCCCCCCAGCGGCGGGGCGGCTCTGCCCGGTACCGGCACCGCCCCCCCCCAATTCCCGCTGTCCGCGGTGCTGAACGGAGAGAGGGGAGGGGTCTGCACCCCGCCCCCACCCCCTTTGTCCTTCAGGACCCCCAGGACCCCCCACAAAGCGTCGGAACCCCCCGGAAATGGGGAGAGACGGGGGAGTGGGGGGGTGGAAATTGGGGTGCTCGGGGACCCCCCCCCCACCCCCGGTGTCACCCCTCCCCAGATTAAACCCCCCCCGAATCCCCCCGGGATCGAGGCCTCGGCGCTTTCCAGAGCTCATTAACGGGGGAGGGATTTGGGGGGGGGGTCTCTTCCCTCTCCCCAAAAAATATTCCAGCCCAAGGGGATCCATTTTGGGCCGGCCAAAAAATGACAGACCTCTGCTGGTAGGGAAAAAAAAAAAAAAAAAAATTGTGGTTTTTAAAAAATTCTTTATTATAAACAAACATCTGGATTTGGGGGTCCCCGGTTTATGGGGGGGTGTCCCCGGATTTTGGGGGTGTCCCCGGGTTTCGGGGGGTGTCCCCGGATTTTGGGGGTGTCCCCGGATTTTTGGGGGGTATCCCCGGATTTTGGGGGTGTCCCCGGATTTTTGGGGGGTATCCCCGGATTTTGGGGGTGTCCCCGGGTTTTTGGGGGGTCACAGCCCGGCCAGGGGTCTCAGGCTGCGCTCCTGGAAGAAGCGGTGGGGGAGGGGCCGGGGGGGGCTCCGCGCGAAGAAGGAAAGAACCGAGGGGGGGGCGGTGGGGTCGTCCGGGGGGTCCTCGTCAGCCCTGGGGGGGCACAGGGGTACAGGAATTTAGGGGGGGTGGGGGACAGAAACATTGACATCCCCCCTTTGACCCCCAGGACCCCTTTGTGGCCCCCCCACCATTGCACAGGGACCCCCAGGACCCCCCCTCACCACTGCATAGGGACCCCCTGTGCCCCCCAGAACCCTCCACCATTGCACGGGGACCCCCCAGGACCCCCCACCATTGCACGGGGACGCCCCTGTGCCCCCCAGGACCCCCCCAGGACCCCCCACCATTGCACGGGGACCCCCCTGTGCCCCCCAGGACCCCCCCAGGACCCCCCACCATTGCACGGGGACCCCCCTGTGCCCTCCAGGACCCCCCCAGGACCCCCCACCATTGCACGGGGACGCCCCTGTGCCCCCCAGGACCCCCCCCAGGACCCCCCAGGACCCCCCACCATTGCACGGGGACGCCCCTATGCCCCCCCGGACCCCCCCAGGACCCCCCCAGGACCCCCCACCATTGCACGGGGACCCCCCTGTGCCCCCCAGGACCCCCCCAGGACCCCCCAGGACCCCCCACCATTGCACGGGGACCCCCCTGTGCCCTCCAGGACCCCCCCAGGACCCCCCACCATTGCACGGGGACGCCCCTGTGCCCCCCAGGACCCCCCCAGGACCCCCCAGGACCCCCCACCATTGCACGGGGACGCCCCTATGCCCCCCAGGACCCCCCCAGGACCCCCCAGGACCCCCCACCATTGCACGGGGACCCCCCTGTGCCCCCCAGGACCCCCCCAGGACCCCCCACCATTGCACGGGGACCCCCCTGTGCCCCCCAGGACCCCCCCAGGACCCCCCACCATTGCACGGGGACCCCCTCTCTCTGCAGCAGCGCCTGGGCCGTGCCCCAGCTGAACCTCACGAGTTGGGGGAACCCAAAAACGGGGTCCAGGTTCCTCCTCAGCCACTCCTTGGTCTTGGGGTCTGCAGGAGGAGGGGATTCAGATTTTGGGACACCCCAAAAACTGGGAGCCCCTCCCCAAAATCCTGCCCTCCCCCGCCCCCCCCCCAGCTCCTACCATTGGGGTACCCGGAGCCGTAATCGCGGTCGGGGTCCCCCAAATCCTCCACGAAATTCCAGTGGAGCACGGCCCGGTCCCGGGCGACCTGGGGGGGAGAAGGGGGTCCGGGGGGGCTCTGAGGGGTCCGGGGGGGCTCTGAGGGGTTCGGGGGGTTTCTGAGGGGGCTCAGAGGGGTTTTGGGGGCTCAGAGGAGGGGGATCAGTCTGGGGGGGTGTCGGCGCTCAGAGGGGTCAGTTCTGGGGGGTCCCGGGGTCAGTTTTTGGTGATCTCGGGGTCAGTTTTTGGAGGGTTCCGGGATCAGTTTTGGGGGGTCCCGGGGTCAGTTTTGGGGGGTCCCGGGGGGGTCAGTTTTGGGGGGTCCCGGGATCAGTTTTGGGGGGTCCCGGGGGGGTCAGTTTTGGGGGGTCCCGGGGTCAGTTTTGGGGGGTCCCGGAGGGGTCAGTTTTTGGGGTTCCGGGGTCAGTTTTGGGGGGTCCCGGGGGGGTCGGTGCCCACCTTGGCACAGATGCTGGCAGCGCTCACCACGGGGTACAGGGCGTCGGCTTTGGGGCGCACGGTGACCCCCAAACCCGGGAACCGCCCCTGCAGCTTGGCCTGGTACTTCTCTGCTGGCCCCACCGTGTCCACAAACACCTGCGGGACCCCAAAAATCAGCCCGGGACCCCCAGAATCACCCTGGGATCCCCTCAGACCACCCTGGGATCCCCCAAACCCACCTGGATTCCCCCCCAAGCACAACCCACGTCACCCCAATTTCCCCCCAAAACCACCCAAATTCATCCCAAAACCCCCCCCCCGCATCCTCCCCAAAGCCCAGCGAGGGAAACTGAGGCACAGAGGGGAAGAACAAAGCGGGGCCCCCTCCCCACACCTGGGGGTGCCTCCAGGGCCCCCCAAAAACCCACCTGGGTCACCTGCACCCCCGAATCGAGGGCGAACTGGATGAGCTCCACGGCCGTGTCGTGTGACAGCTGGTTCAGGTTGTACTTGGCTCTGGGGGGAGGCCAGGGGGGCAAATTGGGACCCCCCCCCGCCCCTCCCAGCACCCCAAAATTTGCCCTGGGAGCCGCCACTAAGCGCCCCAAAAATTTGGGGGGTGGGAGACGGAAAGAGCAGGAGCCAGGATGGGAGGGCCGGGGGTTTGGGGGGGGGATCCCGGATGAATTTGGGATTTTGGAGGGGTTCGGGGGGTCCCGGGGGGTCTCACCGCTGCTGCATGCAGGCAGAGATGTGGTCTGGGGGCAGCACCTGCAGCCCCCACCCCACCAAGTCCCCCGCAGCCTCCAGGAGCTCAAAGCGCCGCTCCCGCTCGGCCTCCGACAGCGTCTTCGAGTCTGGGGGGACAAAAAGGGGTCAGGGACCCCCCCCGGGACCCCAAAACCAGCCCTGGGACCCCCAAAACCATCCTTGGGACCCTAAACCTGCCCTGGGACCCCCAAATCTCCCCCAAGATTCCTGTGACAACCCCGGGCTTCCTTCACCCAACCCAGGACCCCTCCGGAGCCCCCTGACCCCGGACCCTCCGCGGGGTCTGTGCCCCTTGTTTGGGACCCCCGGGACCCTCCCGGGACCCCCCACCTGCCACTCCCAGCGCCGCCAGTTCCTCCAGTTTCTCCACGGGGCAGTAACAGATCGCGTAAACCATCGGTCCTGCGGGAGCACCGGGGGGTGAGACAGGAGCCCCGGTGCACCGGGACCCCCCCCATTCAATCCCCGGTGCACCGGGACCCCCCCCCATTCAATCCCCGGTGCACCGGGACCCCCCCATTCAATCCCCGGTGCACCGGGACCCCCCCCATTCAATCCCCGGTGCACCGGGACCCCCCCCCCATTCAATCCCCGGTGCACCGGGACCCCCCCCCCATTCAATCCCCGGTGCACCGGGACCCCCCCCATTCAATCCCCACTCAAACTCCAGACCCCTAAAGTCAAGCCCCGCTTCCCCACACCACCCCCCGCCGTCCCCCGTGCCCGCTACCCACGGAATCCCCGCCCCGGGCTCACCGAGCACCGGCCCCCGGCCCGCCTCGTCCACGCCGAGCGCGCAGGGCCGGCGGCGGCACAGGGGGGGCACGGCGGACGAGAAGCGACCCCCGCCCGCCGGGTCCCGCTGCAGCGCGGACAGCGCCATGGCGGGGGGGGGCCGGGATGGAGGGGCGGAACTTCCGGGCCTGCACTTCCGGGGCGGGTCCTACACTACAGCCAATCAGCGCGCGAGAGAGGCTTAGGGGCGTGGTTTGGGGCCGGGCTTAGAGAGGGATGTTTGCTTGTGTAATGACGTCATCGTGCTAGGAGCGCGGTCCAGAAGAGGGGCGGGGCTTAACGGAAAAGGAGGCGGGGCTTAACGGAAATGGAGGCGGGGCTTAACGGCCCTGGATTCCCCCTCCGGGAGGGGCCCAAGGGGGTTCCCAGGGGCCTGTGGAGCACCGGGAAGGTTTTGGGAGGGTCCCAGGGGTCTGTGGAGCACCGGGAAGGTTTGAGGGGGTCCCAGGGGTCTGTGGAGCACCGGGAAGGTTTGAGGGGGTCCCGGGGGTCTGTGGAGCACCGGGAAGGTTTTGGGGGGGTCCCGGGAGTCTGTGGGGTGGAGAGGCCGGGAATGGGGGTGGGAAACCCCGAATATGGCGGGGTGATCCCCGGCACGGTGGGGGCGGACAGGGGGGTCCCGGGAAGGGTGGGTGGGTGGGGGAAGGGGAGTCCCGGAAACCTCGTGTCCCTCCCCGGTCCGGGAAGCGCGGGAGGGGGGTTCCCGGAACAGCCCCTCCCTGCTCCCGCCTGCCCATATATGGGCATGATTGCGTCATCGGGGAAAGCCCCGGCCCCGCCCACTTCCGTTGACGCCGGTGCACGCGGGGGGCTTCCCACGGGAGGGGGAGGGGGGAGACACGCACGGACCCCTCCCCCCCCCCAACCGCCCCCGGTTCAGCACGACCAGACCCGTTACCACAATTAATATTATTATTATTAATTAAATACAAATGTACAAAAAACAAACCAAAAAAAAGCAGTGACAACAGATCGCCCCCCTCGCCCCGGGATTTTGGGGGGGACCCCGGGGGCTGCTCCCCACCGGGGGGGGGGTCTTGTAAACGTCACGAGAGGGAAAAGCCCCCTCCCCAAACAGCCCCTTTTTGGGGTGCGCATTCCGCCCCTCCCGGAGGGATCCTGGATCCTCTAAGAACCAGGGGGGTCCCCAGGCCCAGCTGGGGGGGCTCCAGGCCCTGTTTGGGGGTCCCCATCCATCCCACAGGCCCCGTTCCCGCAGGTCCTGAGGGTCTTTGACCGGGGTGGGGGAGGTTCTGGTCCTGCCGGTCTCTTTTGGGGTGGCCCAATCCACGGGTCCCCTCCATCCTCGTGGGTCCTTTCCGGGGTCCCCAGCTCCTCCAGATCCACGTTGGGGGGGGTCTTTCGTGCTGTCCCCCCCCTCGCTGAGCCGACGGAGGTTCGTGTCCATGGGGGTCCCCCCCGAAACCGCGGTCCCACGGAGCATCCCGGTACCGCCGTGTCCGTGACCGGGGGGGTCCCCGCCCCTGGTGTGTCCATGGGGGTCCGCGCAAGGATCCCCCTCGCTCCCCGCTCCCCGCGCGTTTCTAGAAGCCGAGCGCGGCACCGGGGGGCAGCGGGCAGCCCGAACCCGCGTGGTCCCGCACGGACCCGCGGAGCCGCCGCACTTGGGCTCGCAGCCCCGCGGCCGTGGCCGCCAGCGCCGCGTTCTGAGCGCGGAGCCCCCGGACGCGCTGCTCCAGGCGGGCGATCCGCTCCAGCTTCCTCCGCCGGCACCGGCTCGCCGCCAGCCGGTTCCGCAGCCTCCGCCGCTCCGCCTGCAGCCGCTCCGGGGAATCTGGGCCGGGCTCCGCCGCCTCCGCCTCCGCTCCGGGAACCCCCGGGAAGGGTCCCCCCATCCCCGCCGCCGTCGTCGTCAGCGCCGGCGGCTCCGGGAGCGCCACGTTGGGCGGCCCCGGTTGGTGCAGCTCGTCCAGCGCTTGGGCGAAGCTGCCGGTGAAGCCGTCCCGTTCGCCGGGACCGGGGTAGAAGAAGCTGCCGGTACCGGCGCCGCTCCCGAAGAAGGTGCCGTCGGGGCAGGGCGCCGGTTTGAGCCCGCGGAAGGGTTCCTGGGGGGGTCCCTGTTGCAGCGGCCCCGGTAAGCTGCCGTAGTCGGGCTCGGGGCGGCAGAAGCCGCCCGGGAAAGGCGCGGGGCGGTAGAACGGCGGCTCCATCCGCGCGGCCGCACCGGGAGCGGCGGGACTCGAACCCGCGGCCCCGCGCTGCCCGCCCCCGCTTTATAGCCGAGAGCGGCGGAAACGCGGCGCCATTGGCTGAGAGGCGACCTGGCCACGCCCCTTCCCCATGGACACGCCCTCTCCTGCATGGACACGCCCCCCGAGGGAAAGGGGCGGGGCTTCTGGAGCATTTGGGGGGCACAGGTGGGAAAAGGGGGGGGGGACAGGTGAGTAGAGGGGGCCGGGTGGGTGCAAGGGGGGCAGGTGTGTGCGAGGAGAGGTCAGGTGAGGTCAAAGGAAGGGGGCAGGTGAGTCAGAGGTGGGGGGTCAGGTGTGAAAAGGGGGAAAGGTGAGAGTGCAAAGGGGGACACGAGCACAGGGGGGGACAGGTGTGTGCCAGGGGGGACAGGTGAGTGCCAGGCCGCGCACACGCGTGTCACCTCCTGAGCTCACGCCGGTGTCCTCGCGTCCCATCTGTGTCCCCACGTGGGTCGCACGAGGCGCCCCAGGACCCTCCAAAAGAACGCCCCGAAATCCCCTGGCACCTCCAGCTGCCCCAGCCGGGGCTGCTCTGGGGGGGCCGTGCTCGGGCGTGTCCCTGGCGTGTCCCTGGCGTGTCCCTGGCGTGTCCCTGGCGTGTCCCTGGCGTGTCCCTGGCGTGTCCCTGGCGGGTCCCTGGCGGGTCCCTGGCGTGTCCCGGCCCGTCAGGGCGCGGCCGGCCGCACACGCGTGTGCACATGTGGGGATGTGTGTGCGGGGGGAGGAACAGAGGGGTCCCCGGGACTTCCCGAGGGGCACGGGCCCCTCCTCCCCCTCCCCGATTTTAGGGGATTTTAGGGGATTTTGGGGCTGGATTTTCCCTCTCCACTTCTCCTTCCTTGTGACTCAAGGCCTGCCAATCCTCCCTGTCCCCGATGTGACCCCTCCCCACCCATCCTCGATGTCACAGCCCCTGGAGTGACCTCCCCTCCCCCCCCCTCCGGGGGACCCTCAGGTGTCCGGCGATCCCCCTGAGGAGGGGACACAGGTGGGGTCACACCTGGCTCCCCCGCAGCTGTAGGAGCAGAAAGGGGGGAGGTGAAATAAATGCAAAATGAGGGGGGGAACCCCAACACTGACGTGCCCCAGTCACAGAGGGGATAGAGGGGGATTTGGGGGCACAATGGGGAGGGGTCCTGATCCTGGGGAGACCTCGGGGTGTCTTTTCCCCCACCCAAAGTGACTTTCGGGGGCCCCAACGGCCACAACCGTCACCGGGGTTTCGGGCTGGGGGGGCCCCGGATGTCCGGGGGAGGACACGGCACATGGGGGGAGGGCCCAGGGTTTTCTAGGGCCAAACTGGGAGCACTGGGAGGGTGTTGGGGTCACACTGGGGTGGGGGTCTTGGCCCTATACTGGGAGCAAAGGAGGTATTCCAGATACAACTGGGAGAACTGGGATGCCCCCAGGGCCATGCTGGGAGTACTGGGGGGATTCCAGATAGAACTGGGCACACTGGGATGCCCCCCAGAACCATACTGGGAGCACTGGGGCGAGTTCCAGGACCATATTGGGAACACTGCGGGGGGGGGGTTGTGTTCCGGCCTCAGCGAGGCCGTCGGGTTCAGCGCTGACGCAGCTCGGGCGTCGCCGCCGCCCTGCGGCAAGAACGGCCCGGCTTGACCCTCCCCGACCCGGCGGGGCCCGACGGGCGCGGCCGCGGGGGCGGCGGGACGCGGCCATGAGTCACCGGCGGGGCCGCGCCGGGCGCCATGACGGAGCGGAAGCGCCGCTCTGGCTGCAGCTCTATGACCTTGGAGGACTCGGCTTCTATCCCAACCGGGGCGTGTCCGCCAGGGGGCGTGGCGAGCAGGCGTGGCCGCTCTATTCTCATCTCTATGGCCCTGGCGGGTGGCCGGAAGTGGGCGCGGCCGGAAGTGGGCGTGTCCCACAGGTGCGGCCGCTCTAGGTGCGACTCGGTGGCCCGGAGGCCGCCGGTGCGGCGGGGCGGGGCGTGGCGGGCGGGGGTGGGCGGGGCGCAGGTGCGGCCGCTCTGGGCGAGGCTCGGTGCCCTTGGAGGACCGGCCGGACATGGCGGCGGGGCGGGACGGCTGCGGGGCGCTGCTCACCTGGGTAAGGGGGGCCGGGACCCCCCACCCTCCCCTCCACCCTCCGGGACCCCCAGGTTCAATCGGGACCCCCCCCCCCATCCCGTGCTCGGGGGTCCACACGGGGTTGGAGCGGGACCCCCCCTCCGGAACGTTCCCACTGCGGTTTTGGGAACTTTGTTCGCCCCTGGGCACCTGTGACCTCCCCGGGACCTTTGTCCCCTCCTCATCCCTGTGACCCCCCCCGGGGACCTGTTGAGTCCTTGTGACCCCCCGAGACCCCCTGAACCCCCAGTACCCCCTGGGACCCCCCCCAGGTCCTCGTGTCCCCCCGCTCGGGGACCTTTGACCCCCCCAGAGACGTGTCCGAGCCCTTGTGACCCCCCTGCCCTTTGTCCCTGTCCCAGCGCCCTTTGCCCCCCACAAATCCGGGGGGGTTTTAAGGCGGGGGCGATCCCTGCCCCGCTCTCTACCCCCCCCGGTGGGTCTGGGGGGGCTTTTTGGGGTGCCCTGACCCCCCTTTTCCCCCCCCCACCGTGGGGCTGTTCAGGGATTTTGGGGTTGTTTGGTGATTTTGGGGTTTCCCTGACGCCCCCTTTTTGCCCCCCCCAGCTGCAAACCTTTGACCCCCCCTCACCGTGCGCGGCCCCCCCAGACCTGGCCAGCGGCGTGACCCTCGCCCACGTCCTGCACAAAATGTGAGTGATTTATTTGGGGTGGGGGCGCGTCCCCCCAGACCTCGGGGACTCCCTAAGAGGCCAAAGCTGATTTTGGGGACCCCCCTCCCCAGCGATTCCTCGTGGTTCGATGAGACCTGGCTGGGCCAGATCCGGGATGACACCGAGGGCAACGCTCGGATCAAGGTGGGGGGGACTCGATTTTGGGGGAATATTTTTTGGGATGGGGTTTGGTGGGGGTTTCAGAATGGGGAGGGGGGGGTCTGATTTGGGGGGGGGGCTGGATTTAGGGGCGGTTTAAGGAGGGCTCGTTTTTGTGGGGCTGTTTTCAGGGAGGGAATTTGGGGTCCTGGTTTTTGGGGTGGTTTTTGGGGAGGCAATTTGGGGAGGACTGATTTGGGGGTGGGAATTTGGGGAGGACTGATTTGAGGAGGGAATTTAGCAGGACTGATTTGGGGGAGGGAATTTGGGGAAGGAATTTGGGAGGACTGATTTGGGGGGATTTTTGGGGGGGGAGGCTTATTTGGTGAAGTCACCTGAGCTTTGTGGTGACAAATTTGGGGAGGGGGGGCTGCTTGGGAGGCCAATTTTGGGGGGTTCTTTGGGGAGAAGCAGTTTTGGGGTACCTGAGGAGTGGAGGTGGGAGTGGAATTTGGGGGTTCTGAGGGGGGGGGGGTCCCACCTTGTTGCCCCCCTCCCTCCCCAGGTGAACAACCTGCGCAAGGTGCTGCAGAGCGTGCTGGAATATTGGCAGGATGTGAGTGACGTGGGGGGGGGTCCCATCTTTTGGGGACCCCCTCGTTTTGGGTCGGGGGGCTTCCCTGGGGTTCGGGGGAGTCCCTAAGGGTTGGGGGGGATGCCCAGGGGGGTGGGGGGCTCTGACCCTGTCCCCTCGCAGGTGCTGGGCCAGGCCGTGGCAGAGCAGCACGTGCCGGACGTGGCGCCGGCCGCCCAGCACGGCGACCCCGAGCAACTGGGCAAACTGGTCAAACTGGTGCTGGGCTGTGCCGTGAGCTGCGAGCGGAGGGAAGGTGGGTACGGGGCCGGGGGGGCCGGGGGGGCGACCTGTGAACCCCCAAAACACCTCCCTGACGCCCCCCTCCCCTCCCCAAAATCTCCCCCCACCCACCCAGAGCACATCCAGCGCATCATGACCCTGGAGGAGTCGGTGCAGCACGAGGTGATGACGGCGATCCAGGAGGTGGGGGCGCTTTCTGGGGTCCCCTGAGGGTTTTGGGGGGGGTCCTGGAGGGTTTTTGGGGGGTGTTTTGGGGTCCCCTAAGGATCGTTTGGGGGTATCCTGTGTGTTGGGTTATGGGGCGGGGGGGAGTTTGGGACACCCCGAGTGTGACCACAGGGCTTGGAAGATTTTGGGGGAGTTCTGGGGACCCGCTGTGGTTTTTGGGGGGGTCTGAAGCCCCCCCGAGCCCCCCACCAAACCCCAATTCTCCCTCCCTGTGGCAGCTCTTGGACCCGGAGCCGTTGGAGCCGATGGCGGCCGAGAGCTACGGGAACTTCGACGCTCAGGTGAGGGGGGGGGGGCAGATTTTGGGGTGCCGGGGGGGTCTCTGAGCCCCCCTGACCCCCCCCCGCCCCTTCCCTGTGCCCCCCCAGTCCCGCCGTTATTATTTCCTGAGCCAGGAGCCCCCCGAGGAGGCCGGGGGGGGGTCGGGGCAGCGCTGCCGTGAGCTGGAGCAGCAGGTGAGGCCTGGGGTCACCTGGGGGGGGTCCCCAAATTCTGCGTCCACCTGAGGGTGAGCGGGAGGGCATTCTCTGCTGTTTTGTGTGAGGGATGGGAGCGCCTTACAGGGGATTCTGCACACCTGGATCCTGCTCTGCACACCTGGGCTCCTCCCACACACCTGGATTCCCGTCCAAAACTTAATGGGAAAAGATTTTTGGGTGGTTCTTATGAGGAGGGGGAATACCTGGGAGGGAATCCTGCACACCTAAGCCCCTCCTGCACACCTGGGCCCCTCAGGTGGCCACGCTGCTGGAGGAGAAGGGACACCTGGCCGCAGAGAACCGGGCTCTGCGGGAGCAGCTCGACTCGGACGCCGCCGGCGCCGCCGCCAAGAAGCTGCTGCGGCTGCAGACGCAGGTGGAGGAGCTGCAGGAGGAGAATTACAGGTGAGACCTCAGCCCTTGGGGTCCCCCCCTCACCTGTGGAGCTCACCTGAGGTCGGGGGGTTCTCCTGGCAGGCTGGAGAGCGGCAAGGAGGAGCTGCGGGCGCGCTGCTCGCGGCTGGAGCAGGAGGCGCGGGGGCTGCAGGAGCGGGCGCAGGAGCTGAGCGGGCTGGCAGGGGAGGCACGGGCACTGCGGGACGAGATGGACCTGCTCAGGTGAGATACACCTGCTCAGGTGAGCTGGGAGGCCTCCCAGCACTCTGCATGCCCCCCAGTGTCACCCTCACCATTGTGATGGCCGCGTGTCGTGGCTCAGCTGTCTCACCCTGGGCTCAGGTGTCTCATCCCTGGGCTCGGGTGTTGAGGGACAGACTCAGGTGTGCCGGGATGTCACCGTGCCCGCTCTCACCTGTGCCCCCCAGGGCATCCTCGGCTCGGGCCGGCCGGCTGGAGGCGGCGGTGGCCACGTACCGGGGCCGCGCGGCGGCGGCGGGCGAGCTGCGGCGCTGGGTGCGGGCGCTGGAGGAGCGCCACGCCGCCCAGGTGCGCCGTGCAGCTCACCTGCAGCAGCAGCTGGGCCGTGCCCAGGCCAGCTGTGCGCAGCTGGAGGCCGCCCGCAGGCAGGTGAGGGGGCGGGCAGGGGCGGGCGGGGGGCTGGGCTCGGGGCCAGCGTGCTGGTGGCCCGGTGGTCCCCGCGCAGGTGGAGGAGCTGAGCGGGCAGCAGGCGGAGGCGGCGCTGAGGGCTGAGAAATGGCACCTGGAGTTCCGGCACCTGCAGGAGCGCTTCGAGGCTCTGAGCCAGGAGAAGGAGGTGGGTGGGGCTCGGGGGACGCACCTGGGGACACCTGTGACACACCTGGGGACACCCTGGGGACACCTGTGACCCCTCACAGCGGCTGCTGGAGGAGCGGGACGCGCTGCGCGAGGCCAACGAGGAGCTGCGCTGTGTGCAGGTGCAGCAGAGCTACCTGAGCCAGACAGGTGAGGCTGGTTCCTGGGGTGTTCAGGGGTGACAATTTTGGGGTGTCACCCCCACCCCCCGCCCATAACTCACCTTTTACTCGCACCCCAGACACAGGCCCAGCCCCTCCCCGGAATTTGGCAGCTGAGATCCTTCCTGCAGAGCTCAGGTAGGTGTCCAAAAACATGGCGGGGAGGGTCCCCAAATATTTTGGGGGTCCCCCACGACCACCCAGGTGTCCCCCCCCTCCCAGGGACACGGTGACCCGGCTGCGGCGGGAGAACCGACGGCTGCGGCTGCAGCGGGACCAGCTCCAGCACAGGTGGGGAAATTGGGGGTGGGGGGGGTCAGGGGGTCCTCAAAAGACCCCCCCCAAATCCCTGACGAGCCCCCCAAATCACAGGCTGGAGGCCACGGAGGCAGCTGAGGCTCGGCCAGCGCAGGGGAGGCTCAAGGAGGAGGTGAGTGAGTGGGGGGGACCGGGGAGATTTTGGGGGGGGTCCCAGTTCATTGTGTGGGTCTCATTGTGTTTTGGGGGGCACCACGGTTTTTTTTGAGGGGCTTCACTTCTCTCTCTCACTTTGCCCCAGTTTTTGCTGCTGGACGAGACCCCGGAGGACCTGTGAGTTTTTTGGGGGGCAAAGGGAGGAAATCTGGGGAGCCCTCCTGACATCCCCGAGCTGTGACCAACCCCTGCTCCCCCAGGGATGAGCTGCCAGAGGGAGAGGAGGAGGAGGAGGAAGAGCTGGAGCCTCCCAGGGCTGGTATGAGGGGGTATCAGGATTTGGGGTGAGAATTTGGGGGGTTTCTGGGGGTACCCAGATGTCTGGAGGGAGGGGGCAGCAGACGAACTCTGCCTCAGTTTCCCCTTGAAGATTTGGGGTGGTTTGGGGGGTCTTTCCTGGCTAACTTCCCTCTTTGTTCCCCCTATGGGCTCAGGATTTAGAGGTTCCACGAGATCGCCCCCCCAAAAACCCTCCGTACCCCTCGGGGACCCCCCCAGAACTCCCCCCTTGGCCCCAGTCCTGCAGCTGCTCCGGAACCAGCTGCAGGAGAAGGACGCGCTGATCCGGCACCTGGAGGTGAGGGGTTAAATGTGGGAATGGGCTGGGGGGTCCTGGGGGGTCCCAGACTCCGGCTGGAGCCGCCTCTCCACCTTGGACACCCCCAGAACGACTGGGAGCGCAGCCGGGCACAGCGGGAGCGCGAGGAGCGGCTGCTGGTCACGGCCTGGTACAACATGGTGAGCGAGGGGACACGGGGACACCTGGGGGGGTACACGGGGACACCTGGGGGGGACACGGGGACACCTGGGGGGGGACACGGGGACACCTGGGGGGAACACGGGGACACCTGGGGGGGGACACGGGGACACCTGGGGGGGGACACGGGGACACCTGGGGGGGGGACACGGGGACACCTGGGGGGGGGACACGGGGACACCTGGGGGGGGACACGGGGACACCTGGGGGGGGGACACGGGGACACCTGGGGGGGACACGGGGACACCTGGGGGGGGACACGGGGACACCTGGGGGGAACACGGATCCCCCTCGAGGGGGTACAGGTGTGTTGGGGGGGACACAAATGCCACAGGGAGCGGCTGACACGTGTCACAGTTACTATGGGTGGCTGAGGGAATCCATGATGGCGTGTGTGCCGGGGGTCTCTGTCCGTTTGAAGTTTCCCTCGCTCCTTTCTCCAGGCTCTGTGGGTCTGGGGAGGGGGGGATGCGCCTCCATTATCCCCTCGTGTCCCCTCAGGGCCTGGCTCTGCAGCAGCAGGAGGGGGGGACGCCATCCCGGGGCCTCCCCAGCGGGGCTCAGTCCTTCCTGGCCCAGCAGCGCTTGGCCACGGTCGCCCGGCGGGCGCGGACCCCTCACGGCCGGGCTCCCTCCAGCTGATGGAGGGGGAGCCCCCAGAACGCCCCCAGGCCACGGGGGATCCCCTCACTCTGGGCTGGTCCCATTTCACACACTACAAGCCTGAGCTCCCCACCTCGTTTTGTGGAGGGGGCGGGCCCGGACTTTGCTCCCCTACTTTTTTTTCAGGGGGGGCTTTTAGCACTTCTATTTTTGTAGCTTATTTCGGGGGGGCTCTTGTGTGTGTTACCCCCGTAAAATCTTCTAATAAAGCCTCAGGACTCAGCGCTGGAGATTTATTATGAGGGGGGAACATTGGGGGGCTTGTACAGAGCTTCCCTCACGTTTTCCCGCCCTTTTCCCCCTCCCCTCACGTTTTCCCGCCCTTTCCCTCTCTTATTCCCTGGTTTAAACTGAGGGAGACTCCATGTTTTTCTGTGAAGAAACACCATTTTTGGGACATTTTGACACCATTTTCCCCTTAAGGTCCCTTAAAACAGAGGGCCCCTGTTGATGAAACTCTTAAAGCAGCCCATAAAGAGGCTCCTTTCAATTTAAACCCTTAAAAATGATGGAAAACAGAGCTTCCCCCTCAATTGAACCGCTTAAACAATGAAAAACCTAGATTTGCCTTCAACTGAATCCCTAAAATAACAAAAAGTGTATTTGCCTAGTCAATTAAACCTCTTCAAATCATGGAAGAGGCACGCTTTTCCTTTAATTCAAACCCTTAAAATGGTTCGAAAGACTCTTTTCCTTGAATTTAATCTCTTAAACCCGCAGATAAGACGCCGCCTACGGATCCTCATCTGTGTGTGTGTGCGCACTGGGGTGTCCGCGTCGTTTTAAATCCGCCGCCATCTTTGCAAAGGGCAGAGCGGCGGCTTCCGGCGGGTTGTGCGCATGCTCAAGAGCGCAGGTGGGACGGAAATGCGCCGGAAATGCGCCACGCGCGGACGCCATCTTTGCAAAGGGCAGAGCGGCGGGTTGTGCGCATGCTCGGGAGGGCAGGCGGGGCACCGGAAGTGCGTAACGCGAGGGGCGGAAGCGGCCGGGACGGGCGGGTGCCGGAGGGTCGCGGCGGCCGCGCCATGGTGGATTACAGCGTGTGGGACCACATCGAGGTCTCGGACGACGAAGACGAGACTCACCCCAACATCGACACCGCCAGTCTCTTCCGATGGCGGCACCAGGTGCGGCTGGGCCGGCCCGCACTACCCCCCCCCCCCACCGCCACCACAGGCCTGGCAGTCCGCGGGAGGCCCGTTCCCATGGCGACCGGGCCCGGGATTCCCAGAGGGAAGAGGAATGGAAGGGGAACGGGGATGGGATGTGCTCCTGTTCGCATGGGCGCCCGTCCCTGGCACCTCCGTGTGCTGTGAGGGCCTCTCCGCGGGCTGCCCACAGGATCGGGAATTCGCACCCGGACGGGGAATGAGGGGGGAGATTTTCTCCTTTTCCCATCCCAGCCGTTTTTAGGGACCCCCATGGGGAGGGGGCTTCACTTTTCGCTCAGGATCAGCCCATTATTCCCATAGGATTGACACAAAATCCCCCAAAACGTGAGGGGGGCTCCCTGTATTCCCATAGGATCATCCTTGGAGCCCCCACGGGGGGAGCTCCCCCATTCCAGGAGCCCCTTTTCCTGTCCCGGCCTGAATTCCAGCTGAATTCCTGCTCCCTTCCCCCAGTCCCTGCTGCGTCCAGGGATTTCTTATTCCCTTATTCCATTATTCCCTTTTTCTTTTATTCCGTTATTCTTCTATTCCTTTATTTCCTTATTCTCTTGTTTTTTTATTTCCTTATTGTGTTATTCTCTTATTCCTTTATTCCCTTTTTCCCTTCCCTTACTCCCTTGGGAACCCCTTTGGGGGGTCACAGATCCCCCCCCCCAAAAAAAAATTTCTCTCTGTGCCTCCCCAGAAACGAGACAAAGTCACACTTTGCAAAGATTTTGGGACCCTGGAAACCTCCATAATCCCCCCAAAATAAACCCACAAAATTTTCCCACCTCCAAAACCCGAGAATGACCGATTAGAGATGCTCCAGCTCCTGCAGTCCCGTTCCATTTTTATTTTTTAATTTGTTTTATTTCCCCCCCCCCGTTTCCCAGGCCCGGGTGGAGCGCATGGAGCAGTTCCAGAAGGAGAAGGAGGAGCTGGATAAAGGCTGCAGGGAGTGCAAGAGGAAACTCGCCGAGTGCCAGAGGAAGATGAAGGAGCTGGAAGTGGCCGAGGGCGGGAAGGGGGAGCTGGAGAAGCTCCAGGCCGAGGCCCAGCAGCTGAAAAACGAGGAGAGGAGCTGGGAGAGCAAACTGGAGGAGCTGAGGAAGAAGGAGAAGAACATGCCCTGGAACGTGGACACGCTCAGCAAGGACGGCTTCAGCAAGGTGGGGCAGGGCCCCAAAATCCCCCAGTGCCCCCGTCCCTCCTCCTGGGACTCCCCAGAGCCATTCCCTGCTTCTCCCTTCACTCCCAGAGCGTTTTCAACGTGAAGCCCGAGGAGAAGGAGGAGACGGAGGAGCAGAAGGAGAAGAAGCACAAAACCTTCGTGGAGCGCCACGAGAAGCAGATCAAGCACTTTGGTGAGGGTTCTGGGGGGCTGGGGGCAGCTCCTTGGGCTTCCCCAAACTCTGGGAGCACCAAAACGTGTCGGGAGCAGCCTGGAACTCTTCACCCTGCTAAAAAATCGGGGATTTTTCGTGGTTTTCCCACTTTTTTCCTTTCATTGAAACAGAATTTGCAGCAAATTTAATTAAATCTCAGAACAAGTCACTGCCATTGCTCCCCACCTCTCTCCTGATGAACTTTAGGATTAAATCCGTCATTAATGAGGGTTTTCATTAATGAGGGTTTTCCTGTTCCCCAGGGATGCTGAGGCGTTGGGATGACAGCCAGAAATACCTTTCTGACAACCCTCACCTGGTCTGTGAGGAGACAGCCAATTACCTGGTGATCTGGTGCATCGACCTGGAGGTGGAGGAGGTGAGAAATTGGGGGGAAATTGGGATAAAATCAGGATAAAATGGGGTAAAATCAGGTTAAAATGAGATAAAATTAGGTTAAAATCAAGATAAAATCCTTTTTTTCCAGCTTGGAATTGTCTCATTCTCACTTTTCTGGTTTTCGTTCCCCGTTTTTTGGATCTGTTTTTGGAATTATTTGAGATAAATTTGGGATCATTTGGGATCAAATTTGGGATCAGTTTGGGATTAGTTTGAGATTACTTTGGGATTGATTTGGGGATCAATTTGGAATTAATTTTGGATTAATTTGGGATGAATTTGAGATCAAATTTGGGATCAGTTTGGGATTAGTTTGAGATTAATTTGGGGTCGATTTGGGATAAATTTGGAATTTGAGGTCAGTTTGGGATAAATTTGAGATTAATTTGGGATCAGCTTGGGATTAATTGGAATCAATTTGGGATTGGGATCAGATGGAGATCAATTTGGGGATCAGTTTGGGATCAATTTGAATCAATCTGGGAATTATTTGGAATCAATTTGGGATGAGCTTGGCAATTGTTTGGGATCCATTTGGGATCAAAAAGACCATGAAATCCAACCCAACCCCCTCCTATCAACCCCCACACCCGGATCCAGCCAGAGGGCTTTGGGATGGGTGAGGAAATGGGGGAATTTGGGGCATTTTGGGGATTTTGGTGCCGTTTCTTCCCCCAGAAACACGCCCTGATGGAGCAGGTTGCCCACCAGACCATCGTCATGCAGTTCATCCTGGAGCTGGCCAAGAGCCTCAAGGTGGATCCCAGGGCCTGCTTCCGGCAGTTTTTCACCAAAATCAAGGTAAAAAAAATCCCCAAACCACCCCAAAATCTCAGAATCCCTCCCCGAGGTCCAAAGGGTCCAGATTCCCACAGGTTTGGGTCCAAAATCCACGAATTTCCACTCAAAATGGTTCAGTCTCTGGAAGTTTGGGCAGGGGAGAAGGGGTGGAATTGGGGATTTTGGGGTTGGAATTGCGGATTTCGGGGTTGGAATTCAGGGTTTAGGATCGGAATTGGTGATTTAGGGTTGGAATTGGTGGTTTGGGTTTGGAATTGGGGATTTAGGGATGGAATTTGGAGTTTAGGGTTGGAATTGAGGATTTCCAGGCGGATTCACGGATTGGAAATGAGACTTTGGGATTAGAATTGGGAGTCCAGGGCTAAAAAAAGACTGAAAAATCAAACTTCATCCCCTCCCCAAACCCCTTCTCTCCCACCCCAGCTCCCCAGGGCCGGCTTTGGGCCAGTTTTGGGCTGGTTTGGGGCCGGTTTGGGGCAGCCTTTGGGGCTGTTTTTGGGCGGTTTTTGGGCCGGTTTGGGGCAGCCTTTGGGGCTGTTTTTGGGCGGTTTTTGGGCCGGTTTGGGGCAGCGTTTGGGGCGGGTTTGGGGCTGTTTTTGGGGCCGGTTTTGGGCCAAGTTTTGGGCCGGTTTGGGGCTGTTTTTGGGCCGGTTTGGGGCAGCCTTTGGGGTGGTTTGGGGCTGTTTTTGGGCGGTTTTTGGGCCGGTTTTGGGCCGGTTTGGGGCAGCCTTTGGGGCCTCATCCCCGTCCCCCCAGACGGCCGACCAGCAGTACCTGGAGGGTTTCACGGAGGAGCTGGAGGCGTTCAAGGAGCGCGTGCGGGGCCGGGCGCGGGCGCGGCTCGAGAAGGCGCTGCGGGACTACGAGGAGGAGGAGCGGCAGAAACGCCTCGGCCCCGGCGGGCTCGACCCCGTGGACGTCTACGAGTCCCTGCCCGCCGTGAGTGCGGCCGGGGGCGCGGGCGGGGGGCTTGGGGGGATTTTTGTTTCTTTTTTGGGGTTTTTTAAGGTTTTTTTGGGGGGGGTTGGGGGTTTTTTTGGTTTCTTTTTTTGTGGGTTTTTTTTTGGGTTTTCTGCCGGTTTTTTTTTTATTCTTTTTGGGGGGGTTTGGGGGATCTTTGGGGTTTTTTTGTTTGTTTTTTGGAGGTTTTTTGAGGTTTTTTGGGTTTTTTGCTTTTTTTGTTTGTTTGGTTTTGGGGGGGGGTTTGGCCTTTTTTTTTTTTTTTTTTTCTTGTTTTTTTTCTTGTTTTTTTGGTTTTTTTTTTTGTTTTGTGTTTTTCTTTTTTGCTAGGGAGGGTTTGGGTTTTTTTTGTGGGAATCTGTGGCTCCCAGTGTGATCCCAGTCCCTCCCAGTCCATCCCAGTCACTCCCAGTCCCTGTCCCCCAGGAGCTGCAGAAATGTTTCGATGTCAAGGACGTTCAGATGCTGCAGGACACCATCAGCAAAATGGACCCGACCGTGAGTGTTGGACCCCAAAAACCCCCGGGGGGCTCCTAAATCCCCTTGGGAGGGGGTTCCTAAATCCCTTGGGAGGGTTCCTAAATCCCTCAGGGAGTTCCCAAATCCCTCAGGGGAGTCCCCAGACGCCTTCCTGACCCTTTCACGTTTTTATTTTTTATTCTCGCTGTCATTTCAGGAGGCCAAGTACCACATGCAGCGCTGCATCGACTCGGGGCTCTGGGTGCCCAACGCCAGAGGGGGGGAGGGGGCCGAGAAAGGAGCAGGAGAAGCCAAAAATGAGGAAACCAAAACAGAAAACAGCCCCGAGGACAAAGCAAAACCCTGAGACAGCAACGACAACAACAAAAAAATAGAGGTGGAAAACGTAAAAAAAAAAAAAAAAAAAATTGAAAAAAAAAATCGAATTAAAAGCCGCAGATCCCTCGTGAGAAAAGCAGAAATGGGGGAGGGGTCTTCAGCCCCTCCCCCCTCCCCTCACGCTCCCCCCTCAGCGCTTCTCACACCTCAGAGACTTTTTGGGGAAAGTTTGGGGAGGTTTGGGACCCCCCCACCCCCGTGGCCACCCCGAGTTGGGATTTTGGGTTTTTTTGGGGCAGCCGCGGTGGCAGAGAGGAGAATAAAGAGATTGGAGAGGCTGAGCGTGGACTTGGGGGATTTTTGGGGGAAGTTTTGGGGTGAGAGTGGGGGGCAGGGGGCAAAATGGAGGCTCCCAGTATATCCCAGTTGCTCCCAGTTATTGTGACCCCCCTCCCCAACCCCAGCCCTTCCTGGGGGGATTTTGGGGGTCTCTCCAGATGTGGATCCCAATCCAGCTGTGCCCTTTCCAGCACTCCCAGTCTGGATCCATCCCAAGCCCAGTTTGGGTCCAGTCGCGTTCCTGGTGCAGCTGTGGGCCCCCAGTTTGGATCCAGCTGTTCCCCCCCAGTTTGGATCCAGCTGTGCCCCCCCAGTTTGGATCCAGCTGTTCCCCCCCAGTTTGGATCCAGCTGTGCCCCCCCAGTTTGGATCCAGCTGTTCCCCCCCAGTTTGGATCCAGCTGTTCCCCCCCAGTTTGGATCCAGCTGTTCCCCCCCAGTTTGGATCCAGCTGTGCCCCCAGGCCCCGCCCCTGGCTCGCTTTGACCACGCCCCTTTCGCTTCGCGCCTCTGGAGGCTCCGCCTTCTTCCGCCTTCCTCGCAAGCCCCGCCCCTTCGCGCCTCTCAGCCAATCAGAGCCTTTTCCCGCGTGTGTGGTCGCCAAGAGGGTGTGGGCGTGGCCTGGAGGTAGTGCCGGCCAATGGGGGCAGTGTGGAGGCGGCGCTGACCAATCACAGCGCGCGTCTTTGGCAGCCAATGGGAGGCGGCGGCTCTGCGGGGCGGGCGGAGCCGGAGCGGCGGCCGGGCCGGGCCGGGCCGGTACCAACGGGGGGAACCGGGTGGGGGGGGCGGAGCCGGTACCGACACCGATACCGGTGTTAACGGGGGGTGATACCAACAGGGAGGGGGGAGAGAGGGGACAGGGGCGGTGCCAAGCGGAGACTGGGGGGAGGAAGAGTCTGAAATGGGTCAAAATCCACCCCAAAATGGGTCAAAAACTCGACCGGAAATGGGTCAAAAAGTCAACTGAAAATTGGTCAAAAGTTCACCCCAAAATGGGTTAAAATTTCATCCTAAGTGGGTCAGAATCTACCTTGAAATGGATGAAAGATTCATCTCGAAATGGGTCAAAAATTAGTCAGAAATTCAGCCCCAAATGGGTCAAAAATCCAACTGGAAGTGGGTTAAAATTTACCTTGAAATGGGTCAAGAATTCAAACAATCTCGTTTTTTGACCAAGATCCCATTTTTTAATCAAAATTTCCTTTTTTTCCCCAATATCCCATTTTTCCTCACTCTTTTCCCATTTCTCCAGCCCCCTATTCTCTTTTTTTTAACCCCTATCCCATTTTTCCTCACCCTTTTCCCATTTCTCCAGCCCCTTTTCCCGTTATTTCCCCCCCCTTTTCCCCTTATTTCATCCCCAATATCCCATTATTTTATCTCCTCGTTTTCCCGTTATTTTTCCCCCCGTTTCCCCGTTATTCCCGGGTATTTTATCCCCCGTTATTTTATCCCCCGTTATTTTATCCCCGGTTATCCCCGGTTATTCCCGGCTATCCCCCGTTATTTTTTCCCCCGTTATCCCCGGTTATTTTATCCCCGGTTATTCCCGGTTATCCCCGGCTACCCCCCGTTATTTTATCCCCGGTTATTCCCGGTTATTCCCTCCCCGGTGTGGCGATGCCGCGCCGCTCGCTGCGGGTGTGGCTGCACTGGCCGGGCCCGGGGCCGCGGCCGCGCTGTCGCCTTTACCCGCGGGGAGCGCTGAGCGCCGAGGAAATCTGCATGGAGCTGGCGCGGGGCCTGGGTGAGCAGAGCGGAAATCCGCTCTCCTGTAATTTGGTTTATTTTATTTTATTTTGGTTTATTTTTATTTTATTTTCCCCAGGGATCAGCCCGGTGTGCTGTATTTTATTTTTATTTTATTTTATTTATTTCCCCCAGGGATCAGCCCGGTGTGCTGTATTATATTTTTATTTTTATTTTATTTTATTTTATTCGCCAGGGATCAGCCCGGTGTGCTGCATTATATTTTTATTTTATGTTATTTTATTCCCCAGGGATCAGCCCGGTGTGCTGTATTTTATTTTTATTTTATTTTATTTATTTTCCGCAGGGATCAGCCCGGTGTGTTGCATTATTTTTATATTTTATTTTATTTTATTTTATTTATTTCCCCCAGGGATCAGCCCGGTGTGCTGTATTTTATTTTTATTTTATTTTATTTTATTTTATTGTATTCCCCAGGGATCAGCCCGGTGTGCTGTATTTTATTTTTATTTTATTTTATTTTATTTTATTTTATTCCCCAGGGATCAGCCCGGTGTGCTGTATTATATTTTTATTTTATTTTATTTTATTCCCCAGGGATCAGCCCGGTGTGCTGCATTACATTTATATTTTATTTTATTTTATTTTATTTTATTCCCCAGGGATCAGCCCGGTGTGCTGCAGCCTCTTTGCTCTGTTCGAGCCCCGGCGCCGGGCCTGGATCCCCCCGAGCCACCGATTCCAGGGCGGGGCCAGCGGGAACCTCGAGCTCAGGATGAGGTGGGGCAGGGAAAGGGACTGGGGGGAAAATCTGTGCTGGAAAAATGGAAAAGAAGTGGTTAATTTGGGTTCCTTTAGCTTCATTTATTTCATTTATTAATTTAATTTTATGATATTCATTTTGTTTTAATTTTATTTAATCTACATTAATTTAATATTTATTTATTTATTTTATTTATTTAACTTAATTTAATTTTATTTTTATTTTATTTTTTATTTATTTCTTTTATTTCATTTTTCTTACTATTTTAATTTATTTTTATTTTAATTTATTTCTTCTATTTCATTTTTCTTACTATTTTAATTTATTTTTATTTTAATTTTATTTATTTCTTCTATTTCATTTTTCTTACTATTTTAATTTATTTTTATTTTAATTTTATTTATTTCTTCTATTTCATTTTTCTTACTATTTTAATTTATTTTTATTCTATTTTATTTTATTTTAATTTTCATTTAAAAATTATTTTAAATGATTTCATTTTATTGACTTAATTTTATTTTCATTTTATTAATTTAATTTTATTTTTATTTTATATATCTATACATTATAAAAAACGGAAAGATTTTTCTTAGGACCAACAGAAAAAAAACATTAAAAAAATTTAATTTTCGATTTTTTTTTTTTTTTAAATTCTAAACCCCTAACTGTTCAAATTAATTTTTATTTCAATCACCCCGAGGCAGGGTCTGTAACTGTTCTGGGCTGCCCCAGGTTCTATTTCAGGAACTGGCACGGGCTGCACGCGGGGCAGGCGCCGGCGTTCCGGAACCTTCCGGGGCCTGCGCCGCCAGGGGGCGCCCTGCTGGACCGCGCCTCCCTGCAGTACCTGTTCGAGCAGGTAAAGGGTTAAAATTATTAAATTATTATTGATAAAATAATTAAATTATTAATTAAAGTCAGAACTGTGTGCTGGACAGGGCCTCCCTGCAGTACCTGTTCGAGCAGGTAAAGGGTTAAAATTATTAAATTATTATTGTTAAAATTATTAAATTATTATTGTTAATTGGGGTCAGAACTGTGTGCTGGACCGGGCCTCCCTGCAGTACCTGTTCGAGCAGGTGAGGGGTTAAAATTATTAAATTATTATTGATAAAATAATTAAATTAAATTATTAATTAAAGTCAGAACTGTGTGCTGGACCAGGCCTCCCTCCAGTACCTGTTCGAGCAGGTAAAGGGTTAAAATAATCTAATTATTTTTGCTAAAATTATTAAATTAAATTATTTATTAAAGTCAGAACTGTGTGCTGGACCGGGCCTCCCTCCAGTACCTGTTTGAACAGGTGAGGGGTTAAAATAATTAAATTATTATTGTTAAAATAATTAAATTATTATTGTTAATTTGGGTTAGAACTGGTGATGGACAGGGCTTCACTCCAGTACCTGTTCGAGCAGGGGAGGGGTTAAAATAATCAAATTATTGCCATTGATGGGGTCAGATAAAGAGTTAAAAAAATCGATTTTTTCCCGGTAAATTATTTCATTTTCCCTCAGCCATTTGCCAGGGGAAGTTTGAGTTCCTCCACCACGTGGTGGCGCTGCAGGATCTGCAGAGCGAGGCCGAAATCGAGAATTTTCCACCCCAAAAATTCCCACAATCCCAGGGCAAAATTCCCCCTTGGAATGGATTTTCACTTGAAACCTGTTTAGAAGTAAAACGGATTTTAGATTTTCAATTTTATATTTTCCATTTTCAATTTTAGATTTTTAATTTTCGATTATTTTCGATTTTTATTTTTTTTTAAAATTATTTTTAATTTGCAGTTTTTCAATTTTATTTTTTTTTTTAATTCCCGATTTAAAACCCGCTCTCGCTGGAATTTGCCAGGGGAAGTTTGAGTTCATCCACGACGTGGTGTCACTGCAGGACCTGCACTCTGAGGCTGAAATTGAGAATTTCCAGGCTGAGAGCCTGGGCATGGCCGTGCTGCACCTGGCCCAGCTGGCCCTGAGCCAGGGCACGTCCCTCACACACGTGGCCTCCAAGCACAGGTACAAAATCTCATTTTACCCACTTTTATTCCTTTTTTTCCTGATTTTTCCCCTTTTTTCCCTGCTTTTTTTCCCTTTTTTTTCCGTATTTTTCACTATTTTTTTCCTTTTTTCCATTATTACTTCTCTAATTTTTCCACTATTTCTTTCCCTTTCTAAACTATTTTTTCCCCATTTTTTCCCCCCTTCTTTCCCCTTTTTTTCTTATTTTTCACCTGGCCCAGCTGGCCCTGAGCCAGGGCCCGTCCCTCACACACGAGGCCTCCAAGCACAGGTACAAAAATCTCATTTTCCTGCCATTTCCCCTAACCCTAATCCCAACCCCCCCCCAAAAAAAAATCCCCCCAAAAAATCTTTAAAAATCCCCCCATAAAATCCCAAAAAAATCCCAGAACACCCCCAAAAAAATTCTAAAAAAACCCCCTTTACCTAACAAACCTTTACATTTTTATTGCATCCCGTGGTGGCTGCGCCGCTGCCTGCAGCGCCTCGATCTCCTGGCGTGGTTCTGAATTAAAACCCAAAAATCCCCAAAAACTCCAAAATCCCCCAAAAAATATCCAAAAAGCTGCCAAAAAACCTCCCAAAAATTCGCAAAAAATCCCCCCAAAAATTCCCCAAAAAAACCAAAAAAATTCCCCCAAAAAATCCCCAAAATTCCCCTCAAAAAATCTCAAAAAAATACCAAAAAGCCCCCCAAAGAATCCTAAAAAAACCTCAAAAGCCCCCGTTTCCCTTAAGAGATCTTTCTTTATTTTTTCCCAGTTTTCAGGAGTGCATCCCTCGTTCCGTGCAGCGCCTCCATGTCCTGGCGCGGTTCTGAATTAAAACCCAAAAACCACAAAACCCCCCCCAAAAAATCGCAAAAACCCCGCAAAAACAATCCCCAAAAAACCGCAAAAAAAACGAAACAAAACCCCAAAAAAACCCCCAAGAAAACCCCAAAATATAAAAAAAAATTCCCTAAAAATCACCAAAACCCCCCCAAAAATAATAATAAAAACCCTGAAAGAAACCCTAACAAACCTTTATATTTTCAGTTTCCAGGAGTGCATCCCTCGTTCCCTTCGCCGCCACCTGCGGGGTCGCCATGTCCTGGCTCGGCTCCGCCTGGGCCGCTCGTTCGCTCGCTCCGTGCGCCGCTTCCAGCGGCTCTGGGCGGCCCCGGGCGGGCTCCCGGTGGCCCCGGGCGGGCTCCCGGTGGCCCCGGGCGGGCTCTCGGAGCCGCTCGTCATGGCCAAGTACGTGGCCACGCTGGAGCTGCTGGCCCCGCGCTTCGGCTGCGAGCGCTTCCCGCTGCTCGGCCTGGCCCTGGGCCCCGGGACCGCCCGCCATGAGGGGGATTCGGGGGGTTTTGGGGACTCTGAGGAGGAGTTTCAGGAGGTTCGGGATTTTGGGGTCACCCATCACCTGCTGGTGAGCGGCACCGGGGGGATCCGCTGGAGGCCGGCCGGGACACAGGTGGGTGTGGGGTCGGGGGGTCAGAGCCCAAATTCGGGACGTGGGGTCGGGGGGTCAGAGCCCAAATTTTGGGTTTGGAGTCGGGAATTCATGACCGGAATTTTGGGTTTTATCCAGGTTTGGGGTCAGGAATTCCCAGCCCAAATTCTGGGTTTTATTTTGATTTGGGATGAGGAGGAATTCCAACCCTTGATCCTGTGTCCTTTTCCTTGATTTGTGAAAAAAAAAACCAAAATTCTGGAACTCTCCTTTCCCCCCCCCAAAGCCCCAATTCTCTGTTTTTCCCATTTCCCCGAATTCTCATTTTTTACCCCAATTCTCTCTGTTTTCCCAGCGCAGCCCCCGGGGCCGCTCGGGCAGCGGTTCCGGCCCCGCGCAGGCGCACGAGCGGCCCTGGAGCCTCTTCTGCCACTTCCGGGAGCTGAGCCACGTGCGCATGCGCGGCTGCCGCGTCGGCGTGCACCGCCAGGACGGCCGGAGCCTGGTGAGGGCAGCGGGGGTTAGCTGGGGTTCTCTGGGGGATTTTTTGGGGACTTTTCTGGGTTTATTGGGGATTTTTTTTTTTTATTTATTTTTTGGGAATTTTTGGGGGATTTTTTTTTAATATTTGGGGATTTTTTTGGTTTTCTTATGGGATTTATGGGGGTTTTCTTTGGGATTTTTTTTTATTTTTGGGGAAATTTTTTTGTTTGTTTTTTAATGTGATTTTTTGGGGTTTTTTTGGATGTTTTTGGGAATTTTTTGGGATTTTTTGGGGGCTTTTTTGGTTTTATTTGGGATTTTTTGGGGACTTTTTTTGGATTTCTTGGGATTTTTTGGGGGACTTTTTGGGGATTTTTTTTTTACTTTTGGGAATTTTGGGGGGGGTTTTTTGGTGTTTTTAAGGGTCCCCTGTTTTCCCTCACCCCCAGGAGGTTGTGCTGCCCAGCCCTGGCCGTGCCCTGGCCCTGCTCTCCCTGCTCGATGGATATTTCAGGCTCACGGCTGACTCCAACCATTTCCTGTGTCACGACGTGGCCCCGCCCCGGCTGCTGCTGAGCCTCCAGCACGGCATCCACGGCCCCATGCGGTCAGTGGGGGACCCCGGGGGGATCCCGGGGGGATCCTGGGGGGATCCTGGGGTCCTTGGGGTCATCCTGAGATCCCAGGGTTCACTCTGGGGCTGTTCTGGGATCCTTGGGGCATTCCTGGGATCCTTGGGGTGATCCTGGGGGGGATCCTGGGGCATTCCTGGGGTCACCCTGGGGCTGTTCTGGGATCCATGGGGTGATACTGGGGAATTAATTTCTTTTCCCCAAAACCTCACCCCAAACCCCTCCCCATCCCCAGAATCTCCCCCAGGCCCATTCCCTGTTGCCTTTTCCAGGGAGGAGTTCGTTCTGGCCAAGCTGCTGCAGGAGGAGCCCCAGGAGGGGCTCTATGTGCTGCGCTGGAGCGCCCTGGATTTCCACAGCATCATCCTGGCCGTGCTCAGCAGGAGCCAGCAGCAGGTGGGGACACCAAAACCCCTGAAAAAACAAAATCCAGGCTCAGTTCCTGTTAAAATCGGCAAATCCAGGGTCAGTTCCCGTTACGGTCAGAAAATCCAGAATCAATTCCTGTTAAAATCGATAAATCCAGAGAGTAAAAGGATTATATTAAAAGATCAAATTAAAGGATTAAAAATTTCTGTGAGTTTCTGGAATCACCTGAGAACCTCCTGGATTTATTTTTGAAATTTTATTTGTTCCCCAGACTGCAGGGAGCCCGGGCTCTGTCGGGCTCCGTCAGTTCCGGATCCAGCAGAAAGGAGAATCCTTCGTGCTGCAGGGCTGGGATCGGGAATTCCCCACGCTGGGGGCGCTCCTGGAGGTGCTCGGGGGCTGCAGCCTCCGCTCCGGGCACGAGAATTTCACAGTGAGCCGCTGCTGCCCGCCCCGGGCAGGGGGTGAGCACGGAATTAAAAATAAAAAAATATTAAAAAAGGGATTTGGGGGATTGGGGATTCAGGGATTGGGGATTCAGGGATTCAGGAGATCCCTGTTTCCCCTGTGCAGAGATCTCGGATCTGCTGATCACCACGGGGGACGAGCAGGAGAAGGGGCAGAGGCGGGACCGGAGCCGGCTGAGCTTCCGGCGGATCCGCAGCGAGCACCTCAGCCAGGTGCTGCTCTGGGGTATCGATTATCGGGGTTATTGATCGGATTACTGGGGATTTATTGATTATCGGGTTACCGGGTTATTGATCTGATTATTGGGGATTTATTGATCGGGTTATTGGGGTTATTGATCTTTCCAGAGCTGAGCTTCCGGCGGATCCGCAGCGAGCACCTCAGCCAGGTGCTGCTCTGGGGTATTGATTACATTCCTGGGAATTGTTGATCACATTTCTGGGGATTATTGATCACATTCCTGGGAATTACTGATCTGATTCCCGGGGATTTATTGATTTGGCTCCTGGGATTTATTGATCGGATTTTTGGGATTTTTATTGATCTGATTACTGGGAATTCATTGATCGGATTCCTGGGATTTCATTGTTCTGATTTCTGGGATTTCATGGATCGGATTCCTGGGAATTTCATTGATCTGATTCCTGGGATTTTTATTGATCACATTCCTGAGCTTTCATTGATCTGATTTCTGGGATTTTCACTGCTCTGATTTCCTGCATTTCCTGAATTTTCATTGTTCTGATTTCCTGGGATTTTCACTGCTTTGATTCCTGAGATTTCCATGGAATGCTGGATGAATCCTCTTTACTTTCCTGGGATTCCCTCCAAATCCCAGGATCCTCCCACACCACCACAATGAATTTTCCCTTCCCAAGGAAAACAAATCCCACATTTGGGAATTCTCCCGCACTGGGAATAAATCCAGGTGAGCATTCCCACCTTTCCAAACTTCCAACATTTCCCTTTTTTTTTCCCCCCAGGGAGCCCACCTGGGCCAGGGCACCAGGACCAACATCTACGAGGGCATCCTGCGTTTCCCCTCCGGGAATGAGGAGGAGCCTGGGAATTGTCCCAGGGAGCAGAACAACAACGGCAGGGGGAGGGAGCTGCACGTGGTGCTCAAAGTGCTGGACGCCAGGCACAGGGACATGGCCCTGGTGAGCCTGGGCTGGGAATTCTGGGGCTGGGATTGGGATGGGAAAGGATGGAGTGTGGATACAGGGACTGGGATTCCTGGCATTCCCAGATTTCCCTGGCATTCCCAGATTTTCTGGCATTCCCAGATTTCCCTGGCATTCCCAGATTTTCTGGCATTCCCAGATTTCCCAGATCTCCTGGCATTCCCAGGTTTCCCTGGCATTCCCAGATCATTTCCCAGATCATTTCCCAGATTCCCTGCCATTCCCCACAGGCGTTTTTTGAGAGTGCCAGCCTCCTGTCCCAGGTGTCCCACGTCCACCTGGCCGTCGTGCACGGCGTCTGCGTCCGCGGCGCCGAGAGTGAGTCCCCAAAAATCCCCCAAAATTCCCCCAAATAATTCCCCAAAAATTCCTAAAAACTCCCCTAAAGTCCCCCATAAAATCCCCCAATAATTCCTAATAAAATCCCCAATAATTCCCAATAAAATCCCCCATAAATTCCCAAAAAAATCCCCCATAAATTCCCAATAAAATCCCCCATAAATTCCCATAAAATCCCCCAATAATTCCCCTAAAATTCCCCCAGTAATTCCCATTTTTTCTGCCTGCAGACATCCTGGTGGAGGAGTTTGTGCAGCACGGGCCCCTGGATGTGCTGCTCAGGAGGGAGAGGGGCAGGGTCGGCGGGGGCTGGAAAATCTCCGTGGCCAAACAGCTGGGGAGTGCCTTGAACTACTTGGTAATTAAAATTAAAATTAATATTAATAATAATATACAGCTGGGGCGTGCCCTACGTTATCTCGTAATTAATAAAATTAATATTAATAATATATAACTGGGGAGTGCTGTTAGTTACCTGGCAATTAATAATAAAATTAATATTAAAATAACAATATGCACCTGGGGAGTGCACTCAGCTACCTGGTAATTATTAAAAAAATAAAAATTGTATACATTTCTAATTTTTAAAATTATTTTTTAATTTAAAAATTTTTTTTTAATTTTTTTGTTTAATTTAAAAAATTTGTTTAATTTTTTAAAATTTTGCTTAATTTTTTAAACGTTTTGTTTAATTTTTAAAATTTTTGTTCAATTTTTGTTTAAATTTTTGTTAATTTTTAAAAAAATTTTTTAATTTTTTTTTTTTTTTTTAACTGTCACCCTTTCTCTCCCCCTGATTATTTTTATTTTTATTTTATTTCCTTTTCCCCCAGGAGCAGCAGGGGCTGGTGCACGGCCACGTTTGTGCCCGGAATGTTCTGCTGGCCCGGCTGGGGCTGGGGGAGGGCCCGGGGCCCCTGGTGAAACTCAGCGGGCCCGGCCTCAGCTGTGCCCTGCTCTCCAGGGAAGGTAAAAACCCTTAAAATCACAATAAATCCCGTTAAAATCCCCTCAGGGCCCGGCCTCAGCTGTGCCCTGCTCTCCAGGGAAGGTAAAAACCCTTAAAATCCCTTTAAAATCTCGTTAAAATCCCACTTTTTATCCTGCTAAAATCCCTTTTTTTGTCCCTTTAAAATCCCATTTTTTTTCCCTTTTTTATTCCCTTGAAATCTCATCTTTATCCCTTTAATATCCCAGATTTTACCCCATTAAAATCCCATTTTACATCCCTTTCAAATCCTGTTTTTATCCGTTTAAAATCAATTTTTAATCCCTTCAAAATCCCACATTTTCTGTCTTGACCGTCCCATATTTCACACCTCCAACATTCCATATTTTTTACTTAATTTTCCAAACTTATACCTTAAATACGTCACATTTAACACTTAATTTATAACATTTAATAGATACTTAATACATACTTCATATCCCGTATTTAATACTTTAATCCTTCAACACTTTACATTTAATGGATGAATACCCCCTATGCGCAATTACCCCAAATAATTAAAACAATTTAAATATACATTTAAACAGCCCCAAACACACGATTACCCGAAATAATTAATTAAAATACATTTTTAATAGAATATTTAATATTTTTACCTCAGAACGTGTGGAGAGGATTCCCTGGATCGCTCCCGAATGTGTCAGGGATGTTAGAAATCTCAGCACAGCCTCCAAATAATTCATTAAAATACATTTTTAATTAATATTTTCTATTTTTTTACCTCAGAACGTGTGGAGAGGATTCCCTGGATCGCTCCCGAATGCGTCAGGGATGTTGGGAACCTCAGCACGGCCTCGGATAAATGGAGTTTTGGGACAACACTCCTGGAAATCTGCTTCGATGCTGACGTTCCCCTGAAAGACAGAACTCCCTCGGAGGTGATTCCCGCTGGGTCCTGTGTTTTTGCGGGGTTTTTAGGGTTGGATTCGGGAGTTTTTTGTGTTTTTTCCCCTCAGAAGGAGAGGTTTTATGAGAAGAGGCAGCGGCTGCCCGAGCCGTCGTGCGGGGAATTGGCGGCGTTGATTTCTCGGTGTCTCAGTTACAGCCCGGGGGAGCGGCCGGCATTCCGTGTGGTGCTGAGGGAGCTCAGCCGGCTGCAGCCGCAGAGTGAGCGGGGAAAACGGGGGAAAAATACCGGGGAAAATGGCGAAAAAATACCGGGGGGAACGGGGGAAAATCTCCGGGGGAAACGGGGGAAAAATGCCGGGGGGAACGGGGGAAAATCTCCGGGAGAAACGGGGGAACATCCGGGGATTGTGTGGGGGAAACGTGAGGGAGCGCACCCGGCTCCAGCCGCAGCGTGAGGAAGGAAAAAGGGGGAAAATATCGGGGGAAAAGGTGAAAAATCCCCGGGGGAAAAGAGGGGAAAATCCTGGGGGAAACGGGGAAAAATCCGGGGATTCTGTGAGGGAAAGGTGAGGGAGCGCAGCCGGCTCCAGCCGCAGCGTGAGTGGGGAAAAGGGGAAAAATGGGGGGAAAGTGGGAAAAAATACCGGGGAAAACGGGGGGAAATCTCCGGGAAAAACGGGGGGAAAATCACAGGGGAATAGGGGGGAAATGCCGGGAAGAATGGGGTGAAATCGCGGGATTCTGTGGGGGAAACGTGAGGGAGCTCAGCCGGCTCCACCTGCGCCGTGAGGGGCGGGAAAAAAAGGAGGGAAATCCTGAGGAAAATGGGAAAAAATCCCGGAGAAAATAGGACAAAATCCCGCGATTCTGTGGGGGAAAAGTGAGGGAAACGGGGGAAAAGGCCGGGATTCTGTGGGGAAAGAGGCGTGAGGGATCTCACCCGGCTCCAGCCACGCCCTCAAGGGCGGAGAAAAGGAGGGAAATCCTGAGGGGTACAGGAAAAAACCCCGTAGGGAAGAGGGAAAAAGCCCCGGGGAAAAATCCCGGGAGGGACCAGCGAAAAATCTCCCGATGGAATGGGGAAAAGTCCCGGGATTCTGTGGGGGAAACGGGGAAAAATCTCGGGATTCTGTGGGGAAGACGTGAGGGAGCTCACCCGGCTCCAGGCGTGCTGTGAGGGGCGGGAAAAAAGGCGGGAAATACCGGGAGCAACGGGGCAAAAATTCGGGATTCTGTGGGGAAAAGGGGGGAAATCCCAAGAAAAAAAAAAAAAGGAGGGAAATACCGGGAGCAACGGGGCAAAATCCTGGAGAAAATGGGAAAAAATCCCGGGATTCTGTGGGGGAAATGTGAGGGAGCTCACCCGGCTCCAGGTGCGCCATGAGGGGCAGGAAAAAAGGAGGGAAATCCTGAGGGAAATGGGAAAAAATCCCGGTTAAAATGGGACAAAATCCGGGGATTCTGTGGGGGAAAAGGGAGCAAAAGGGGAAAAATTAAACCCCCAAAACCCTGGCAGACCTGGCAGACGTCACGTCGGTGAATCCCGAGTTGCCGGTGTCGGATCCCACCGTGTTCCAGAAGAGATACCTGAAAAAAATCCGGGATCTGGGGGAGGTCAGAGATGTCCTGAATTCCGGAATTTTGGGCTTGGGAAAGGTGGGAAGGGTCCTTTCCCTGTCTGAATCCAGAATTCCATTTCTTAACCTCTTTTCCTTGTGGATTTCCCCGTCTGGATCCAAAAATTCCACGTTTTAATCCTTATTTTAACCTTATTTTCCTTGCTGATTTTCCTGTATTTCTGAAATTTATTTTCGCATTTTAACCTTATTTCCCCTGGTGATTTTCCCATATTTCTGAAATTTATTTTTGCATTTTAACCTCATTTCCCCTGCTGAAAATCCTAAATTGTATTTTGTTTCCCAGGGTCATTTTGGGAAGGTGAGCCTGTGCTGCTACGACCCCACAAATGATGGCACTGGGGAGATGGTGGCAGTAAAATCCCTAAAATCCGAGAGCAGCCCCCAACTCCTGAGCTCCTGGAAAAGAGAAATCCAAATTTTGAAGACTCTTTACCATGAAAACATCGTCAAGTACAAAGGGTGCTGCAGTGAGCACGGTGAGGGAGAAGCCCCTTGGGATTTTTCTGTGTGAGAGTTTAAAAAAAAAGTTCAAAAAAATCCCTTTTAATAAATTAATGTATTTTATTTTAGGGGACAAGGTGGTGCAGTTGATCATGGAGTACGTCCCACTGGGAAGCCTCAGGGAATTCCTGCCCAAGCACCCCCTGAGCCTCCCCCACCTCCTGCTTTTTGCTCAGCAGATCTGTGAGGTGAGACCCAAATGGGGCTGGATTTAAAAAATTGGGGTTAAACAAGTCAGAAATGGGGTTACAGCACTAAAATGGGGCTCAATTCCCCAAAAAATGGGGTTGGAAATGGGGCTGAATTCCCAAAAAATGAGGCGAATTCCCCCCAAAAATTGGGTAGACCCTTTGGAAATGGGGCTGATTTCCCAAAAATTTGGCTGAATTCCTAAAAAAACGGGAATGAACCCCCAAAACACAGGAATGACAACCCTAAAATGAGTCTGAATTCCCTAAAATGAGTTTTAATTCCCTAAAATGAGTCTGAATTCCCAAAAACGAGTCAAATCCCCCCAAAAACCCAGGGATAAATTCCCTCAAAACACCTCCCAGCATCCCCAAACCCCTTCCAAACTTCCCCAACCCCCCCAAAATCTGATTTTTTTGTTGTTTTTTCCCCGTTTTTTCCGCAGGGCATGGCCTATCTGCATTCCCTGCACTACATCCACAGGGACCTGGCAGCCCGGAACGTTCTCGTGGAGAACGAAACCCTGGTGAAAATCGGGGATTTTGGCTTGGCCAAAGCCATGCCAGAGGGCCACGAGTATTACAGGGTGAGAGAGGATGGAGACAGCCCCGTGTTCTGGTGAGGAATTTGCGGGTTTGGGGGGCATTTTTTGGGTCCCAAGTTTGGATTTTTTAACCCCAGCTGACGGCAGGTACGCCCCGGAATGCCTGAAGGAGAGCAAGTTTTATTACTCGTCGGATGTTTGGTCGTTTGGGGTGACCCTGTACGAGCTGCTGACACGCTGTGAGCCCGGGAGCAGCCCCCCAGCTGTGAGCCCTGCTGCAATCCCAGGGGGGTTTTGGGGGTTGGAATAAATTTTTTGATAATTTTTATGATTTTTTTTTTTGGTTTTTTTTTTTTTTTTTTTTTCCTTGCAGAAGTTCGTGGAGATGATGGGGGCCACGCAGGGGCAGATGACGGTGCTGAGGTTGATGGAGCTGCTGGAGGGGGGGAAGAGGCTGCCCATGCCCAGGGACTGCCCCTGGGAGGTGGGGATGGGGAAAAAATGGGGGGAAATGGGGGAAAAATGGGAAAGGAAACGGGGAAAAAATGGGAAAGGAAATGGGGGGGAAAATGGGGGGAAAATGGGGAAAAAAATGGAGAAAAAGGGAGGGAAATGGGGGGAAATGGGGAAAAAATGGGAAAGGAAATGGGGGGAAAATGGGGAAAAATGGGGGGGAAAATGGGGAAAAAATGGAGAAAAAGGGAGGGAAATGGGGGAAAAATGGGGGGAAATGGGGAAAAAATGGGAAAGGAAATGGGGAAAAATGGGGGGGAAAATGGGGAAAAAATGGGAAATGGGGAAAGGAAATGGGGGAAAAATGGAGGAAAACTGGGGAAAAATGGGGAAAGGAAATGGGGAAAATTGGAAAAATGGGGAAATGGGGGAAAATGGGAAGGGGAAAAGTGGGGAAAATGCGGGAAAAAAAGGGAACAATGAGGAACAAAGGGCAAAATGGGAAAGGAAAAATGAGGAACAACGGGGAAAATGGGGAAGGAAAGTGGGGAACAAAGGGGAAGGGAAAAAGAGGAAAATGGGGGAAAAGGGTAAAAATGTGGAAACAAGGAGAAAAGGAGGAATTTGTTGCTTTTTTTTTCCTGGCAGATTTACAGATTGATGAAGAACTGCTGGGAGGCCGAGGCCTCGTTCCGCCCGACCTTCCCCAACCTCATCCCCATCCTGAGGAATTTCCAGGAGAAATATCGAGCCCAGCCCCACTCTGTGTTCAACCTGTGCTGAGGGAGGGGAGTCCCTGAAAATTCCATGGAATGGGGGGAAAAAATCCCCAAAATGTAATGGGATGTGGGGAAAAAAAACCCATAAAAATTCCGTGGAATGGGGGGAAAAAAATCCCCAAAATTTAATGAGATATGGGGAAAAAAAACCCATAAAAATTCCATGGAATGGGGGGAAAAATCCCCAAAATTTAATGAGATATGGGAAAAAAAAACCCATAGAAATTCCATGGAATGGGGGAAAAACCCAAAAATTTCTATGGAAGGAGGAAAAAATTCCCCCCAAAAAATTCAAGGAAGAGGGAAAAAAAAATCCCCAAAAATTCCATGGAATGAGGAGAACCCACCACCAAAAAAAAATATTATGGAAGGGGTGGAACACCTCAAAAAAATTCCAGGGTGGAAACACCCTAAAAAAAAATTTTAAAAATTGAAAATTGTATGGGATGGGTGGAAAACCCCCCCCCCAAAAAAATATTTTGTTTTACCCAAGGAATGGAAATTCCATGAAATGGAAGGAAAAAAAAAATTCCATGGGAAAATTCTCAATTCTCCAAAAAAAAAAAAAATTCCTGATTTTTTTTTCCCTCCCAATCAAACACTGTGAACAAGACTCTGGATTTTGAGGTTAAAAAAAAAAAAAAAAAGGATTTTTGGGTTTTGTGGAATTCTGGAATTCTTGCCTTATTTCCCAAATCCCATCTTTTCTCCTGGGGGGAAGTTCCTGACAACCCCAAAATTCCCAAAATTTTTGGGGGGTGGAGGGAGGGGGCTGGATCTCCTTCCTTCCCAACCTGGATTTGGGGCCTTTTTAAAAAAAAAATAATAATAAAAAAAAAAAAAGAACAAAATAAACAATGAAAAATAAAAATAAATAAAGAAATAATAAAGAAATAAAAGCCTGGCACTTTATTGGGGTTTTGGGGGGAATTCCCAAAAAATCCTTTATTTATTGCCTGCTGTGCCCCTCCACTAGAATTTGGGGGGGATTTGGGGGATCCTAAATAAAGTCTGGAAAAGGTCCCTTGGCTTTTTTTTGGGGGGGGGGTTAATTTGGGATTTTTTAGGGTCTTTATTTAAGTTATTTTGGGGTCTCTATTTGGGGTTATTTTGGGGTTTTTTGGGGTCTCTATGGGGGATATTTCGTGGGGTTCAAAGGTCCAAACCAAGCAACCAATAGAATCCCTCGATCTTAGGGCTCACCCGCCGCTGCCCAATCACAACCTCGGACACAAACAACTCTCCCTTCCGTCCAATGGGAGCCGCCGTCTTCTCCGCAGCCCTTTCCCTCACCGCCCAATCAGCGCTGCGGATACTCCGAGCTGACGCATCCTCCAATCAGAAGCCGCGTTATTGACGTGGCCGGCGGTGGCGGGGCCAAGATGGCGGCGGTGCTCTCAGGGAGCGGAGCCGGGCCCGGGCCCGGAGCGGAGCCACCGGCGGGGCTCGACCGGGCCCCTGAGGAGGAATTACCGCCCCTGGACCCGGCCGAGGTGCGGAGCCGCCTGGAGCACAGCGCGCGGCAGTTCCGCAACCGGCGGAAGATTCTGATCCGCGGCTTGCCGGCGGATGTGACCAACCAGGTGAGGCGGAGAACGGGGATGGAGAACGGGGATGAGCAGAATGAGGAAACGGGAACCCGGGACCGGGGCCTGACCCCACACGGCTTGGGGATCCCCAAATCCATCCCGGATTCTTTCCTTTCCTTTCCTTTCCTTTCCTTTCCTTTCCTTTCCTTTCCTTTCCTTTCCTTTCCTTTCCTTTCCTTTCCTTTCCTTTCCTTTCCTCCCTTCCTTTCCAAATTTTTCCATTCTCTGCCTCCAAATCCTTCTTTCCCCACTCCTTTTAAATCCTCCAAAATCCCAAAATTCCCAAACCACCCCCCGGGTTCGTTTTTCCCTTTCCCATTCCCGAGAGTGAATCCTCGCCCCGAGGCCGAAGGTTGGGAATTAATTTCGCGAAGGACAGTCTGGAAGATCCGGTTTGGGAAGAGGAGGAGAATCTTCGCGAGGGGGAAAAAAATCCTGGAATGTCAAACTGGGGACACTGGGAGGGGCACTGGGGATCCTCAGCCATCCATTCCCAGGAATTTGGCGCTTTTTTTTCCCCTCATTTCCATGAAAAAATCCCTTTTTTTGTTTTTTTTCCAGGATGTCCATGAGTTATTGAAGGATTATGAGCTCAAATATTGCTTTGTGGACAAGTACAAGGGGACAGGTGAGGAGGAGTCCCTGGAATTTCGGGATCAGCCCCCCCAGGATTCCCCAAAAAAAATCAGGGGGAAAGGGATGAGCTTGGGAAGCTTTCCCAGTTCCCACCCGGGGAGGCTTTTCCACTCCAACGCCCGCTTTTTTCAGGGATTCCCAAACCCCATTTTCCCACAAATCCTCCCGTTCTCCAAACCCCAATTTTTGAGGAACTCTTTCCTTCCCCAAACGCCATTTTTTTTAGGAAATCTCCCCTTTCCCAAACCCCTTTTTTTGAGGGAATCTCCCCTTTCCCAAACCCCATTTTCCCACAAATCCTTCCCTTTCCCAAACCCCATTTTCCCAGGAATTCTCCCTCTCCCAAACCCCATTTTCCCACAAATCCTTCCCTTTCCCAAACCCCATTTTCCCAGGAACTCTCCCCTCTCCCAAACCTCGTTTTCCCACAAACCCTCTCCTTCCCCAAACCCCATTTATGAAGAAACCCTCCCCTTCCCCAAACCCCATTTTTTGAGGAAATCTCCCTCTCCCAAACCCCATTTTCCCAGGAATTCTCCCTCTCCCAAACCCCATTTTCCCACAAATCCTTCCCTTCCCCAAACCCCATTTTCCCAGGAACTCTCCCCTTCCCCAAACCCCATTTTCCCAGGAAAACTCCCCTTCCCCAAACCCCATTTCTCAAGGAATTCTTCCCCTTTCCAAACCCCCTTTTCCACCAACCTTCCCCTTCCCCAAACCCCAATTTTTGAGGAACTCTTCTCTTTCCCAAACCCCTTTTTTCCATGAATCCTCCCCTGTCCAAACCCCATTTTTTGGGGAATCCTGCCCTTCCCCAAACCCCATTTTCCCAGGAATTCTCCCTCTCCCAAACCCCATTTTCCCAGGAACTCTCCCCATTCCCAAACCCCATTTTCCCAGGAACTCTCCCCTTCCCCAAACCCCATTTTCCCAGGAACTCTCCCCTTCCCCAAACCCCATTTTCCCAGGAATTCTCCCTTCCCCAAACCCCATTTTCCCAGGAACTCTCCCCATTCCCAAACCCCATTTTCCAAGGAAAACTCCCCTTCCCCAAACCCCATTTTCCCAGGAATTCTCCCTCTCCCAAACCTCGTTTTCCCACAAATCCTCCCCTTTCCCAAACCCCATTTTCCCAGGAATTCTCCCTCTCCCAAACCTCGTTTTCCCACAAATCCTTCCCTTTCCCAAACCCCATTTTCCCAGGAACTCTCCCCATTCCCAAACCCCATTTTCCCAGGAACTCTCCCCTTTCCCAAACCCCATTTTTCCCCAAACCCCCACCGCTCCCCCACCACCACCACCATCACCATCTCCTCCTCCTCCTCCTGCCGCTGCTCCCGCAGCCTTCCTCACGCTGCTGGACGCCGAGCAGGCCTCGTCAGCCGTGCAGCGGCTGCAGGGCCGGCGGCTGCGGGGCCGGGAGCTGCGGCCGCAGCTGCAGCCCGCGGACTCGCTGCTCTGCGTGGCCAACCTGCCGCGCCTGCTGAGCCAGCAGCGCTTCGAGGAGCTGCTGCGCCCCTTCGGCAACCTGGAGCGCTGCTTCCTGGTCTACAGCCCGGCCACTGGCCACTCCAAAGGTACCGCTGGCCCGGGGCCCGGGGCGGGATTTTGGGTTTCGGGAAATTCGTTCCCCTTTCCCCAAACCCCGTTTTTCTGCGAGTCCTGCCCTTCCCAAACCCCTTTTTCTTAAAATTCTTCCCTTTCCAAACTCCTTTTCCCACAAATTCTCCCCTTTTCTAAACTCCTTTTTCTTCAAATCCTTCCTTTTCCAAACCCGTTTTCTTAAAATTCTTCCCGTTTCCAAACCCCTTTTTCTTCAAATCCTTTCCTCTTCCCAAACCCCTTTTTCTTTGAATCCTCCCCTTCCCAAACCCCTTTTTCTTAAAATTCTTCCCCTTCCCAAACCCCTTTTTCTTAAAATTCTTCCCCTTTCCAAACCCCTTTTTCTTCAAATCCTTCCCAAACCCCTTTCTTCCACAAATTCTCCCCTTTCCCAAACCTCTTTTTCCACAAATCCTTTCCCTTCCCAACCCCCTTTTTCTTCAAATCCTTCCCCTTCTCAAACCCAGTTTCTCCATCAATCCTCCCCTTTTCCAAACCCCCTTTTCCCAGTGATCCTTTCCCTTTTCCAAACCCCCTTTTTTCCACGAATTCTTCCCCCTTTCCAAACCTCTTCTTCTGCAGATTTTTGCCGATTTTTTCGCAGATTTTTGCTGCTTTTTCCAGCTTCCCGCACCCTCCCCCCCAAACCTTCTGACATGCCTGCCCCTCCCCGTGCAGGCTACGGCTTTGTGGAGTTCATGAAGAAGGATTCGGCAGCCAGGGCCAGGTCGGAGCTGCTGGGGAAGCAGCTGGGCACCCGAACCCTCTACGTGCACTGGAGCGAGGCGGCCGCGCTCAGCCCGGAGCTGCTGCACTCGCGCTGCCTCTGCGTGGACAAGCTGCCCCACGGCTACAGCGACCTGCAGCAGCTGCAGGGCCTCTTCGGGGCCATCCACAAACCCACCTTCTGCCAGGTTGGGGGCTTTTTTTGGGGGGATTTTTGGGTTTTTTGGGGGTTTCTTTGGGGGTTTTTTGGGTGCGGGAATTGTTCTGCTTGTTTGCGGTCACCTGCGCTCTCTCCTTGTGCCAGGTGTGGGGTTTTAGGGATGGGGTTTTGGGGTTTTTTTGGGGATTTGGGGTCTTCTTTTGGGTCTTTAGGATGAAGTTTTGGGGATTTTTGGGGTTTTTGTTGGGGGGGTTTTTTGGGTGCGGGAGATGTGCCGGTTTTTTGCGGTCGCCTGCGCTCTCTCCTTCTGTCAGATCTGGAGTTTTTTGGGTTTTTTTGGGGGAGAGGTTTGGATCAAAGAGGGGTTTGAAGATAGGACAGGAGGATGGATTTGGGGAACAATTCCAAAAATTCCCATTTTCCCTTGTTTTGTCCCTTGATTTTCCCCCATGATTTTCCCCGTTTTTTCCTCTGATTTCCCCCGATTTTTCCCCGGATTTTTACCCGTTTTTTCCCCGATTTTTCCCCTGATATTTTCCCCCCGTTTTTCCCCTGATTTCCCCGTTTTTCCCCGTTTCCCAGCTGGCCCAGGGCCGGGGTTTTGCCGTGCTGGAGTTCGAGTCCCCCGAGGCGGCCGAGCGGGTCCAGGAGGCCACGGACGGCTCCGCGCTGGCCGGGACTCGCATCAGGGTTTCCTTCTGTGCCCCGGGGCTGCCGGCCAGGAGCATGCTAGCTGCCCTGATAGCAGCCCAGAGCACGGTGAGCCTTCATCCCCATCATCCTCACCTTCATCACCATCCTCATCATCATCCCTGTGCTCCTCATCCTCACCATTCCACCCCATCCCCATCCCTGTGTCCTTCCGTGCCCCCTGTCCTGTGCTGGCTGCTCTGATCTCAGCCCAGAGCACGGTGAGCCTTCATCCTCACCTTCATCACCATCCTCATCATCCTCACCTTCATCATCATCATCCTCATCATCATCCTCACCATCCTCATCATCCCTGTGCTCCTCCCATTCCATCCCCATCCCTGTGTCCTTCCGTGCCCCCTGTCCTGTGCTGGCTGCTCTGATCTCAGCCCAGAGCACGGTGAGCCTTCATCCCCATCATCCTCATCATCATCATCATCATCCTCATCATCATCATTTTCATCCCAGATTTTCCCCAGTTCTGCTGCATTTCCCCCAATTTCCAAGGCACTGAATGTCCAGTAATTCCAATTTCCATTCCTTTTCCAGGGCACTGAGTGTTAAAATAATCTGATTTTAATTCATTTCCCGTGGCAGTAAATGATCAATAATTCCGATTTGCACTCATTTCCTGTGGTAATAAATTACCAATAATTTGGATTTTTATTCATTACCAGGGCACTAAATGTTCACTAATTCCGATTCTCACTCATTTCCCGTGGCACTAAACGATCAGTAATTTGGATTTTTCTGGATTTTGCCGAATTTTGCTGATTTCTTCCCTATTTTGCAGGCCCTGACCCGGGGCCGGGGGCTCCTGCCCGAGCCCAACCCCCTGCAGCTGCTGCAGAGCCTGGGCAGCAACAGCCGGAGCCTGCAGGGGCTGCTGCAGGGAAAACAGGGTGAGAGAGGGGGAATTTGGGGGGAAAAATGGGGAATTTGGGGGGAAAAATGGGGAATTCGGGAAAAATGGAAAAAAATGGGGATTCTGGGAAAAAAACCAGGGATTTTAGGGTGAAAAATGGGGATTTTACAGGAAAAAAAATTGAGTTTTTTGGGGGAGAAATGGGGATTTTAGGGGCAAAAAATGGAGATTTTTGGGGGGGAAAAGGGATTTTTGGGGAAAAAAAGGGGATATTGGGTAGAAAAAATGGGGATTTTAGGGGCAAAAAATGGGGATTTTAGGGGAAAAAATGGGGATTTGGGGGGTTTTTGGGGGATTTTTTTCGATTTTTTGGGGGAATTTTGGGGGAGATTTTTTGGGAACTCTTTGGGGATTTTGGGGAATTTGGGGGGAATTTTTTTTTTTTTTTAATTTTGAGAAAATTTCCTGCCACTTTTTGGGGATTTTTGGGCGACTTTTTGGGGGTTTTTGGGGGATTTTTTGGGGCGAATTTTTTTGGCGGATTTTTTGGGGTGATTTTTGGGAATTACTATAATTTTTTAAATTTGATTTTTTTGGGGGGAACTGTTTCTCCTTTTCCCTGCAGGAATTTTGGGAGCTGCCCCCTCGCTGCCCCTGGTGCCCCCCCCGGGGATTCCCTTGGCTCTGCTCCAGCTCCAGCTCGCCCTGCACGGCCCCGCCCAGGTGACCAAAATCCCCAAATTATTCCTCAAATTCGGGGGGGGATTGGTGGAATTTGGGGCTTTTCCTGCAATTTCGAGTTTTTTCTGGAATTTCAGGTTTTTTTCCTGGAATTTCAGGGTTTTTTCCTGGAATTTTAGGAGTTTTTTTTCCCAGTAATTTCGATTATTTTTTCCTGGAATTTCAGGGTTTTTTTCCCTGAAATTGTAGGGGGTTTTTTCCTCTGCAATTGTAGGGGGTTTTTTCCTGGAATTTCGATTTTTTTTTTCCTGGAATTTCTTTTTTTTTTTCTAGAATTTCAGAGGTTTTTTTCCTGGAATTTCGATTTTTCTTTTCCTGGAATTTCATTTTTTTTTTCTAGAATTTCAGAGGTTTTTTTCCTGGAATTTCGATTTTTCTTTTCCTGGAATTTCGATTTTTTTTTTTTTCCTGGAATTTCAGGGTTTTTCCCTGGAATTTTCCTCTTTGTTGAGCTTTTTTCCCCTATAATTTTAGGAGGTTTTTTTCCTGGAATGTCAATTTTTTTTTTTCCCCTGGAATTTTGCTCTTTTTCCCAACTGTTTTTCCTGGAAGTTTTATTTTTTCTTGGAATTTCCTCCCCATCCCGTGGATTTTTTTTTTTTTTCCCAGGATTTTAATTTTTCCTCTTTTTTAAAAAAATTATTTATTTATTTATTTATTTTTTCCAGAAACCTGGAATTTTGGGGGATTCTCCCCTGAGCTCCCTGGCCCTGCCCAAGGCTCCAGCCCAGCCTGCAGGTAAATCCTGGAATTCTGGCACAGGGAAAAAAAATTCCCAAAATTCACCCAAAATCCCCCCAAAAATTCCCTAAAAATTCCTAAAAAAATTCCCCAAAATTCCCTAAAAATTCCCCCAAAATTTCCCCCAAAATCCCCCCACAAGTCCCAGTTTTCACCCCAAAAGTCCCCAACAATTACCCCCAAATTTTCCCAAAAACCACTCAAGAAATCCCCAAAAATTCCCCAAAAAATCCTCTCAAAATTCCCCAAAACTCCCTCAAAAATTCCAAGAATCCTGAAAAATTTCCCTAAAAAATGCCCAAAAATTCCTCAAATTTCCCACCCAAATCCCAAAAGGGGAAATTGAGGAATTTGGGTGGGAAAAATTGGGGGAATTTGGGAAAATTTGAATTTGTTGGGGAGAGAATTTGGGATTTTGGGCGGGAAAATTTGGATTTGGGTGGGAAAAAAAAAGGAATTTTGGGTGGGAAAATTGGGGAATTTTTTTTTTTTTTGGGGGGGGGGGAATTCTCAGTTTGTTTTTTTGGTTTTTTTTTTTTTTAGGAATCCCAAAATCCAAATTTTTAAATTTTTTTTTTTTTTATTATTTTTTTCTTTCCCCCAGGTGCTCCCCTGGGGGGGGACCCCAAAATCGGAGCCAAACCCAAAATCCCGGGGGAGAACGGAGCCCCCTCGGTGAGGACCCAAAAACTGGGGATGGGAACCCCAAAAATTATCCAGGAACCCCAAAATTTGGGATGGGAACCCCGAAAAAAATTCGGGATGAGAATCCCCAAAAAATTCGGGATGGGACCCTAAAATCTGGGATGGGAGCCCTGAAGATTTGGGATGAGAAACCCCAAAAAATTTTGGAATAAAATCCCCAAAATTCCGGGGTGGGAACCCCAAAAAAATTCGGGGATTGGGATCCTCCCCAAACCTTTCCAGGACCCCAAAAATCCACTCAGGGACCCCCAAAATCCCCCCAAAAAATTCCCAAAACCCCCCCCAGAATTCCCCCAAATTCCATCTGGGATCCCCCAAAATCCCCCCAGGACCCCAAAAAATTCCCCCCCAAAATTCCCCAAACCCATCAAAATTCCCTCCAAATCCCCCCCCCCCCCGAGACCCCCAAATTTCCCCCCTGACCCCCCAAAATCCCCAAAAAATTCCCAAAAATCCCCTCAGGGACCCCCAGATTTCACCCCAGGGACCCCCAAAATCCCCCCAAAAATTCCCAAAATTCCCAATTTCCCCTCCTGACCCCCAAATTCTCCCCAAAAATTCCCAAATTTCCCCCCTGCCCCCCGGATTCTCCCCAAAAATTCCCAAATTTCCCCCCTGACCCCCAAATTCTCCCCAAAAATTCCCAAATTTCCCCCCCTGCCCCCCGGATTCTCCCCAAAAATTCCCAAATTTCCCCCCTGCCCCCCGGATTCTCCCCAAAAATTCCCAAATTTCCCCCCTGCCCCCCGGATTCTCCCCAAAAATTCCCAAATTTCCCCCCCTGCCCCCCGGATTCTCCCCAAAAATTCCCAAATTTCCCCCCTGCCCCCCGGATTCTCCCCAAAAATTCCCAAATTTCCCCCCTGCCCCCCGGATTCTCCCCCAGGTTTCTCTGCTCGGGGCCCCCCCCCGGCCCTTCCTGAGGCTCCTGCGGCCCCACCCAGGTCAGTCCCAAATTCCAAATTTTTTATTTAAAATTTATCGTTTTTAATTGATAGTTCCAGTCTCTATTCCAAATTCCAGTCTTTTGTGCAAAATTCCCTTTTTTTTTTTTTTTTAAAAGGCCTTTTTTTAGGTGAAAAATTCATTTTTTTAACTGAAATTTCGTTTTTTTTAAATTAAAATTTCCCTTTTTTAAACTAATTTTTTTTTAATTAAAAAATTTCCGTTAAAAAAAATCAATTTTCTCATTAAAAATTTTCCTTTCTTTAATTAAAAATTTCCATTTTATAATTAAAAATGTCCCTTTTTAAAAAAAAGTTTCCTGGTTTTAATTAAAAATTTCCTTTTTCAAGAGAAAAATCCATTGTATAAAATTTCCTTTTCTAAATATTCCCTTAAAAAAAAAATTAAATTTCCCCTTTTTTTTTTACATTTCCATTTTCCTTTTAATTCCCTTTGGTTTTATAATTACTTTTTTTTTTTTTTTTTTTTTAATTTCCCACCCATTTTTTGTGAGAGGTGAAATTTTAGATTTTTTTTTTATTTTAAATTTGTTTGTATTATTTACTTTTTAATTTTTAAAATTTATTTTAATTTATTTATTTTTAATATTTGGAATTTTTTAGGGAAGGGGTTTCAGGTCAAACCTGGAGCTTTGGGAACCCCCAGGGATGCCCAACAGGTGAGAAAATTTGGGGAAAAATTGGGAAAATTTGGGGAAAAATTGGAAATTTTGGGGAAAAAAACCCCAAATCTCCATTTTTTATGGGAGTTGGAGGAAAAAAACTTCAAAAATATTAATTTTATATAGAAATTGGAATTAAAAAAACCCAAACTCTTAATTTTTTATGGGAATTTGAGGGAAAAAAAAATCCATTTTTTAAATAGAAATTAAAATAAAAACCCCAAAATTCCGTTTTTTTAACAGAAATTAAATTATTAAAAAAAATCAGAATTCACAATTTTTTTTAATTTTAGGGAAGAAAAACCAACGAAATTCCTGGGTTTTGTTGGAATTAAATAAAAAAGCTCAAATTATTATTTTTTTTAATTTTGTGATTTTATTCCTGATCTTTTTTTTTTTTTTTTCCTAATTTCTGTTTTTGCAGGATTTGGGCTCCAGGATTTTCCCCCGGTTTGGACCCAGCAGGAACAAGGCAAAAATTCCAATTATTTTAAGCATTTTTTAAGGGAAAAAAAAATTCGAAATTTTAAAATTATTTGGTGGGGGAAAAAATCTGATTTTTTTTTTTTCATTTTTTGGGAGGAAAAAATTTAAATTTTGGGGGGGAAAAAAATTTGAATTTTTTTTTACTTTATCAGGGAAAAGAAAAATCTAATTTTTTCTTTATTTTTCAAAAAAAAATCCTTTTTTTTTTTTATTTCATCATGGAAAAAAAAATTAATTTTTTCTTCAATTTCCCCCAAAAATAACAATTTTTTTTTTTTGCTTTATCAGGAAAAACAATCTAATTTATTTCTTTAATGTTCCTCCAAAAAATCAATTTTCTTCTTACTTTATCAGGAAAAAAAAAACCTAATTTTTTCCTTATTTTTCCCCAAAAAATCCAATATTTTTTTACTAATTCATGAAAAAAAAACCCTAATTTTTTTTTTATTTTCCCCCCCAAAAAATCCGATTTTTATTTTTATATTCCCCCAATAAAATCAGGTTCTTTTTTTATTTTTTCTCCCCAAAAATCCGATTTTTTCTTTATTTCCCCCCCAAAAAAAATCCGATTTTTTTTAATATATCATGAAAAAAAACCCTAATTTTTTCTTTATTTTCCCCCTAAAAAATCTGATTTTTTCTTTATTTTTCCCCCCAAAAAATCCGATTTTTATTTTATTTCTCCCCCCTAAAAAATCAGATTTTTTTCTTTATTTCCTCCCCAAAAAATCCAATTTTTTTTCATTTTTTCCCCCCAAAAAATCCAATTTTTTCTTTATTCCCCCCTAAAAAGTCCAATTTTTTTTATTTTTCCCCCCTAAAAAAATCCAATTTTTTTTTTATTTTTTCCCCCCAAAAAATCCGATTTTTATTTTATTTCTCCCCCCTAAAAAATCAGATTTTTTTCTTTATTTCCTCCCCAAAAAATCCATTTTTTTTTTCATTTTTTTCCCCCCAAAAAATCCAATTTTTTTCTTTATTTTTCCCCCAAAAAAATCCATTTTTTTTATTTTCCCCCCTAAAAAATCCAATTTTTTTTTATTTTCCCCCCCAAAAAATCCAATTTTTTTTCATTTTTCCCCCCAAAAAATCCAATTTTTTCTTTATTTTTCCCCCAAAAAATCCAATTTTTTTTCATTTTTCCCCCCTAAAAAATCCAATTTTTTTTCATTTTTCCCCCTAAAAATCCAATTTTTTTTCATTTTTCCCCCCAAAAAATCCAATTTTTTTCATTTTTTCCCCCCAAAAAAATCCATTTTTTTTTTATTTTTCCCCAAAAAATCCGAATTTTTTCTTTATTTCCCCCTAAAAAAATCCAATTTTTTTTATATTTCCCCCCTAAAAAATCCAATTTTTTTTCATTTTTTCCCCCCTAAAAAATCCAATTTTTTTTCATTTTTTCCCCTAAAAAAATCCAATTTTTTTTTCATTTTTCCCCCCAAAAAATCCATTTTTTTTTATTTTTCCCCCCCAAAAAATCCAATTTTTTCTTTATTTTTCCCCCAAAAAATCCGAATTTTTTCTTTATTTCCCCCCTAAAAAATCCAATTTTTTTATATTTCCCCCAAAAAATCCATTTTTTCATTTTTCCCCCAAAAAAATCCTTTTTTTTTTTCATTTTTCCCCCCTAAAAAATCCAATTTTTTTCATTTTTCCCCCCAAAAAAATCCATTTTTTTTTTTATTTTTCCCCCAAAAATCCGAATTTTTTCTTTATTTTTCCCCCCTAAAAAATCCAATTTTTTTCATTTTTTCCCCCCTAAAAAAATCCAATTTTTTCCTTATTTTTCCCCCTAAAAAAATCCAATTTTTTCCTTATTTTTCCCCCAAAAAATCCAATTTTTTTTTATTTTTCCCCCCAAAAAATCCAATTTTTTCTTTATTTTTCCCCCAAAAAATCCGAATTTTTTCTTTATTTCCCCCTAAAAAAATCCAATTTTTTTTATTTTTCCCCCCTAAAAAATCCAATTTTTTTTCATTTTTCCCCCAAAAAAATCCAATTTTTTTTTATTTTTCCCCCCCAAAAAATCCAATTTTTTCTTTATTTTTCCCCCAAAAAATCCGAATTTTTTCATTTTTCCCCCCTAAAAAAATCCGAATTTTTTCTTTATTTCCCCATTAAAAAAATCCAATTTTTTTTATATTTCCCCCCTAAAGAATCCAATTTTTTTTCATTTTTTCCCCCCTAAAAAATCCAATTTTTTTTCATTTTTTCCCCTAAAAAAATCCAATTTTTTTTATATTTCCCCCCAAAAAAATCCATTTTTTTTTTATTTTTCCCCAAAAAAATCCGAATTTTTTCTTTATTTCCCCATTAAAAAAATCCAATTTTTTTTATATTTCCCCCCTAAAAAATCCAATTTTTTTTCATTTTTCCCCCAAAAAAATCCTTTTTTTTTTTTCATTTTTCCCCCCTAAAAAATCCAATTTTTTTCATTTTTCCCCCCAAAAAAATCCATTTTTTTTTTATTTTTCCCCAAAAAAATCCGAATTTTTTCTTTATTTCCCCCCTAAAAAAATCCAATTTTTTTTATATTTCCCCCCTAAAAAATCCAATTTTTTTTCATTTTTTCCCCCCTAAAAAATCCAATTTTTTTTCATTTTTTCCCCTAAAAAATCCAATTTTTTTTATATTTCCCCCCTAAAAAATCCAATTTTTTTTCATTTTTCCCCCAAAAAAATCCTTTTTTTTTTTTCATTTTTCCCCCCTAAAAAATCCAATTTTTTTCATTTTTCCCCCAAAAAAATCCATTTTTTTTTTATTTTTCCCCAAAAAAAATCCGACTTTTTTCTTTATTTCCCCCCTAAAAAAATCCAATTTTTTTTATATTTCCCCCCTAAAAAATCCAATTTTTTTTCATTTTTTCCCCCCTAAAAAATCCAATTTTTTTTCATTTTCCCCCCTAAAAAATCCAATTTTTTTTCATTTTTTCCCCCTAAAAAATCCAATTTTTTTTCATTTTTTCCCCCCTAAAAAATCCAATTTTTTTTATTTTTCCCCCTAAAAAATCCAATTTTTTTTCATTTTTCCCCCTAAAAAATCCAATTTTTTTTCATTTTTCCCCCAAAAAAATCCATTTTTTTTTTATTTTCCCCCCCCAAAAAATCCAATTTTTTTTTTATTTCCCCCCCCAATAAATCCGACTTTGCTCCATTTTTTTCCCTTTATTTTTCCAGGGCTCTTCCTCCTCCTCCTCCTCCTGCCCGTCCCCCCCGGGCCCGTTGGGGCCGCCCCTGCCCCCGTTTTTCTCGGGGTCCCCCGGGTTCAATTTCAGCTCGGGGCTGCAGGCCGGGCTCCGGCAGAGCCAGCTCTGCAAGGTGAGAAATTCACAGTTTGCATTTATTCAAAAATTAAAAATATCCCCCAAATTGCGCTGGGAATGGGGAAAAAAAAAAAAAAAAATTCGGATTTTAAATGGGAAAAGATTCCCGTTGAAATGAAAAAAAATCCCGTTTAAAATGAAAAAAAATCAAATGAAAATTGGATTTTAAATGGGAAAAATTCCCCTTAAAATGAAAAAAAATCCCATTTAAAATCGCATTTTAAATGCAAAAAATTCCCATTGAAATCCCATTTAAAATGAAAAAAATCCCATTAAAATCGGATTTTAAATGGGAAAAATTCCCATTGAAATCCCATTTAAAATGAAAAAAAAATCCTTTAAAAATTGGATTTTAAATGGGAAAAATTCCCGTTGAAATGAAAAAAAATCCCGTTTAAAATGAAAAAAATCAAATTAAAATTGGATTTTAAATGGGAAAAATTCCCTTTAAAATCCCGTTTAAAATGAAAAAAATCAAATGAAAATTGGATTTTAAATGGGAAAAATTCCCGTTAAAATGAAAAAAAAATCCCATTTAAAATCGCATTTTAAATGGAAAAAATTCCCATTGAAATCCCATTTAAAATGAAAAAAAAAATCCCATTAAAATTGGATTTTAAATGGGAAAAATTGCCGTTAAAATGAAAAAAATCCCCTTTAAAATGAAAAAAATCAAATTAAAATTGGATTTTAAATGGGAAAAATTCCCATTGAAATCCCATTTAAAATGAAAAAAAAAATCCTTTAAAAATTGGATTTTAAATGGGAAAAAATTCCCGTTATAATGGAAAAAAATCCCATTTAAAATGAAAAAAATCAAATTAAAATTGGATTTTAAATGGGAAAAATGCCCGTTAAAATCCCATTTAAAATTTTAAGAAGTCCCATTAAAAATGGATTTTAAATGGGAAAAATTCCCGTTAAAAGTCCATTTTAAATGCAAAAAAAAAATCCCTTAAAAATCGGATTTTAAATGGGAAAAAATACCATTAAAATCCCATTTTAAATTAAAAAAAAAATCCCATTAAAATTGTATTTTAAATGGGAAAAATTCCCATTAAAATCCGATTTAAAAACTAAAAAAAAAATCACATTTAAATCGAATTTGAATTTTAAAAAATTCCCCTTAAAATCAAATAAAAATGGCAAAACTTCCCATTAAAATCCTATTTAAAAATCGCTAAAAATCCCCTAAAAATTCAACTTTAAAATTCTTTAAAATCCCCTAAAATTTGGGTTTTTTTTCTCCCCCAGAGCCTCTCGATGCCCCCGAGCTCCGACTCCATCCTGACCTTGGCAGCCCCAAATCATCAAATAAAGGTAAAAAAAAACCCCAAAAATCCCAAAATAGCCCCAAAAAATCACAAAGATAGCACAAAATATCAAAAAAAAATCCCCCCCCAAAAAAAACCAAAAAATCCCCAAAAAATCCCCCCAAAATACCCAAAATCCCCCAAAAAACTGACAAAAAAAATCTCAAAAAATCCCCAAAACCGCCTCAAAAATACAAAAAAAAAATCCTAAAAAATCTCCAGGAAATCCCCTAAAATTCCCCTAAAATTCCCCTAAAATCTGAATTTTTTTTCTCCCCCAGAGCCTCTCGATGCCCCCGAGCTCCGACTCCATCCTGACCTTGGCAGCCCCAAATCATCAAATGAAGGTAAAAAAAAAACCCCAAAAAAATCACAAAATGTCCCCAAAAAATCCCCCAAAAAATCTCCAAAAAAATCCCCCCAAATCCCAAAATATTCTCCAAAAATCACCCCCGAAAATCTCCAAAAAAAATCAAAAAAAGCCCAAAAACATCCCCAAAAAATCCCCAAAAAACCGCCAAAACCCCCCCAAAAATCCCTAAGAATCCTAAAAATACTCTGAAAAATCCCAAAACAATCCCGATAAATTCTCAAAAAAAAAATCTAAAAAACCCCCCAAAAAATCTCAAAAAACCCCCCCAAAGTGCCTGAAAATATTAAGAAAATCCTAAAAAAATTTTTTAAAATCCTTCAAAAAATCCTAAAAAAATTCTTTAAAAACTCAAAAATACCCCAAAAAAATCCTAAAAAAATTTCCCAAAAATCCCCCCAAAAAATCTAAAAAAAAAATTTAAAAAAATCCCCCTAAAAATTCTCAAAAAAAATTCCGAAAACCCCCCCAAAAAATCCACAAAAAAATCCCCCAAAAAACCCTGAAAAATCCCTAAAAATACTTAAAAAAACCCTAAAAAAATCCCCCAAAAAAACTAAAAAATCCCCAAAAATACCCTAAAAAAATCCCCAAAAAATCACTGTAAAAATCCAAAAAAAATCCCTGTAAAAATCCTAAAAAAATCCCCTCAGTGTCCCCCAAAAATCTAAAAAAAACCCTAAAAATTCTCAAAAAAAATTTCCGAAAAAAACCTCCAAAAATCCACAAAAAATCCCCCAAAAATCCCCACAAAACCTCAAAAAAATCCCTAAAAATACTAAAAAAAAACCGAAAAAATCCCTAAAAATTCCTTTAAAAATCCCCAAAAATACCCTAAAAAATCCCAAAAAAACCCTAAAAAAAACCCAAAAAGACCCTAAAAAAATCCCAAAAAAACTCTAAAAAAACCCCAAAAAATCCCTTCAAAAATCCCTAAAAAAACCCCAAAAATCCCCCCGAAATCCCTTTATAAATGGAATTTTCCTGTTGTTTTGCAGCCGCTCTGTGCTGCTGCTGCCGCCGCTGCCCGAGCGCAGCCCCGAGGGCTCCTCCCAAAAATCCCCCAAAATATCCCAAAAAATCCTAAAAAAATTCTTTAAAAACCAAAAAAAAAACCCAAAAATCCCCCCAAAAATCTAAAAATAAAATTTTAAAAAATCCCTAAAAATTCTCAAAAAAAAAAATCCGAAAAAAAAACCCCAAAAATCCACAAAAAAATCCCCCAAAAAATCCCTAAAAATACTTAAAAAAACCCTAAAAAAATCCCCAAAAAACCCTAAAAAAAACCCAAAAATACCCTAAAAAAATCCCCAAAAAATCACTGTAAAAATAAAAAAAAATCCCTGTAAAAATCATAAAAAAATCCCCTCAAAGTCCCCCAAAAATTCTCAAAAAAAATTTCCGAAAAAAACCTCCAAAAATCCATAAAAAATCCACAAAAAATCCCCCAAAAATCCCCACAAAACCTCAAAAAAATCCCTAAAAATACTAAAAAAAAACCGAAAAAATCCCTAAAAATTCCTTTAAAAATCTTTAAAAATACCCTAAAAAATCCCTAAAAAACCCTAAAAAAACCCAAAAAGACCCTAAAAAAATCCCAAAAAAACCCTAAAAAAACCCCAAAAAATCCCTTCAAAAATCCCTAAAAAAACCCCAAAAATCCCCCCGAAATCCCTTTATAAATGGACTTTTCCCGTTGTTTTGCAGCCGCTCAGTGGCGCCCCCAAGCGGGCGCTGCCGCAGCTGCCGCCGCCGCCCGAGCGCAGCCCCGAGGGCCCGTACGTGGGGCAGCACTCGCAGGGGCTGGGCGGCCACTACGCGCACTCGTACCTCAAGAGAAAACGCATCTGCTAGGGCGGGAAAAAGGGGGAAGAATGGGGAGGAGAAAGCCCGGAAAGAGAAAAAAAAAATTCACGAAAAACCCCGAAAAAATCGCGAAAAAATCGACCAAAAAATCGACCAGAAAATATCAAAAATCCGAAAAAAAATCACAAAAAAATCTCAAAAATCCGAAAAAGAAATCACAAAAAATCTCAAAAATCTGAAAAATAATCCCAAAAAAATCCGAAAAATTCCTAAAATTTTTTTTATAATTCCCCCCAAAAAATCCCCCAAAAATTCCCCTCAAAATTTAGAAAAATATCATAAAAAATGCCATTAAAAAAACCCAAAAATTCCCCTCAGGGCTCCTACGTGGAGTTTTTCTGGTTGGATTTTTGAGTTTTTTTTCTTGGAATTTTTGGGAGTTTTTTGTTGGATTTTTTGAGGGTTTTTTTGGATGGATTTTTTGGGGATTTTTTTTCTTGAATTTTTGGGTTTTTTTGTTCATTTTTTGGGGTTTTTTGTTGGATTTGTTGAGTTTTTTTCCTTGAATTCTTGGGGTTGTCTTACTGGAGTATTTCTGTTCTCTTTTCTTGAATTTTGAGGTATTTTTTCCCTTTTTTTGGCTTTTTTGGGGTGTTTTTTTGCAATATTTAGCATTTCCAACACCCCTTGAAGGATTTAGGGAAGGGGCTTTCAACCCCTTAATTAAATTTAAATAAAAATTAAATTTTGGGTTTTTTTTTTTTTTGCTTTCCCCTCCCCAAAGCAGCCCCTGGGAGCCCCCAGAATCCTCCCTGCCTTAACCTGCTGCTTTTGGGTTGGGAATCCCAAATTTGGGGACAATTTTTCTTTTTTTCCCCCAATTTTGGGATTTTTTTCCCTATTTTTTGAAGTTTCTTTTCTCATTTTTTGGGCGCTTTTTTTCCCATTTTTTGGCTTTTTTCCCCTCTTTTTCTTTTGTTTTTTTGGGGTTTTTCCTTCTGTTTTGAGGTCCAAATTCCCCTTTTTAAACATTTCATGGCGTGGAGCTGTTCTGGCTTATTTTTTAAATTTCTATTTTATTCTTTTTTTTTTGCTGTTTTCACCCTTTTTTAACAACTGGAGCCGTTCCTGTTTTTACACTTCTATTTTATTTTATTTTATTTTTAATCAGCCTTTTTACTTCAACCTTGTTTTGTTTTTTTTTAAATTTTAAACAACCAAATCTTCCTCTTTATTCTCCTGGGGGACTTCACCTCCCCTTTTTTTTTTCTTCCTTTTTTTGGGGGAAATTCCCAAGATTGGAGTTTTATTCCTCGTTTTTAATGTCTGGTTTTGCTGTAAAAGGGGGGTCTGGGGCGGGGCTGTGTCCCCCTCACCCCCCTCTCTTCCTTTTCCCTCAAAAATAAAGTTATATTTATATCTCTGCCTCCTCCAATCTTTGTTTTTATTTTGAGGTTTTGGGTTATTTCGCTGCCGTTTCGTTATTTCGGAATCTCCCCAAACCCCACCGCCAATACAGAGCTCCCCTGGGCGTCCCTTTCTCCTTCCAGGTTCCCCCAAATTCCCCCTGGAGCCCCAAAATTTCCAAATTTTCCCCCAAATTTTTCCCCAAATCCGCGGTCGGGCTTTTAGAGCGCGATGGAGGCCGCGCTCACTTCCGGTTCTCTTCACGCTCACTTCCGGTTTCCGCCGCTTTCGCTCCCCGTTCCCGTCGCGTTCACTTCGCGCTTCGGTCACTTTCACTTCCTGTTTTTGTCACGTTCACTTCCGGTGTTGACCGCGCTGTTGCCACGGCGACAGTCACGTGATGCAAACAACAGCGGCTCGCTCCCTGCCCTGGCCACGCCCCCACCTTTTTCCGGTCACGTGGCATGGATCACGTGCCGCCCCAACATGGCGGCGCCCATGGCGGCGAGCGGCGGCTCCGTGACGCGGTGGCTCCTCCGAGACTTTTCCCGCAGGCTCAGCAGCAGTCGGGCCGCGGCGGAAGAGCCCGAGGCCGCCGTGTGGGTAGCGGGGACACGAGCCCGGGGCGGCGGTGCCGGGAGCGAGGCCCCGGTGGCGCTGAGCGAGCCCCGGTGTCCGTCCCCAGGGTTAACGTGGTGTTCGTGGACCGGGAAGGACGGCGGGTGCCGGTGCGAGGCAGAGCCGGCGACAACGTCCTGCAGCTGGCGCAAAAACACGGGCTGGAGCTGGAGGGTCGGGAATGGGAACGGGGAATAGGGATGGGATTGGAATGGGGATGGGAACGGGAACGGGGAAATGGGAATGGGGAACGGGCGTGGGAATGGGGAGTGGGACTGGGGGAACGGGGGAATGGGAATAGGGAATGGGGAAGGGATGTCCCGCTATCCCCGAGGTTCTCCCGCTATTCCCGGTGTTATCCCGCTATCCCCGGTGTTATCGCGATATTCCCGGTGTTATCGCGGTATCCCCGGTGTTATCCCGCTATCCCCGGTGTTATCCCGCTATCCCCGAGGTTCTCCCGCTATTCCCGGTGTTATCCCGCTATCCCCGGTGTTTATCCCGCTATCCCCGGTGTTTATCCCGCTATCCCCGGTGTTATCCCGCTATCCCCGGTGTTATCCCGCTAGCCCCGGTGTTATCGCGATATCCCTGGTGTTATCGCGATATTCCCGCTGTTATCGCGATATTCCCGACACGGCCGCGCTCCCCAGGTGCCTGCGAGGCCTCCCTGGCCTGTTCCACCTGTCACGTTTACATCAGCGAGCCGCACCTGAGCCGGATCCCGGCGCCCGACGAGAGGTAAAGAAACCCCAAAAAATAAAAAAAAAATCCCCCAAAATATCCCCCCCCCCAAAAAAAAAATTCCCCAAAAAAATCCCAAGAAATCCCCCAACCCCCCCCAGTCTCCTCCCAGTTCCATCCCAGCGGCTCCCAGTTCCATCCCAGTCTCCTCCCAGTTCCATCCCAGTCTCCTCCCAGTTCCATCCCAGTCTCCTCCCAGTTCCATCCCAGTGGCTCCCAGTTCCATCCCAGCGGCTCCCAGTTCCATCCCAGTGGCTCCCAGTTCCATCCCAGTTCCATCCCAGTGGCTCCCAGCTCCATCCCAGTGGCTCCCAGTTCCATCCCAGCGGCTCCCAGTTCCGTTTCTCTCCCGCAGGGAGGAGGATTTGCTGGACCAGGCTCCTCAGCTGCAGGAGAATTCCCGGCTGGGCTGTCAGGTTTTGCTGAGCCCGGCCCTGGAGGGGGCTCAGATCGTCCTGCCCAAAATCACCCGGAATTTCTACGTCGATGGGCACGTGCCCAAACCCCACTGACCGCGGGGGGGGGCCCCCAAAAATCCCCCAAATCCACCCCAAAATCTCCCTCAAATCCACCCCCAAATTCCCTGAAATATGGGGGACCCCCCTCCAAAAAAATAAAATTATTTCTCACATCATAAGTCTCAAGGTTGGTGGTATTTTGTTGAATTAAAAACAAAAAATTCAGGGTTTTATGCCCCAAATCCACCCAAAATCCCCTAAAAATGGGGGACTCCCCCTCAAAAAAAAAAATAAAATTTTTTTTTAAATTGTTATTTTCCCCTCCTGGCTGTGTGAGTTGGATGCCGAAGACGCCCCCGGGGCGGCCGCAGCCCTCGGCCTCTCTCACCTTGGGATTTTTTAAATTTTATTTTCGGTGGGATAATTTTTATTTTTTTGCGGGTTTTTTGTGGGTTTTTTTCACTTTTTTTTCGGGTTTTTTTTCACTTTTTTTCGGTATTTTTTCACTTTTTTTCCGTTTTTTTTTTCACTTTTTTTTTTCCCGTTTTTTTTTTAATTTTTTTTTTTTTTAATTTATTTTTCAATTTTTATTTTTATTTTATTTGGCCCTCAGGGCTGTGTGAGCTGGATGCCGAAGACGCCCCCGGGGCGGCCGCAGCCCTCGGCCTCTCTCACGTTGTACTCGCCCTTTTTACACGCCCCCGTTCTCACGTAGAAGCCCCCGGCGAGCAGCGAGGCCAGCACGGAGCCGCCTCCCAGCGCTCCCAGTAACACCAGTAACACCAGCCAGCTCTCTGAAAAATCAGGCGAAAACAGACAAGTTTAAAATTTTTTTAAAAAGGAAAAAAATTCCCGCAAAAAACACCCGAAAAACAAACCAAAAAACCTCAAAAAAAACCTTCAAAAAATCCCCAAGAAACCTCCAAAAATCCCCCCAAAAAACCCAATAAAACCTCAAACAAAACAAAAAAAAAACCCAAAAAACCAAAAATAACCCCCCCAAAATACCCTAAAAAAACCAAAAAACCCAAAACAAAACCCTAAAACACCCCCCAAAAACCCAAATAAGCCCAAAACAAAACCTTAAAAAAACACCAAAAAACCAAACTCCAAAACCCCCCAAAAAAACCCCCAAAAAATTTTAAAAAACCCCCAACCCCCCAAAAAATTTAAAAATTCCCCCCAAAAAACCCCAAAAATTAAAAAAAAACCCCAACCCCCCTAATAATTTAAAAAAACCCAAAACCCCCAAAAATTTAAAAAAAAAACAAACAGCTCCCCCCAAAAATTTTTAAAACCCCCCCAAAACCCCCAAAAATTAAAAGAAAAAAAACAAATCCCCAAAATTTAAAAAAAAAATAACCAAAAACCCCCCCAAAATTTAAAAAAAACCTCAAAACCCCAAAAAATTTAAAAAAAAACCCAACCCCTCCAAAAATTTAAAAAACCCCCCAAAAAAACCCAAAAATTCTAAAAAAACCCGAACCCTCAAAATTTAAAAAAAAAAAAAAAATCAAAAAACCCACAAAAAAATTTAAAAAAAAACACCCCCCCCCCAAAAAAAAAAAAATTTAAAAAATATATATAAATTTAAAAAAAAAACCCAACTCCCCCCAGTGTTCTCCCCCGCAGAACCGCTCCCCGCTCACCGCGCACTCGCAGCTCGGCGCTCGCCGCTCGCCGCCCGTGCCGGTTGGTGGCCGTGCACGTGTAGCGCCCCCCGTTGGCGGCCGTGGCGCCGACTATCGCGACAGAGCGGTTGTCGCGGGCCCAGCGCAGGTTGGGCGCGGGCGGCAGGGCCCAGCTGAGCCGCGGCCGCGGCCGCCCCCGGGCCCGGCAGTGCACGGTTGTGTCGCGGCCGCTCGCGACGCTCCGCGACGGCTCCACGCGCACCGTGACGGCCGAGGGCGGGTCTGCCGGGAAACACAACGGGCCGCGCCGCTAGCGCCAGAAAACCGCGCGGTATCCCCCCAAAATCCCGGGTTTAATCCCCTGAAATTCCCGGTTTTATCCCCCAAAAATTTCCCATGTTCATCCCCCCCCAAAATTTCCCGTTGTAACCCCAAAAATTGACATTTTTATCCCCAAAAATTGCCCTTTTTATCCCCCCAAAAATTCCAGTTTTTATCCCCAAAAATTCCAGTTTTTATCCCCAAAAATCACATTTTTATCCCCAAAATTTCCCTTTTTATCCCCCCAAAATTCCAATTTTTATCCCCCCAAAATTCACATTTTTATCCCCCCAAAACCCCGGTTTTAATCCCCAGAAATTCCCGTTTTTATCCCAAAAATTTCGCATTCTCATCCCCTCCAAAATTTCCCGTTGTAACCCCAAAAATTCACATTTTTATCCCCAAAAATTCCCCTTTTTATCCCCCCAAAATTCACATTTTTATCCCCCCAAAATTCACATTTTTATCCCCCCAAAATCCCGGTTTTAATCCCCAGAAATTCCCTTTTTTTTCCCCCAAAAAATCACATTTTTATCCCCAAAATTTCCCTTTTTATCCCCCCAAAAATTCCCATTTTTATCCGAAAAATTCACATTTTTGTCCCCCAAAAATTCACATTTTTAACCCCAAAATTCCAATTTTTATCCCCCAAAATCCCTTTTTTTCCCCCCAAACCCCCATTTTTTTCCCCATTTTTCCCCCCGTGTTTCGCGCTTACACTCCACGGCCACGCTGACATTTTTGCTGGCCCAGCCGTGCTCGTTGCTCGCCCGGCACTCGTAGACGCCCGCGTGCCCTCGCGTGACGTTGGCGGTGACGTGGCTGCCGTTCTCCATGTCGCGATAGTCGCGACTGTCGTCGCGGTAGTCACCGTAACCGTCGCGGTAGTCGCGATAATCGTCGCGGTAGTCGTTGTAATCGTCGCGGTAGTCCCGGTAGTCGTCGCGGTCGTCCCGGTAGCCGTCGCGGTCGTCGCCGTAGTCGCGCTGGCGGCGATCGGGGCCGATCCTGGCGCAGGTGACGCGCGGCCGGGGGTTGCCGCTGGCCCGGCAGCTCAGCTCGCCCGGGGCTCCCTGCAGCCACCGGCGGCGCTCGGGGCAGCCGCGCTCGGGGAGGCTCGGGGGGTCTGCGGGGAGGGCGACAGTCGCGACAGCGGTGACGTCAGCGCCGCGACAGCGGTGATGTAACCACTCTGATAGTGGTGACGTCACTGTCACGATAATGGTGACGTCAGCGTCGCTATAGCGGTGACGTAATGACGGTAGTGGTGGCGTCACGGTCACGATAGCGGTGATGCGATCGCTGCGATGGTGGTGACGTCATCACGGCGATGGCGGTGACGTCAGCACCGCGACATTGTCGGGATCAGCCGGGACCTCTCCCCCAAAAGAATCCCCTCCAAAAAAACCCAAAAAACCCCAAACAAAACCCCCAAAAAATCAAACAGAAAAAACCCGGGCCCAGGAGGAACGGGAGGGTTTGGGGGAGTTTTTGGGGTTTTTTGGAGTTTTTGGGGTTTTTTTGGGGGGGTGTTGGAATTTTGGGGGGGCTTTTTGGAGGGGGTTGGGGCTTGGGGTTTTTTTTTTTGCGGGGTTGGTTTTGGATTTTGGTTTTTTGGGGTTTTTTTTTTTTGCAAGGTTTTTTGGGGATTTTAGGTTTTTGGGGATTTTAGGTTTTTGGGGATTTTTGGGGGCGTTTTTTTGCTTTTTCTTGGTTTGTGGGGTTTTTTTTGTTTGTTTTCTGGAGGTTTCTCCATGTCCCAGCCCTGTCCCTGTGCCACCCCTGTCCCCTCCCCGTGCCCCCCGGTGTCACTCACACTCCACGGTGACCAGGACGCTCCTCTCGGCCACCCCGTGCCTGTTGCTGGCCCGGCACACGTAGAGGCCACCGTCGGCCCTGGTGACAACGCGGCCTCCTGGGCCCTGAGGGCCACCACCGTGAGGGCCACCACCACGAGTGTCACCACCACGAGTGTCACCACGAGTGTCACCACGAGTGTCACCACCACGAGTGACAACACCGGGAGTGACACCATGCCCAGTGTCACCCTGAGTGCTGCCATCTTGAGTGTCCCCATAACTGCCATTTTGAGTGCCACCACCACGAGTGACACCATCTTGAGTGTCCCCATGAGTGCCGCCATCACGAGTGTCACCATGTCCGGTGTCGTCATCTTGAGTGTCCCCATAAGTGCTGCCATCTTGACTGTCCCCATATTGAGTTCCACCATCTTGAGAGCCGCCATTTTGAGTGTCACGAGTGCCACCTTTAGTGCCACCATCAGTGCCGCCATCTTGAGTGTGGCCATGAGTGCCGCCATTTTGAATTCCACCATCTTGAGTCCCGCCATGATTGTCCCCGTGAGCGTCGCCGTGTCCGGCGTCCCCCCGGCGGTCGCAGCGCGTCCTGGGCGCGGGGTCGCCGTCGCTGTGACACTCCAGGTGCCACCGCTGCCCCTCCACCCACACCTGGCGCTCCGGACACCCCGACTCCGACAGCGTGGGCTCATCTGGGGACACCAGAATCAATATTAAATACAACAATAATAATAATAATAATAATAATAATAATAATAAAAATCATCATCATCATCTAGCAGCTGGAAAAATTAAAAAACATTTTTAAAAAAGTCTAATAAATACGAGTATATTCCAATAGATATACTAATATATACTAATAAATATATAAAAAAACCTAATAAATACTAATAAATATACTACTATACACTAATAAATCCCAATAAATCCCAATAAATCCCAATACAAACACTTCTCTCAAAAAAAAAAATTTTTCCTCCCAGTCAGTTTTAAAAAAACCCTTAAAGCAATTTCCTTAAAAAAAAAAAAAAAAATCAAAATATATAATTATTTCTCGCTGCCTTTGGTGGCCACCAGGAGGACCCCGGTGGCCACCTGGCTGTCACTCACACTCCACCCTGACGGTGACGCGGCGGCTCCGTGTCCCCAGGGCGTTGGTGGCCTTGCACTCGTAGCTCCCGGCTCGGGATTTGGTGGCCACCAAGGGCTCGGTGGTGGCCACGGTGGCCCCGTGGCGAGCGCACAGCACGGTGGGGGAGGGGTTGCCGGTGGCGAGGCAGGAGAGAAATTGGCGAGAGCCCCGGAGCCACGAGCGGGCCCTGGGGCAGCCGCTGGGAGGGAATTCCGGAGGGTCTGGGGGGAAAAAATGGGAATTTGGGGTGAAAAAAAGGGAATTTGGGGTGGGAAAAAAGGGAATTTTGGGGGAAAAAAGGGAATTTTGGGGGGAAAAAATTGGGACACTCACAGAGCACCTCCAGCCGCGCCTCCGCCTCCTTTGTCACGACACTGTCGCCCACCTCCAGGCTAGCCCGGCAGCGGAATTGGCGACCATTGTCGCGACTGGTGGCCACCACCGTGAGCCACAGCCGCGCTCGCCGCCCCTGGGCCAGCACTCGCCCGTCGCCATCGCGGATCTGCAGCTCGGGGATGTCGCGAGTGTCGCCGACGCCGCACGCCACCGTCACCTCCCTGCTCGCCACCGCCGGGGCCGGGCTGAGCTCCAGGGCGAGCTCCGGGAATCCTGCGAGGATTTTCCATCAATCCCAAAATAAAAATTAATTTATTTTATTTTTTTGGGAGGGAATTTTCTGGTTGTTTCCCCCCCCTCCCCCCGGTTTTGTCGCCTTACGATAAACTCGCAGCGGCCTCGTCGCCGATTTGGCCACCGTGGCCACCTGGGCCGTGCAGCTGAGCTCGTGCTGGCCCGGCGGCAGCGGCGGCAGCTCGGCCCGGGCTGTCACCGTGTCGCCTGTCGCCACAGAGGTGACATTGAGCGGCTCCCGGTCCAGCGCGGCCGTGACGCGGATGTCGCCGACAGGGAAGGCGCCGGCGATGTGGCAAGTGGCGTTGGCCGAGGTGGCGACCTCGAGGAGGGAGGGGGCGAGGAGGAGAGGGGGGTCCGGGAGAGCTGCGGGGACAAGGGAGGGACAAACTGGGGACACTGGAAATGAACCGGGGACAAACCGGGGACACTGGGGACCCCGAAACCCCTCCCAGATCCCTCCCCGGTGCCCCATGGTGACAATGCCACCCCCATGACGTCACCACGGTGCCACCCCCGGTGCCCCCCCCTCACCGAACACCGAGAGCCGGACGGGGGCGGCGGCGCGGGCGAACAGGGGCCCGTGTGGCCGCAGGGACAGCTCGGCGTGGCAGGTGACATCCTGGCCGTGGTCGCCGCGGGTGGCGGTCAGCAGGTGACTGACGGCCACGCTGGCGCTGCCATCGCTGTCGCCGAAGCGCTGCGTGCGCAGGGTCTCGGTGCCGCGCCTCAGCGTCACCGTCAGGTTGGCCACAGGTGCCACCTCCAGCACGTGACACGTCAGGTTCCTGCTGTCACCCACGGCCACGGCTGGCACCGGGTCCAGGGCCACCTTCTGGGGCAGCTCTGGGGATGAGAATGTCACCGTCAGTGTCCCCACCCTGCTGGCAGCGGCTCCGGTGCCACCACCGTGTCACCCTGAGCGTCCCCACCCCCTGTGGCAACTCTGGGGACAAGGAAGGTGCCACCACCACCACGTCACCAACCCTGGGGGCGAGCTGAGTGCCACCACCGTGTCACCATCGGTGTCACCCACCCTGCTGTCCCCGGGTGCCCCCCGCTGTCGCGACACTCACGGTAGACGATGAGGGCGGTGCTGGCGGTGGCGCGGGTGTCGCCGCAGCGGCCGGAGCAGGTGACAGCCCCGGGTCTCCATCGCGACACGTTCCGGAGGCGGAAGCTTTGCCACAGGAGCCCCCCCGGGCCGGGGGTGGCGGGCAGCGATGTCGCGATAGTCAGGGTGGCGTTGTCGCCCGGGCACGAGCTGCGGCTGCAGTTGACGGTGACCGAGCCCCCGAATGTCACCACGGCCACGCGCGGCCACGACAGCACCGTGAAGGAGCCCAGGGCGACACCTGTGAGAGCTGGGACCCCCAAAATGGGGCTGGGACCCCCAAATTGGGGCTGGGACCCCGAAATGGGGACAGGGACACCCCAAAATTTAACAGGGACACCCCAAAATTTAACAGGGACCCCAAAATGGGCAGGGATTAATTATTTTTTGGGGGGGATTAGTTAATTTTTGGGATTCTCAGAGACGCCCCCTTCCCATAAAATAAAAAAAAAAAATAAAATAAAGTCGAGCCCCTCCCCCCCGCCCCCTCGCCCCTCCCCCACGTTTACCTGCGAGCGCCAGAACGAGGGGGGACAAAAGGGGAGGGGGGGAGGGGGCCATGGGGGGAGGAGGAGGAGGAGGACGGAGATGAAGAGGAGGAGGAAGAGAAGGAGGGGGGATGGAGACGGCGAGGAGGAAGCGGAGGAGAGGGAGAGGAAGAGCGGGAGGAGGAGGATGGAGATGAAGAGGAGGAGGAGGGTGAGGATGAAGAGGATGGAGACGGCGAGGAAGGCGGAGATGAAGAGGAGGAGGAGGATGAGGAGGGGAGGAAGAGCGGGAGGAGGAGGAAGATGAGAAAGAGAAGAGGGGGGAGGAAGGAGGGGGAGGATGAGGAGGGGGATGGAGAGAGCGAGGAGGGAGGGGGAGGAAGATGAGGAGGAAGAGGAGGCAGAGGCCGAAGGCAGCTCCTCCGTTACCGCGCCGGTCCCGCGGGGCTGCCCCTCCCCCCGCCCACGCCGACCCCCCCCCCCAAAAAAAAAAAAAAATCCTCCCCCACCCCCACTCGGCGCTTCACGACCCCTCCCCTCCCCGGGAAAAAAAAAAAATCAAAAAAATTCCCAAAAATCCCACCCGGAATTCCCACCCCCCTCCCCCCCAGCGTGGGCGGCTCCGAGTGGGGGAGGGGACGGACGGGACCACCTGGAGTGGGGGGGGGACACTGGGAATAAACTGGGGATACTGGTGACAAACTGGGAACACTGGGAATGTCCCCAGGGGTTCAGGAGGGACAGACTGGGGACACTGGGAATGTCCCCAGGTGGGCTGGGAACAATTTGGGGACACTGGGGACAAACTGGGGACAATTTGGGGACACTGGGGATGTCCCCAGGTGGGTCAGGGACAATTTGGGGACACCCAGGTCACCCCCCCAGTGCCACTCCCCAAAAAACCCCCCCGGAATTTCGGTCCCCAACGACGTCACAGCTTTTATTGGTGGCACTTGTCAGAACCTCTCTGTCCCCTCCTCCTCCTCACCAAAACCCACAAAATTCTCCCCAAATTCCCAACCAAAATCACAGAAATTCACCCCAAAATTCACCCCAAATTCTGCCACAAAATCCTCAAAATTCACCCCAAAACCACCCCAAGAAAACCGCAAAAATAAAATTTGAAGGACCACCAAAGCTTTGGGATCCACTATCCCAGTTCCATCCCAGTCCATCCCAGTTTGGCACCCGCGTGTCCATCGCTCATTTTTGGGATTTTTGGGCTCAGGGGGCTCCGTTGGGGGCGGCCCCGGGGGCGCGGGGGTGGCTCGGTGGCCCCGGGGGCCCCTTGCCCGGCGGGGGGTGGCGTTTCCAGAGCCGGTACTCGCCGATTTTGGTGTTGTGGTGGTGGAGGAGATAAAATCCAGCCAGGACGAGCAGGGTCAGGACGGGGGCGAAAACCCCGAGGAGAATCGGGAGCAGCGGGACCGAGTCATCATCTGGGGGGGAAAAAATGGGGTGAGGGGTCAGGGGGAGTCCAAAAATACCAGAGAACCAAAAAACCCAAAAAATCCCAGAGAACCACCCTAAATCCAAAGAATCCCAAAGAACAAAAAAAAAAAAAAAAAAAAAGAAAAAAAAAAAAACAAAAAAAACCCAAAGAATCACCAGGATCACCAGGACCACCCAAGAACCCAAATATCCCAAAAACCTCAAAAACTCCAAATATCCCACAGTGAACCCAGAGGGTGACGTTGCCCAAAAACCCCCCCAAAACCCCAAATATCCCAAAACCCCCCAAAACCTCAAAAACCCCAAATATCCCAAAGAAGCCCCAGGACCACCAGGACCCCAAATATCCCTAAAACAACCCCAAATATCCCCAAAAAACCCCAAAACGCACAGTACACCCAGAGGGTGACGATGCTCTCGGCCGAGCCCAGCTCGTTCCAGGCCCGGCACCGGTAAAGCCCCGCCTGGGCTCGCTGGGCGAGCTGCGCGATTCCCACGGGCAGGGAATTCCCGGAGGAATTCTCGGAATTCCCGGCCTTGGAGCATTCCACGCGGGGCCGGGGCCGGCCCCGGGCTCGGCATTCCAGGATCTCCTGCTCGCCCTCGGTCCAGTTCTGGTGGCCCGGGCAATGCCGGGGGTCCAGGCGGGGCTTGGCTGCAGGGAAGGGGAAAAAAACAACAAAAAAAAGGGGATGAGGAGTGGGGAAAGTGGGGAAAGTGGGGAAAGTGGGGAAAAGTGGGGAAAAGTTGGGAAAAGTGGGAAAGAACTGGGAAAAAACAGGGTAAGGGCGGGAAAACGGGGGATAAGAATTGGGAAAAATGGGAAAAGGAGTGGGAAAAGGTGGGATAAGGCACCAGGAAAATCCAGGATAAAGACAAGAAAAATCCAGGATTAAACACTAGGGAAAGGTGGAACAGGGATGAGGAAAAGGCAGGATAAGGACCAGGAAAATCCCGGATAAATTTGAGGAAAACCCGGGATAAAGCACAAGGAAAATCCGGGATAAAACCCGGGATTCCCGGCGGGAATTCTCCGTCCCTGGCTCACCTCTGACCGGGATCCGCCGCTGCACCCGCCGGGGGATGAAGGGCTCCAGCTCGGCCTCGCAGCTCAGCTCCAGCTCTTCCTCCCCATCCTCCTCCTCCTCGTCGGGCACCGCGATCGAGAAGTTCAGCGGCGGCCGCGCCCACCCCTCGCCCGCGGCCCCGTCCTGGAGCCGCACCTGGTGGGAGGCGGAGCGGACGCGCACCTGGATGTCCTTGGTGGCCCCGGGGGGCAAAGAGCAGCGACCGCGCAGCTCCGCGCCCGCCAGCGCCGCCGCCGGCACGTCCAGCTGCGGCCGGGGCACATCTGGGGACAAGGACACAGGTGAGGCCACCTGGGGGGCGGCACCTGCCCAGTGTGGTCACTGTCACCTGTGCGGTGTCACCTGCCCAGTGTGGTCACTGTCACCTGTGCGGTGTGGTCACTGTCACCTGTGCGGTGTCACCTGCCCAGTGTGGTCACTGTCACCTGTGCGGTGTGGTCATCGTCACCTGTTTGGTGTCCCCTCTGGTCACTGTGGTCACTCAGTGTCACCTGCCCAGTGTGGCCACTGTCACCTGTGCAGTGTCCCCTGTGGTCACTCTGTCCCCAGTGGTCACTCTGTCCCCTCTGGTCACTCAGTGGTCACTCAATGGTCACTCTGTTCCCTCTGGTCACTCAGTGGTCACTCAGTGGTCACTCTGTCCCCAGTGGTCACTCAGTGGTCACTCAATGGTCACTCAGTGGTCACTCTGTCCCCAGTGGTCACTCGGTGGTCACTCAGTGGTCACTCAGTGGTCACTCTGTCCCCTCTGGTCACTCAGTGGTCACTCAGTGGTCACTCAATGGTCACTCAGTGGTCACTCGGTGGTCACTCAGTGGTCACTCTGTCCCCAGTGGTCACTCAGTGGTCACTCAGTGGTCACTCTGTCCCCAGTGGTCACTCAGTGGTCACTCAGTGGTCACTCAGTGGTCACTCACGATAAACCTCCACCGTCGTGTTCGCCTGTCTGTCCACTCCGGCCGCTCGGACGCTGCAGCTCAGCTGGACGGGCCCCTCCGTGTTCGGAGTGAGCACGGCCCTGGCCTGGCCACCCCGGTGGCCACCCTGGGGTCCATCCTGGTGGCCACCCCGTTGTCCATCCTGGTGGCCACCCCGCTGCTCAGTGATCCCCAGGGCGCTGCCGTTGGCCGTGATGGTGACGTTGGCGACCTCGGGGAGCTCGAGGTGGCCAAAGGCGCAGGTGATGGTGAAGGGGAAGTGGGGCTTGGGGTCCGAGGGGAACAGGGACAGGGACACGAACGGGGAGGACACGGAGGGGGACACGGATGGGGACACTGGGGACACCGAGGCTGGAAAAGAGAGAGGAAAAATGGGGTGAGATTGGGGGAAATTGGGAAAAATAACGGGGAAATAATGGGGGAAAATGGGGGGAGATGGGGAAAAATAATGGGGGGAAATGGGGAAAACTGGGGGGAAATAATGGGGAAAAATGGGGAAAACAGCGCTGGGGCAGCTCGGGGGGCTTGGGGTGAAAGAGGCCTGAACTACAAAATCCCCATAAAAACCCTATAAAAACCTTATAAAATACCATTAAAATACCAGTAGAATACCATTAAAAATCTATTAAAATCCCATTAAAATCCTAGTAAAATCCCAGTATAATCCTATCAAAATCCCCTTAAAATCTCCATTAAAATCCCATAAAAATCACTTCCAAATCCCATCTCGCCCCATATTAATACTTCTTATTTCCTACTCCCCCCACAGCAGCAAATAATTCTGACTAAACCCTTTTATCTCAACTTTTATCAGAACAAATTTTCCTATCAATAAACTCATTTTCCACCTTTTGTCCAGAAGGACAAAGCCCCAACTCCACCCCCGGAATTCCAAAAAATAATAAAAATAAAATAAAATAAAATAAATCGGATCCAGCTCCTGGAGAAGAAAAAAAAAAAAAAAAAAAAAAATTGGGGGGTGATAAAAGGGGGGATTTGGGGGAATTTCCAATTCCTGGAGGAAAAATTCGTCTTCATCCTTAAAATTCGTTTATTTCCCAATAAAACATCCCCGGTGAGATCATCGAGGTGACCAAAAAATTCGGGTGAAAATTCCCCAGGAAGCCAAAAAAAAAAAAAAAAAACCAATAAAACAACAACAAAAAAAAACAACCAAAAAAACCACAACGCAGTATGTGACTGGAAAGCCCCAGAAACGAAATGGAAACAGAGAAATTTTTTTTTTTTAAATTAAAGACAATTAAAAATTCTAATTTAAAAAAACTCTTAAAAATTACAAAAAAACATTTAAAAATTTTTTTAAAAATAAAAAAAAAATCTAAAAAAATTTTTAAAAAGCTTAAAAAATCTGGAAAAAAAAAGAAAAAATTTGGAAAAGTCTAAAAAAATTTAAAAAATTAAAAATATTTTTAAAAAATTCTAAAAATCTAAAAAAAAATTTAAATCTGGGGAAAAAAAGAAAAGAAATAAAAAATCTAAAAAAAAAAAATTAAAATTAAAAAAAAAATTGAAGAAGGAGCCTCGGAATCCCCCCAGGCTGAGCCCCCGATGGAGAGCGAGGGGATTCCCCGGCAGGGCTGAGATTTCCGATCCTCCTTCAGCAAAACCAATCCCTCCCTTTTCCCGGAAAGCTCCGGCCGGGAAAGGCAGGGAGAAAAAAACCGAAATAAATAAATCCCGTTGAATCTTTTTTTTTAAAAAAACAAAGTCATAAAATTCCCCGGCGGTGGGGGTGGTATTAAAAAATAATAATAAAAAAATTCTCGTGGAGAGGGCATATTAAAAAATTAATAGAATTCCCCGAATGGGTGACAGCTCTGCCACCACATCCTCCCCAAAGGGGCTCCGTGACATTTCTGGGGTGGCGACTAAAGGGGGAATGTGGCGACCACGTGGGTTTGTCCCCCTCCCATCCCCCCTGCCCTCGGTGTCCCCCTCACCTGCGGTGACAGCCAAGGTGCCCAGGGCTAGTGCCAGCAGCGCGGGGGCCACCATGGCGGGGGACAGCGGCGACAGCGGGGCCCGCTGCTGGTCCCGGTCCGGTTTTTGGGGTCTCTGGGTTGGATCCGGTGCGGGTCCGGACCCCCGGAAGGGTCGGTTCGGATTCCCCGGGCTGGATCGATTCGGATTCTCCGGGCTGGATTGATTCGGATTCCCCGGGCTGGATCAATTCGGATTCCCCAGGACGGATCAATTCGGGATCTCCGGGTTTTTTTGGGAAGGATCGGTTCGGGTTTTCCGGGAGCACCGGGAAAGGTCGGTTCTGATTCTCCGAGTTCTCCGGGCTGGATCAATTCGGATACCCCGGGCTGGATCAATTCGGATTCCCCGGGCTGGATCAATTCGGATTCCCCAGGACGGATCAATTCGGATTCCCCGGGCTGGATCAATTCGGTTTCTCCGCTCGGGTCCCCTTGGGCTCTTCCGGGTCGGTTCAGTTCGGGGTCTCGGGGTGGGCTCTGCTTTCCCCCGCCCCTCTGCCCGTGTCCGTCTGTCCGTGTCCCTCTGCCCGTGTCCGTCTGTCCGTGTCTGTCCCCGCGCTTTCTCCCGGCCGCTCCCGCCCCCGTTTCTCTTTTTGTGTCCCCAGGCCCGTCCCCCTCCTCCCCTCCCCGGGGAATTTCCGGGGCTTTGCGGCGAAATCGCGCCGGGACCGGGGGGTACCTGGGGGGCCGGAGGGACCGGGGGGTACCGGGGGGGCTGCCCGGGGCCGGAGAGGCCGGGGGGTACCGGGAGCACCGGGGGGGCTGCCCGGGGCCGGCTCCGGCCTCTCCTGCCCCTCCCCGGGGCGATTTCCTGACCCCTGCCCCTGAATGGGACAATTTTCCTGTTCCCCCTTGTCCTGGAACGGGACAATTTTTGTGAACCCTGTCCTGGAATGGGACAATTTTCCTGCTCCGGGATGGGACAATTTTCCTGCCCCCCAGCTCCTGGGATGAATCAATTTTTGTGTCCCCTTGTCCTAGAATGGGACAATTTTCCTGTCCCCTATCCCAGGATAGGACAATTCTGTGTCCACAGTCCCAGGAAGGGACGATTTTCCTGTCGCAGGAGAATTCCTGTCCCCCTTTCCCCTCCTTGTTCCCAAACCGGGCTCAGCGTGGTGCCCCCCACATGCCCTGAGGTGCCACCCCCAGCTCGTGACAGGGATGTCACCCGCCTGTCACCAGAGGTGTCACCCGGGCTGCGACTTCCTCTATTCTGTCGCTTTTTGACGTCAGGGGATTTTTGTCACCCCTAGAACCGTGGGAACATCCCTGATGTCCCCAGGGTGATCACTGATGTCCCCAGGGTGTCCCAGGGTGTCCCCAGTGTGGTCCCTGTTGTCCCCAGGGTGTCCCCAGTGTGGTCCCTGATGTCCCCATGGTGGTCTCTGCTGTCCCCACGATGTCCCCAGGGTGGTCCCCGATGTCCCCATGGTGGTCTCTGCTGTCCCCACGATGTCCCCAGGGTGGTCCCCGATGTCCCCATGGTGGTCTCTGCTGTCCCCACGATGTCCCCAGGGTGGTCCCCGATGTCCCCATGGTGGTCTCTGCTGTCCCCACGATGTCCCCAGGGTGTCCCCACTGCCCCATCCCGGTGTTTTCCATCCCCGGTGGTGACACCCAGCCCTGCCACCCTCCCTGCTGTCACCTCCAGGCCACCAGAGCAGGAAAGTCCGGGGACAGCTGTGACAGCCACGAGGTTTCACTTCTGCAGCCCGCGGGTGTCACATCCCCATGGAGGTGACAGTGACAGTCCCCTCCCCGTGGTGGCACCGCCACTGCCACCCCCCGGGGATTGTCCCTGTCCCTGGAATGTCGGGAGCGATTTGGAGGCCACGGAGCTCCGGGATGGGGACAGGGGGACGGGGACAGCGGGGACAGGGGGACGGGGAGGACCCAGAGGGGACACGGGGACAGCGATGGCACAAACGTGGGGACACCGGGTAGCGACAACAGGAACCGGGGGCCAGGGGAAGGAGGGGAGGGGACAAAGGGGACAAAGGGGACAAGGCCGCGCTGCCAGCCCCGAGCCAACAGGACGCGCCACTTCCCCCCACCCCCGCGCGGCGTGGCTCGGTGCCACTGTCCCCTAGTGGCACTGTCCCCTCCCTGTCCCCTCCCGGGTGTGCCAGGAAGCGGCTCCAGCTCCGAGATTTTCCCTTCAGGAGCCTCGAGCGATTCCTGGAATTCCCCGACCTGGAAATCCGGGAGAAACCGGGAAAAAAAATATATAAAAAAACCTCCCAAATTCCAGAGAGAAAAATCGGGAAAATCTGGGAACAAAACCGAAATTCACCAGGAGAAATTGGGGAAAAAAACCAAAATTCCACCAGGAAAAACTGGGAAAAATATCCTAAAATTCACCGGGAGAAATTAGGAAAAAACCCTAAAATTAGGAAAAACGCCCCAAAATTCTTGGATGGGGACTTTTTTTTGGGAGGGGAGACACCCTAAAAAAAAAAAAAAAAAAATCCCTTTACCACTGTGACCCCGAAATTCCCAAAATTCCACCCACAGAAAATCAAACCCCGAGGTTCTGCCGAGGAGGGAGGGGCTGGGAAAGGCCTGGGAATTCCAAAGAGGTTGGAATTCGGGGTATTTTTGGATACAGGAGGAACCCCAAAAAGAGGTGAAAAGCCCCGAAATCCTCCCAAATAAAATCGAGATCCGTGGGGAAAAAAAAAAAAAAAAAATCCCTTTAATCGCCACAGCAGTGCCCGACAGCCCCGAATTCCCGATGGGATTTGGGGCTGGATCCAGTCTGGGGGGTCCAGATCCCAACTGGGAGGGGTCTTCCCAAATCTGGGGGGATCTCCCCCATCCCAGGGGGTTCAGATCCCATTTGGGGGGGTGGGGGGGGTGGATCCGCCCCAGGTTCAACTCTGGGGGGGGGGTCAAATCCCTCTTGGGGGGCTCCAGGGAATCCCTCTAGGACGTGGAGAGGGGACAAACCAAAGTCCCAAAATCCTTTCCCAATGGGATCGGGGCTGGATCCTGCCCCATGGGGGGGGGGGTCCTACCCAGTCTGGGGGGTCTCCCCAAATCCGGGGAGCTCTCAGCCAGCCCGGGGGAGCCCTGGCAGGTCCCTGTAGGGCAAGCAGAAGGGGTAGAGGGGCGAGTAACGCCGGTCGTGCCACAGCAGCCGCTGCTCCAGGAAGGCGACGGCGTCCAGGGTGAGCACCAGGCTCTGGTGCTTCAGCAGGCTGTGCACGTTCAGCCCTGTTCGGGGACAGTTTGGGGACATCAGCGGGGTCCCCCCCGAGTGTCTGTGGGGCCGGGGTACGGGGGGCGGGCGGGGCTCACCCAGGGCTGGGATGAGGGAGATGGATTTGAGCCCCTCGGCGGCGGCGCTGATGTTCGCTGGGAATTCGTTCCTGGTTGGGGAAGGGTTAAAAAAAAAATAAAGGGGATTAGGAGTGACACTGAGCTGTCCCCAGATTGTCCCCAAGGTGTCCTCAAAGGAGGGACATGCTGTTCTGATGTCCCCAGGGTGGTTCTTGATGTCCCCAAGGTGTCCCCAGCTCCATGGACACCCCATCCCTGCTGTCCCTGATGTCCCCAAAGTGTCCCCTGTCCCCAACGTCCCCGGGTGTCCCCAAGGTGTCCCCAGTCTCTCTCTCACACATCCACGATGAGCACAGAGCGTCCCCAGCGCCGGAACCGGGCCAGGTCCTGCAGGTACCGGGGGTCACTGCTGGGCAGTTCCAACGTGTCCACCACGTGCAGCTCGTCCTGGGGGACACCAAGGACATTTGTCACCCTGTCCCCAAGGTCCCAGTGTCCCCAACCCGCCCCTGGACGCGCCCATACCTGCATCAGCTTCACGGTCAGGGCCACCTTCAGCCCCAGCACCCTCACCCTCATGGGCACCATGTAGAAGTAGCTGGTGGGGCCCCGAGGGCCGTGGGCGATGCCACCTGCAGGGAGGGGACTTGGGGACATCCACGGGGAGGTGACAAACCCCTGCTGGCCCAGGGTGTGGGTGGGGGGGGACAGGCGGGGCACGGTGGCCTTGATGTCCCCAGGGTGTCCCCAGAGAGCCCAAAGCAAGGGACAGCCAGGTCCGATGTCCCCAGGACATCCCCAGCCCCTCAGTTTTGGGGCTGTTTCGGGGTAGCTTTGGGGCTGTTTAGGGGCAGTTTTGGGGTCACTCACCCCCACGCCACAGCGGCGAGCGGATGGAGCCGTGGCGAGCCCGGCCCGAGCCCTTCTGGCCCCAGGGCTTACGGCCCCCGCCCCGAACCTCGGCTCGGGTCCTCACCCGGGCGTGGCTCTGGGGACACAGGGGGACAAGGTCACCCCCGAGCCCCCCAGAGTGCTGGTGAGCTCCCATCCTGATTTGGGATGGCCTGGGGAGCACCCAGAGCTTCTCAGGACCCCCGAAAAGCTCCTCAGGGCACCCAGACTTTTTGGGACCCCCCCAGACTCCTCTCAGGACCCCCTCCCCCCAAAAGCTCCTCTGTCCCCTTTTCACCCCCAAATCCCCTCTTTTGCCCCCAAAATCTCCCCTTCTTGCCCCACTTTTCACCCCCAAATCCCCCCTTTTCCACCTCCAAATCCCCCTTCTCAGCCGCCTTTTTTCCCTAAATCCTCCCTTTTTTCCCCCAAATCCCTTCTTTTCCCCCCACCAAGCCCCCTCCCCACACTCACAATCCTCTTGTAATTCCTCTGCCACGTTGCCACCGTGTGCAGCACGTCCAGCCTGCGGTGACACAGATGAGTGACACAACAGTGACAATCACCCCCAAATGTCCCCCCCAGAGCCCCCCCAGAGGTGTCACCTGGGGGTGACAGCGAAGACATCGGGGTGCAGGTCAGCCAGGCCCCTCAGGGTGTCCTCGGGGTGACGCAGGGACTCCACCCAGGCCTGCACCGGGGACAGCGGGGAGAGGACGGGGACGTGGCAGCGCCGCAGCACCGGGGACGGCACGGGGGGTGGCACTGGGGACAAACGGAGGGGGTTAGAGGGGGGTGATGGTAGCACACAAAGAAGGGACAGCCAGGTTTGGTGTCCCAACGGTGGTTCCTGATGTCCCCAGGGTGTCCCTGCTGTCCCCACACCCAGGACCACCCCTTCCCCACTATCCCTAAGGTGTCCCCAAGGTGTCCCCATCCCCTCGCTGTCCCCAAGGTGTCCCCAAACCCGCACTCACCCCTGCGGGACTCGGGGGCCGCGGGCGGGGCCGGGGGCGCCGTCGAGAACTGCGGCCATGAGGGGAGGGAGGAATCAACCACGAGCTGAGGCGCGGGGGGGGAAACGACCCCCGCTCACCCTCCCCAGCCCCGCTCTTGAACCCGTCCCGCACTCCCAACCTCCCCCCCAGCCCAGCTCCCATTTGGTACCGCCAACCCAAGCCCCGCCCCTCAGCAATGGCACCGCCCCTTCACCACCCTCACGGGCCTGGCCCCGCCCCTCGCCCGGTTCTCCCCGTTCCCGGTTCTGTTCCCGGTTCCGTTCCCGGCGCCCTTCCCCGCACGGTTCCCCTCGGCCCAGCGCCGCTCCCGGTACCGCTCCCCGCCCGCTCTCACCGCCGCCCAGCCCCGGCCCCTGCTCCAGGCCCTCAGGGCGGCCACCCCCGCGCGGATCATGGCGGGGAAGCGCGGCGCGATGACGCCACGGCGCGCAGCGGTGGCGTCACTTCCGGCAAGGGCGGAACGGCGGGAAAAGTAGAAGGGGCGGGGGAGGAGGCGGGACCCACCTTTGTGTCCCCCCCCCAAAAAGCCCCTCCCGGTGCCCCCATCCCAGTATCCCCCATAATGATCCCCCCCAGTACCCCCAGTGACCCCCCAATAACCCCCCGCTCAATTGTCCATTCCCAGTATCCAGTGCCCCTTCCCAGTGTCCCTGTCCCTTTCCAGTTTCCCTTCCCAGTCCCCATTCCCAGTGTCCATTCACAGTCCCAGTTCCCATTCCCAGTGTCCAGTCCCAGTTCCGTTCCCCATTCCCAGTGTCCAGTTCCCTTTCCCACTCCCAGTTCCCATTCCCAGTTCCCATTCCCAGTTCCATTTCCCGTTCCCAGTCCCACTCCCAGTTCCCGTTCCCGTTCCCAGTTCCCATTCCCATTCCCAGTCCCAGTTCCCGTTCCCTTTCCCATTCCCCGCTTGGGTGGGGGGGGCTCCAGCCTGGGGGTCCCTCCCAAATTCCTGGCGGGAATACGGAGCCGGGGTGGGGGAGCAGAAGAATTCGGGAATTTTCTCCTTTTTTCCCCCCTTTTTTCCCTCCATTCATTTTTCCAAAGCCCCGCCTCATCCCGGGGGTCCGGGGGCGGGAATTCCGCCTGGATTTATGGGGGAGGGGAGGGGGAGAGCCCCCCTTCCCCCTCATCCCGCCCATCCCGCGCCTGCTTCCAATTAAATCCCAATTAAATCCCTTCCCGCGGCCCCTCGGACACCCCCGCCCCCTCCCAGCGCTCAAATTTTTGGGAATTTTGGGGGTTTTCTTGGAACTTTTGTTTTGTTTTTTTATTGGACACCCACCCCCAAATTCCTGCCGGGACTGAGCCGTGCAAAGTCCGAGAAGTTTTTTTCCAGCTGTGAAAAATTGAAAAATTTGGGAAAAAACTCCCAAAATCCCCCTTGAGGGAGGGAGGGAGGGGGAGGACACACAAACCCCTCCCCCCCCGCCGAATTTTGGGGGGTGTCCCCCCACCCAACAAAAATAGAATTAGGGACACACAAGGGGGGGCTTTCTGTTGCCCCCTCCCCAAATTTTGGGGTGTCCCAGCTTTTGGGGGGGGGTGGCTTTGCCCCTGGGGGGGTGGCCCCGCCCCAGCCCCGCCCCTCCCGCCCCCGCACCCCCCTCCCCTCCCCCCCGTTCATGCTGGAACCGGGACGGGCGCTCAGCGCTGCCGGGACCGGCCCCGGGACCGGTAAGAACCCCCCCCAAAAAAAAAAAAAAAATCCCCCAAAATTCCCCCCCCTCCCCCGAACCCCCTTTCCCACCCCTCACCTTTGTCCCCTTTGTCCCCCCTCCCGTGTCCCTCTGTCCCCACAAAAAGGGACCCCCGGGGTGTCCCCAAAGGGTGGTGGGGGGTATCTCAGAGTTTTGGGGGGGTGTCCCCAACACTGGGGGGGTCCCCATGGATTTGGGGTGGGAGCGACCCCTTTATTGTCCCGGCCCAGCTGTTTCGGCCACGCCAACATCTGGCTCACAGCTGGATTAGGGCGGGGGCGGGCTGGTCCCCAAATTTTTGAGGGGTCCCTAAATTCTTGAGGGGGTCCCCAAAAATCGATCGGGGCGGGGGCGCAGGGGTCCCGGCGTGTCCCAACATTTTAGGAGGGGCACGGAGCCTCGTCAAATTTTAATTTTTTTTGAATTTTTATATTTTGGGAGTGGGGGGATTGTGTCCCCAAAATCCCGGGGTGTCCCCGTGTCCCCCCACGTGCGTGCCCGGGCTCGGGGGGGTCTCGGGGGCCGCCCCCCTCCTCCCCCCTGGGTTAAACCCGGAGTTAAGCTCGGCTTGCTCCGCCCTGATCCAATTTGCTCCGGGATATTTCGGGATCGAAGCGGCTCCAGTGACACCCCCCCCTTCCCCTCCCCCCAAAAAAGGGCTGGGGGGGGTCCAGAGTTCACCCCAAAAATGGGAGGGGGGTCTGGGGGGGTCCGGGGGTGGGTCCTGGTTTGGGATCCCAGTTCAGGATCCCGAGACAATTCCCAGTCCAGGATCCCGGGACAATTCCCAGTTCAAGATCCCAGTTCAAGATCCCAGTTCGGGATCCCAGTTCAGGATCCTGGGGCATTCCCAGTTCAGGATCCCAGTTCAGGATCCCAGTTCAGGATCCCAGTTCAGGATCCCAGTTCAGGATCCTGGGGCATTCCCAGATCAGGATCCTGGGGCATTCCCAGTTCAGGATCCCAGTTCAGGATCCCAGTTCAGGATCCTGGGGCATTCCCAGTTCAGGATCCCAGTTCAGGATCCCGGGGACAATTCCCAGTTCAGGATCCCAGTTCAGGATCCCGGGACAATTCCTAGTTCAGGATCCCAAGGCATTCCCAGTTCAGGATCCCAGTTCAGGATCCCGGGGACAATTCCCAGTTTGGGGTCCCGGTTTGGAATCTCAGTTCCCGCAGTTCCCAGTTTGGAATCCTGATTTGGGGATCCCAGTTTGGGATCCCAGGGCTATTCCCAGTTTGGGATCCCGGTGTCTGGGACAGGATCCCAGTGCAGGGTTCCAGTTTGGGATCCCGGAGCCCTTCCCGGGGCTCCGTTCCCGGTTTAGGATCCCGGTTTTGGATCCCGATTTCAGATCCCGGGGGTTCATTCCCAGTTTAGGATCCCGGTTTGGGATCCCGGAGCCCTTCCCGGGGGTCCATTCCCGGTTTAGGATCCCGGTTTTGGATCCCGATTTCAGATCCCGGGGGTCCATTCCCAGTTTAGGATCCCGGTTTGGGATCCCGGGGCCCCTCCCGGGGGTCCCGCCGCCCCCGGCCCCGCCCGTTCCCCCCGTCTGGCTCCGCCCGGGGCAGCCCCGAGCCGGGGGCGGGCGGGGAAGGGGAACGGGAAGCGGTGGATGCTCCGTGCCGGTTCCGACCGGCACCGGCGGCTCTTCCCGGTACCGGTATGAGGGTCGGGGGGGTCCGGAGGGGTTCTGGGGAGTGGTCCTGGGGCTGGGGGCAGCCAGGGGCGTGTTCCGGTACCGGGCGCGGCTGCGCGAGCACCGGGAGGGCGCCGGGGGGGTTCTGGTACCGGGGGCTCCAGGACGGGACCAGGACGGCACCGGGGGCGCTCTGGTACCGGGATGGGACCGGGACCGCTCCGGGAGGGGCACCGGGAGAGTTCTGGGACCGGGACCGCGCTGGGGGCTCCGGAACGGGACCGGGACAGTTCTGGTACCGGGACCGCACCCGGACCGTTCCGGGAGGGACTGGGGGAGCTCCAGTACCGGGATGGCACCGGGACTGTTCCGGGAGGGCACTGGGGGAGTTCTGGTACCGGGACAGCATCGGGGGAGCTCCGGGACGGCACCAGGGGAGTTCTGGTACCGGGACCACTCCGAGAGGGGCACCAGGGGAGTTCTGATACCGGGGAGGCTCTGGGAGGGCACGAGGGCACTCTGGTACCGGGATGGGACCGGGACCGGGACCGCTCCGGGAGGGCACCGGGGCAGTTCTGGTACCGGGACGGCAGCGGAGGCTCCTGGACGGGACCGGGACCTGGGGGTGGCTCCAGGACGGTGCCGCGGCCACCGGGGCTCCTTCCCCCAGCCCCGGTCCCGGTTCCGTCCCGGAAGCCTCGGGGGTTCCGCACCGGGAGGAACGGGGCGGGGGGAGATGGGGGGGCTCTTACCGGGGGGTCCCGTCCCGAAATTCGGGGAAGGGAGGACGAGGGGTGGGGACATCTCCCGGTGTCCCCATTGCCCGCGGGATGTCTGTCACCTCGATGTCACCTCCTGCCACCCGTGATGTCACCTCCTGCCACCCCCGCCTGGATTTCCCCCAGATGTGCGCCCAGCTGTGCTCCCCCCCACCCCCCATAGGTGACATCTGGGTGACCCTGGGGTGACAAACGGGGTGTGACGCCGGCTGTCACCCCGGGGTGTCCCTGGTGGCACAAAGGCGACAACGGGGTGATATTGCTGTCCCCAGGAGCCACGTCCTGGTGGCACTGAGCCTTGGGTCACCCCGGAGTGTCCCTGGGTGACACAAAGGTGCCATTTCTGTCCCCACGAGACATGTCCTGGTGGCACAAAGGTGACCACCAGGGGACACTGCTGTCCCCAGGAGCCACGTCCTGGTGGCACAAAGGTGACAAGGTGCCATTTCTGTCCCCAGGAGCCATGTCCCGGCGGCGCTGAGCCTCCACGCCACGCCTTCCTCACCACCATGGGGAGCATCTATAAGGAATATTTCAACCGCGACAAAATCCGTGAGCACTACAACTACACCAAGGGCGACACCGAGAGCTCGGCCCCGTCGCGCTGGGTGGGCTCCATCCTCATCATCCTCCTCTGCTGCGTCATCGTCCTGGAGAACCTGCTGGTGCTGGTGTCCATCTGCCGCAACAAGCGCCTGCACTTGGCCATGTACATCTTCATCGGCAACCTGGCCGCCTCGGATTTGCTGGCCGGGGCCGCGTTCATGGTGAACACGCTGCTGTCGGGCAGCACCACCTTCAGCCTGACGCCGGTGCAGTGGTTCGTGAGGGAGGGCACGGCCTTCGCCACGTTGGCCGCCTCGGTGTTCAGCCTGCTGGCCATCGCCATCGAGCGCCACGTGGCCATCACCAAGGTCAAGGTGTACAGCAGCGACAAGAATTGCCGGATGGTTCTGCTGATCGGCGCTTGCTGGGTGATCGCCGGCGCCATCGGCAGCTTGCCCATCATGGGGTGGAACTGCATCAGCGACCTGCGCGACTGCTCCACGGTGCTGCCGCTCTACTCCAAGCGCTACGTGCTCTTCGTCACCACCATCTTCACCCTCATCCTCATGGCCATCGTCGGCCTCTACACCCGCATTTACTGCATCGTCCGCTCCAGCCACGCCGAAATCGCCACGGCGCAAACGCTGGCGCTGCTCAAAACCGTCACCATCGTGCTGGGAGCCTTCATCGTCTGCTGGCTGCCCGCCTTCATCATCCTCCTGATGGACGCCTCGTGTCCCGTCCGCGCTTGCCGGGTCTTGTACAGCGCCAATTATTTCTTCGCTTTCGCCACGCTCAACTCGGCGGCCAACCCGGTGATTTACATGCTGAGGAGCAAGGACATGCGCGGCGAGTTCCTGCGCGTGCTCTGCTGCTGCGGGAGGGGCCGGCGGCCGCCGCAGCTGGGCCGCCCGGGGGTCCCCTTGCGCACGTCCAGCTCGCTGGACAAAGGCCCGGCCAGTCCCACGGCGGCCGAGCTGGTGACGGCGCCGCTGACCCGCGAGTGCACCACGTCTGTGTGAAAGTGGGGAGGGCCTTTTATGGGTGGGGGGGGGTGTTGGTGGTTAAGGTTGTGCTGTGGGTGGTGTGGGGATGGGCTGTGGACACCCCATGGACACCCCACGGCCCCAAGGCCACCTTGGGGACACTCCATGGACATCCTAAGGCCACCCCATGGACATCCCATGGTCTCATGGACACCCTAAGGCCACTCTGGGGACACCCTGGGGACGCTCCATGGACATCCCTCGGCCTTGTGGACACCCCAAGGACACACTGGGGACATTCCATGGACACCCCACGGCCCTGTGGACACCCTAAGGCCACTCTGGTGACACCCCATGGTCCCAAGGCCACCCTGGGGACACCCCAAAGCCACTCCGTGGACACCCTATGGGCACCCCACGGCCTCATGGACACCCCAAGGCCACCCTGTGGACACCTTGGTGACACCTCATGGACATCCCACATCCTCATGGACACCCCAAGGCCATCCTGGGGACACCCCAAGGCCTAAAGGCCACTCTGGGGACCCCCCCAAGGCCCCAAGGCCACCTTGGGGACACCCCAGGGCCACCCTGGGGCTACCCCACGGTACGAGCAGAGCGGTTCCCTCGCGGTTCCCTCTCGGTTCCCCGGTACGGACGGACACCTGCCCTCCCCCCTCTCTGGGGAGGTGTCCCCACTGTCCCCACCCGGTGCTCTCCGTGTGCCCGGACACGCGTGGGGCCCTTCCCACGCCCTACCCGAGCCCCGGGGCCACCACCGGACCTGTCCAACGAGTCCTGGGGCCCCTCCCTGGGGCTCGTGGGCGGCTCCCACCGGAAATTCTCTCGGGACAAACCCCCAAAAAAATCCCCAAAAATCCGGGATTGCCCTGCGCTGGTTCGTGAGGGTGAGCGGGGGGGGTTCATCCCAGAGCGGCCGGATCCGCTGGGGTCCCCCCAAAATTCCCGGGATTTGATTCATAATTCCCTCTTCCCCTTCTCTTTATATTAAACATTTTTTTTTCCAGCTGTTTCCGCGTCTTTCCTGGAGAGGCCCCAAATTTTTTTGGGAGACTGTGGAATTTTTGCTGGTGGGAATTTGGGAAAATGAGGTTCGGCGTCTGAGGCCTGTTTGGGGACACCTGGGGACACCTTCACTGTCCCCAAGCCAGCGTTTTGTTACCTCCCATCCCCCAAAAACCTCACTTCGTCCTCATTTCCTCCCCGGAGGGTGAAGAGGAAATGAGGGGGGGGGTTTCGTTTCCTGTCCCCCCCTTCCCCCTCTCGGGATTCCCATGGGGACAGACCCGAGGATGTGTCCCCCCCCCCCAGATTTGGGGTGTCCTCCCTCTTGGGAATGTCCCTCTCCCAAATTTGGGGTGTCCTCCTTCTTGGGAGTGTCCTCATCCCAAATTTTGGTGTGTTCCTTCCACTCCTCCCCCGCCACCCCCAAGATGGCGCCGGGTGCGACCCCTCACGGCCCCGCGCGCCCGAGCCGTCGCGCGGAATGGCGTCACACTCACCCCATCCCGCGCGCCACACCCAAAATGGCACCCCTCCACACAGCTATCATCCCGTGGTTTGACCTTCTCAACATGGCGCCGCCTCCGCGACTCCTTTGGCGCCGATTAGTGACGTCATACAGGGGGGTGGGACGGCCTTAAAGGGGCCATGACTGCGCGGGGGCCGCGGCCGCCGCCAAGGCCGGAGCGGGGCGAGACCGGCGGCCGGTGAGGGGGGGCCGGGGGGTCCCGGGGGGGTCCCGTGGGGCCCTGGGGGGGGGATCTACCGGATTTTGGGGGGGGCCTTGGGGGGCTTTACCGGCTCTGGGGATCCGGGGGGAGCGAAGGGTTGGGGGGAGGATCTGAGGGGAGTTGGGGGGGGGGGGGAGCGCTGAGGGGAGCAATGGGGCCTGAGGGGGCAATAACGGCCTGGGGGGGTAATAACGGTCTGGGGGGCGGTAATTAACGGTTCAGGGGGGTAATAACGGTCTGGGGGGGAAATTCATGAGGGGGAAAATTAAGATGTTAGGGGGTAATTAAGTAATGAGGGAGTAATAACGGCCGAGGGGGGGGGGGGCGGAAATTCGTGAGGGGGAAACGGGGCCTGAGGGGGGCAATAACGGCCTGAGGGGGGTCATTAAGATGTGAGGGGATAATTAGGATGTGAGGGAGTAATTAAATCATGGGTGGGGTAATAACGCCCTGGGGGGGGGGGGAATTAAAGTGTGAGGGGGTAATTAATTAATGAGAGGCTGGGGGGGCAATAACGGCCTAGGGAGGGCAATTCATGAGGGGGCAATTAAGATGTGAGGGAGTAATTAAATCACGGGTGGGGTAATAACGTCTTGGGGGGAATTAAAGTGTGAGGGGGGGTAATTAACTCGTGAGGGGGTAATTAACTAATGAGGGGGTAATGATGGTTCAGGGGGGCAATAACTGTCCGGGGATAGGGGAATTGAATCAGGTGGGGGAGAATAAAGATAAGAGGGGGCAATAAAAAAGAGTAATAAAGATGGGAGACGGCAATAAAAATAAAGGGGACAATAAAAGGGAGCAATAAAGATAAAGGGGGGCATTAACCCATGAGGGGGCAATTCTGGGCAAGGGAATTGGGGAGGGGACAATAAAACCTTGGGGTGGCTTTTGGGGACAATGTGGGGGGGGTGGGGTGCAATTGTCACCTGGAGGTGTCACCAGGCCCCGGTGCCGCTGTCACCTCCCCGGGGTGTCCTTGGGAAGGTGGCAGGGTGACAGTGGGGACACAAGAGGGCCAGGCCCGCTGGTGGCACTGATGGAGTGGGTGACAGCAGGGGACGGGTGACAGAGCTCAGTGGTGGCCTTGGCACGGTGACCAGTGCTGTCACAAGGATGGCTCCTGTCCCCAAGGGAGGGGCCACCTGAGTCGCCCTTGGGCCACTGGTGGCCCTGAGTGCTTTGGGGACACCCTGGGGACACGAAGGTGTCACCTGGGTGTCACTTCCTTGTCACCTTGTGTCACCAACTGCTCCTTTCCTGTTTTTTCCCCATTTGCCCACCATTTTTTCCCCATTATTTCCCCATTATTTCCCCATTATTTCCCCATTATTTCCCCATTTCTCCCCCATTTTTTCCCCATTTTCCCCATTTTCTCCCCATTTTTAGCAGGATTCTGGATGGGCGCAGCCCCCCCCGGCCATGGGGCAGAGCGAGTCGCAGCAGGAGGCCGAGGTGGGACCCGTCCCTGTCCCCTCCCCGATGTCCCCAAGGCCTGGGGACACTTGGGGCTCAGCTGTCCCTTGTCCCCTCCCCAACAGGGCACGGTGCTGAGGGGGCTGCTGGCCGCGTTCAGCAGGGAGCAGCTCCCGGCGCACGCGGTGAGCATGTCACCTGTGTGTCACCTGTGTGTCACCTGTGTCACTTGTGTCACCTCTGTGTCACCTGTGTGTCACCTGTGTGTCACCTGTGTCACTTGTGTCACCTCTGTGTCACCTGTGTCACCTCTGTGTCACCTCTGTGTCACCTCTGTGTCGCTGTGTGACTGTATCATCTGTGTGTCACCTGTGTCCCCAGTGTCCCCATATCCTGTTTCCCAATGTCCCCAGTGCCCCCAATGTCCCCACGTCCCCACTGCAGCTCAGCACCCCCTGAGGGGACACAACCTTGTCCCTTGAGGACATGTCCCCGTCCCTGACCCAGCCACACCCCTCACGCTTGTCCCCACCCCTTGGGGACACTGGGGACACCTTGGGGACACTTTGGTGACACCCCCATCCCTCCACAGGTGCTGGGGACCATCCTGGGCCTCGCCATCATCATCATGGCCGTGGCCGTGCTGGGCTGGTGGCTTCGCCTCAAGAGTGAGTGCCACCCCCCTGAGCTGGCCCTGGGGACACAGGTGACATTGCCCCCGCCCTCACCTTGTCCCCTCCTTGTCCCCAGAGGTCCCCGCTCAGGAGCCGCCCCGCTACCGCTTCCGCAAGAGGGACAAGGTCCTGTTCTACAGCCGCAAGATCATGCGTAAGGTGATCCCCATTTCCCCCCTTCCCCCCATTTTCCCCCTATGTCCCCCCCCATTTTCCCCCCCATTTTTTTTCCTCCCACCCCTCGGGCTGGCACGGAGGTGCCACCGTGTGTCACCGTGTGTCACCGTGTCCCCTCGGTGCCAGGTGTCCCAGTCCACGTCGTCCCTGGTGGACGCCTCGGTGCCCGGCGGGGCCGCGCGCCCGCGCAGCCGCAAGAAGCTCAAGGTGCTCAGCATCGCCAAGAAGTGAGTGACCCGTGGGGACACGTGTCCCCAAGGTGTCCCCAGGGTGTCCCCATGTCCCTCTGTGGTGTCTCTACAGTGTCCCCAGGCTGTCACCTCACTGTTCCCACGGTGTCCCCAGGGTCTCTGCCAGCTTCCTGCGCATCCAGAAGGAGCCACCCTCGCTGTCCCTTCTCTCTGTCCTAGTGTCCCTGTGGTGTCCCTGCAGTGTCCCCACACTGTCACCTCACTGTCCCCAGGGTCTCTGCCAGCTTCCTGCGCATCCAGAAGGAGCCGCCCACGCTGCAGCTGAAGGAGCCGCCGCCCTCGGTGCTGGAGGCCGACCTGACCGAGTTCGACGTGGCCTCGTCACACCTGCCCTCAGAGGTGCTCTACATGCTCAAGAACGTCAGGTGAGTCCCAGGGGTGGCCACAGGGATGGCCACGGGGTCAGGGGGATGGCCACGGGGTCAGGGGAATGGCCACGGGGTCAGGATCCATCCATGGGATCTGCACCTAGATCGGGGTCTGTGCATGGGGATTGGGATCCTTTTATGGGGTCAGGATCCATTTGTAGAATTGGGATCCATTTATAGGTCACGATTCACTTGTGGCATTGGGATCCATTTATGGGATTGGGATCCGTTTATGGGTCAGGATCCATTTATAGGATGGGGATCAGGATCCATCCCTGGCACCAGCACTCAAGCATAGGGATCAAACTCCACCCTTGGACACCTCTGCAAGGGGATCCCTGTGTCCCCTCTGTCCCCACACTGTCCCCATGTCCCTGTGGTGACACAGCTGTCCCGTCAGTGACACTGCCATCCCCCTGGTGACACTGCTGTCCCTGTCACAGGGTGCTGGGGCACTTTGAGAAGCCGCTGTTCCTGGAGCTGTGTAAGCACATGGTGTTCCAGCAGTGCCAGCAGGGCGAGGACGTGTTCCGGCCCGGCCAGCCCGACAGCAGCATCTACGTCCTGCAGGAGGGGAAACTGGAGCTGCTGCTCACCGAGAGTGTGAGGGGACACTGGGGACATCACTGGGGACATTAGGGACACTTGGGGATATGGGGAACAGCAGCATCTACAGCCTGCAGGAGGGGAAACTGGAGCTGCTGCTCACTGAGAGCGTGAGGGGACACTGGGGACATTGGGGACACCTGGGATGGCTGGACACATTGGGGATATCAGGGGACGCTGTTGGATGCTCGGGTGACACTCAGGTGACACCAGGTGACAGGGCCGTGTCCTGGCAGGACGGGAAGGAGACGGTGATGAAGGAGGTGTTCCCTGGGGACAGCGTGCACAGCCTGCTCAGCATCCTGGACGTCATCACGGTACCTCGAGGACATCCTGGGACTGTCCCCAAACCCAACCTTGGCCACCCCAAACCCAACCTTGGCCACCCCAAACCCATCTGTGACCACCCCAAACCCACCCAGGGCCACCAGCGGCCGTACCGGACCGTCTGTGCCCGCGCCGCCGAGGACTCCACGGTTCTGCGCCTGCCGGTCGAGGCCTTCTCGGCCGTGTTTGAGAAGTACCCTGAGAGCCTGGTCAGGGTGGTGCAGGTGAGCCAGGGGGGCCAGGGGGTCACCGGGAGGTCCCTCGGGGTGGCCACGGACCCACGGTGGCCTCGGGGTGTCCCCTCAGATCATCATGGTGCGGCTGCAGCGCGTCACCTTCCTGGCCTTGCACAACTACCTGGGCTTGACCAATGAGCTCTTCAGCCACGTGAGTGACCACCCTGAACCCAGCCGTGGCCACCCCAAATGCAGCCGTGGCCACCCTGAACACACCCATGGCCACCCCAAACCCAGCTGTGACCACTCCAGACTCAACCATGGCCAGCCCAAACCCATGTGTGACCACCCCAAACCCAACTGTGACCCCCTCAAACCCAACTGCCCAAACCCCTGATGCCAACAACCTCTTCAACCACACGAGTTCAGGCTGAAATTTGGGGTATCCTGGGCAGGACCAGAGCTCCCTCTCCTGTCCCCCTATCCCCTCTGATGTCCCCCTGTCCCCTTTCATGTCCCTTTGTCCCCAAACCTCCAGGACATGCAGCCCCTGCGGCTCTTCCCTCAGCCCGGCCACGCTGCCCGCACCAGCCCCGTCCGGCATGGCAAGCGCGGCCTGGGCAGCACCGACGAGGGCAGGGACACCGGTGAGACCCCAAACCCCCACCCCAATCATTTTTTGGGGGTCCCAGGCTCATTTCTGGGGGGTTTCACACTCAGTTTTTTGGGGTTTCACCCTCACAGCCGAGCTGATGAAAGCCGCCGGTCTGGAGACGCCGGCGCCGCCGCCGCTGCTGAGCCGCTGCATCTCCATGCCCGTGGACATTTCTGGTGGGTGACAGCTCTGCCCAGGGGTGTGGTTGTCACCCAGAGGTGGCTTTGTCACCCGTTTGGTGACACCCCCGACCCCGGTCAGGCATCCAGAAGGGTCCCCGCTCAGATTTCGACATGGCGTACGAGCGCGGGCGCATCTCGGTGTCGCTGCAGGAGGACAGCACCGGCGCCTTCGGGCAGGTATGGGGGGAGTGTCTGCTGAATCCCACCCCAAATTCCACCCCAAAGCCCATCCCAATTCCATTCCCAATTCTACACCAATCCCACCCAAATCCCACCCCAAATCTCCCCTGAATCCCACACAAATTCCCCCCTGAATCCTACCCCACACCCCTCGAAATTCCCACCCAAATCCCGTCCTGAATCCCTCCCATATCCCACACTAAATCCCACACAAATCCTGTCCTGTCTGGCTCAAATCCTACCCAAGGCCCCCTGCATCCCACACAAATCTCCCCAAAATCCACCCCAAATCCACCCCAAATCCCCCCCCCAGGTGTCCCAGGAGCCCAAGGAACGCAAATCAGTGACTCTGGAGGAGCAGCCTTCGGGGATTTACCACTACAGCTCCTGCGAGGACACGGGGACAGGGACACCGGGGACACCAGGGACAGGGACACCAGGGACAGGGACAGGGACGTGTCCCTTCGGGCCCTACCAGGGCCGCCAGACCAGCGACATCTTCGAGGAGGCCAAGCGGGAGCTCATCAAACTCATGAAGGTGGAGGTGAGGCTCAGGGCATGGGGTGGGTTCCTGGTGGGTTCCTGGTGGTCCCCCATGGCTTTGTGGGGTCACTTTGGGTTCCTGGCCCCACCATGGTCCCGTTCTCCCCTCCAGGACCCTTCTCTCCTCAACAACCGCGTCCTGCTCCACCACGCCAAGGGCGGCACCATCATCGCCCGCCAGGGTGACCAGGTGGGTTCTGGGGACTGTCACCTCCTGGTGGGACACAAACAACCCCAGAACCACAGGAGACAGCCCACAAGAGCCCCCCGTGGTGGCACTGGTGTCACCTCACACCCAGGGTGACTTTGGGGAGGTGACAGAGGGTGACAGGACATGGCCAAGTGGGTTCTGGGGACTGTCACCTCCTGGTGGGACAGAACCAGAGAAGAGCCCCCCATGGTGGCACTGGTGGCACCTCCCACACACAGCACCCTCAGGAGGTGTCACAAGGTGTCACCAGGTGACAGAGATGACAGCGTGTGACAGAGGTGACCCAGGTGGCAGAGGTGACCCCAGCTGACCCCAGGTGCCCTCCCCCAGGACGTGAGCCTGCACTTTGTCCTGTGGGGCTGCCTGCACGTGTACCAGCGCATGATTGACAAGGAGGAGGACGTGTGCCTGTTCCTGACGCAGCCGGGCGAGCTCGTGGGCCAGCTGGCCGTGCTCACGGGCGAGCCACTCATCTTCACCATCAAGGCCAACCGCGACTGCAGCTTCCTCAAGATCTCCAAGTCCGACTTCTACGAGTCAGTGACCACCAGGGGGGCAGCAGTGACTCGTGGTGGGGTCACAGGGGGATTTGGGGTGGTCACGAGTCAGTGACCACCATGAGGCCGTCCTGGAGGTTGGGGAGCACATTTTGGAGTGACCAGGGTGTCATGTGGGACATTTTGGGGTGACCAGGCTGTTCTGGGCGGGACATTTTGGGGTCACCAAGGTGTCGTGTGGGACATTCTGGGGTGACCAGGGTGTCGTGTGGGACATTCTGGGGTGACCAGGGTGTCGTGCCCCCCAGGATCATGCGGGAGCAGCCCAGCGTGGTGCTGAGTGTTGCCCACACCGTGGCTGCCCGCATGTCGCCCTTCGTGCGCCAGATGGATTTCGCCATTGACTGGACGGCCGTGGAGGCCGGCCGGGCACTCTACAGGTGAGTGACCGCTCCCAGAGCTGAGTGACCACTCCCACGGAAGTGGCCAGCACTGCCATTGTCACTGTCACTGTCCCCAGGCAGGGGGACAAGTCGGACTGCACATACATCGTGCTGAACGGGCGGCTGCGCTCCGTCATCCAGAAGGGCAGCGGCAAGAAGGAGCTGGTGGGGGAGTACGGGAGAGGAGACCTGGTGGGCGTGGTGAGTGACACCTGGGGGACACCTTGGGGGCAACAGGTGACACCAGGTAACAGCAGGGGACAGCAGGTGAGGTCCTGGTGGAGAGTACGGGAGAGGGAACCTGGTGGGCGTGGTGACTCCTTGGGGACACCTTGGGGACAACAGGTGACACTAGGTAACAGCAGGTGACAGAGATTACCACAGGTGACAGGTGACCCCAGGTGACACTGCTGTCCCCGTGGCTCTGTCACAGGTGGAGGCGCTGACTCGGCAGCCCAGGGCCACCACGGTGCATGCCGTGAGGGACACGGAGCTGGCCAAGCTGCCCGAGGGGACCCTCAACAACATCAAACGTCGGTACCCGCAGGTAGCCCAGGTGGCACCTGAGGTGGCCACAACTTAGCTTTAATTAAGGAGTTAATGGGGCTGTTGCAGGAGGAGGGTGGTGGCACCTGAGGGGGCCAAGGGTGAGGGTTGGTGGCACCTGAGGCCCCAGGGACACACAGTGCTGGTGGCCACCCAAGAACTCCTGCAGGCCACTGGCGAGTCCCTGCCAGCTCTGGTGGCCATCCCATCCTTGTCCACACAGGTGGTCACTCGCCTCATCCACCTCCTGAGCCAGAAGATCTTGGGCAACCTCCAGCAGCTCCGCGGGCCCTTCCCAGGTGGGACCTGGTGACAACGGGGGGGTGGTGGCCACCACCAGAGCCTAGTGGCCACTCGTGGTGTCCACACAGGGTCCGGCCTGGGCGTGGCCTCCAGCTCGGAGCCCATCAACCCCACCAGTAACCTGTCCACGGTGGCCGTGCTGCCCGTGTGCGACGAGGTGCCCATGGCCGCCTTCACACTGGAGCTGCAGCACGCGCTCAGCGCCATCGGTCAGTGACCACGGTGACCACAGTGACCACAGGGACCGCGGGACAGTGACCACAGGGACCACGGGGTGACCGCATGGTGACCACAGTGACCACAGGATGGTGACTGACCATGGGACGGTGATCACGAGATGGTGACCAAGGGGTGGTGACCACGAGACACTGATCACAGTGACCATGGGATGGTGACCATGTAGTGATGGCCTGGAGATGATCACAGCGCCATGGCCTGGAGATGACCACACCACGATAGTGACCATGGTGTGGTGGTGACTGCAGCCCCACGGCACAGTGGTGACCATGGCCTGGAGATGACCACGACCCCACCCACTGACCACATCCCCACCTCCACAGGCCCCACGCTGCTCCTCACCAGCGACATCATCCGCGCCCGCCTGGGCTCCTCAGCTCTGGAGAGGTAACTGGGGCGAGTGGTCAGCGGTGACCCCCGGGGCGAGTGGTCAGCGGTGCCCCCACGCCCCCTCCGGCCACCGCTGACCGCTCGGTGCCCCCCTGGCAGCATCCAGGAGTACCGGCTGTCGGGCTGGCTGGCACAGCAGGAGGATCTGCACCGCATCGTGCTCTACCAGACCGACTGCACGCTGACCCCCTGGACGCTGCGCTGCATCCGCCAGGCCGACTGCATCCTCATCGTGGGGCTGGGGGAGCAGGAGCCGGCCCTGGGAGAGGTGAGGGGGACAGGGACACAGGGACAGGGACATGGGGACACGGGGACGGACACGGGATATGGGGACATGTTGCAACTCTGAGGGTGTCCCAGCCCGTCTGTGGTGCCCCCACAGCTGGAGCAGATGTTGGAGAACACAGCCGTGCGGGCTCTGAAGCAGCTGGTGCTGCTGCACCGCGAGGACGGCGCTGGCCCGGCCCGCACGGTCGAGTGGCTCAACATGCGCAGCTGGTGCTCGGGCCACCTGCACATCCGCTGCCCTCGCCGCGTCTTTTCTCGCCGCAGCCCGGCCAAGCTGGTGAGTGTTCCCTCCCCTGGGAGCTGTCCCCTCCCCCTGGGAGTGGCCGTTGTCGCCGTGGCTCAGCGCTGTCCCCTCCCCGCCGCAGCGGGAGATGTACGAGAAGGTGTTTGAGAAGAGCCCCGATCGCCACAGCGACTTCTCTCGCCTGGCGCGGGTCCTCACCGGCAACACCATCGCGCTGGTGCTAGGCGGCGGCGGAGCCAGGTGCCACGTCTGTCACCTGTCGCCTGTGTGTCCCCTGTCCCTGTGTCTGTGTCCCCGTGGTCTGTGTTCCTGTCCCCATGGCCCTGTGTCCCCACACCCCCTGTCCCCACACTCCATGATGTCCTGCTGTCCCCATGCCCTCATGTCCCCCTAACCCCACATCTCCCTTTTCCCTCGTGGTGCCCCCAACCCCTTATTTTTCTCATTTTTCTCGTTTTTCTCATTTTCTCTCACTATTTTCTCCTGTTTTCTCCCGTTTTCCCCTGTTGCCTGCAGGGGCTGCTCTCACATCGGGGTCATCAAGGCCATGGAGGAGTCAGGGATCCCCATTGACCTGGTGGGGGGCACCTCCATCGGGGCCTTCATCGGGGCCCTCTACGCCGAGGAGCGCAGCGCCGTGCGCACCAAACAGCGCGCCAGGGAGTGGGCCAGGGTATGGGGACACGGGGACAGGGACACGGGGACAGGGACGTGGCCACCTCAGGGACCTGTACCCAGCCCTGCCCCGGCTGTTTCTAATCTGATTTCTTCCTGTTCTTCCTCCTCCTCCTCCTCCCCAGTGCATGAATTCCGTTTTCGAGACTGTGCTGGACCTCACCTACCCCATCACCTCCATGTTCTCGGGCTCGGCCTTCAATGCCAGCATCAACCGCGTCTTCCAGGACAAACAGATCGAGGTGTGTTCCCGAGGTGTCACCCCTACCCCGTGCCAAACCCCCCCCCCCGGTGTCCCCAAGGTGTCACCCAGTCTGTGCCCTCCCCACAGGACCTGTGGCTGCCCTACTTCAACGTCACCACGGACATCACGGCCTCGGCCATGCGGGTGCACACGGACGGTGAGAGCTGCTGGGGACACGATGGGGACAGGGGTGGCTTCCTGAGCCCCTAGGGACATTGGGGACACTGGGGAGGGGACAGCTGGAGCTGCATGAGGCACTAACACCGCTGCTGAGCACTAACCCAGTAACCCCCCGTGAGCACGGGGACATGGCGGTGGCAGTGGGGACATCGAGGTGGGGACATTGAGGTGGCAGTGGGGACCTCATGGTGGTGTTGGGGACATGGTGGTAGGGACATGGAGGTGGGGATGTGGTGGTGGGGACACGGTAGTGGGGACATCACGGTGGTGGTGGTGACCTGGTGGTGGGGACATGGCAGTGGGGACACGGCAGTGGGGACATCACGGTGGTGTTGGTGACCTGGTGGTGGGGACACGGCGCTGGTGGCGGGACCCTCATGGTGGCCGCCCCTTGCCCTCTGCTCACCTGGGACATTGAGCCGTCCACGGCCACCCCCCCTCACTAATCCTCACTGACCTCTCTAACCCCGCACCAGTGGCTACCAACGTCCCCCCACAGCTTGGTCACGCCGTGGTGGCCGTGACCGTGTCCTCTCCGTCCCCAGGCAGCCTCTGGCGCTACGTCCGAGCCAGTGCCTCCTATACCCCCTACCTGCCTCCGCTCTGCGACCCCAAGGACAGCCACTGGCTGGTGGATGGCTGCTATGTTAACAATGTCCCAGGTCAGCACCTCCTTCTGGGGCCAGCCCGCCCAAAAAACATGGAAATGTGCCAAAAACAACCCCCCAAAAACCACCGAAACACACACACACAAAAAAATTGCCTGAAAAAACCACCAAAACATGCCACAAAAAGCACCAATGAACCTCAAAATACACCGAAAAAACAAGGAAACACCACTGAAACACACCAAAAAATCCACTAAAAAACACCAGAAAAACAAACACCATTGAAACACACCAAAAAAATCACCAAAAAACCACCATCAAAACACACTAAAAAAAACTGAAAAAAAAAACCCACCAAAACACAAAACCCAAAAAACACACCAAAAAACCCCAGCAAACACACCAAAACCCCACCAGAAAGGCCACCATAAAGGCCACCAAAACACATCAACTAAAACAAGAAAACCATGAAAACACACCAAAAAAACACCAAAAAACCAAAAAAGCCACCAGAAATGCCAAAGACACCCAAAACCCCACTCCCAGAGCATCCACACCACCGAGGATCCCGTGCCGGTCACGGGGAGCGAGGGTCAGCCGGGGCCAGCGGGCTCGGGGGCGTTGTTGGGGAGGAGCTGACGGCGTTTCCCGGGGTTTTCCCGGTGTTATTTTTGTTTTTCCCCGGCGCCGTTTTTTTTTTTTTTTTGGTTTTTTTGGTTTTTTTGGTTTTTTTTGGCCGGTTCCCAGGCTCGCTCTGGCGCTACGTGCGCGCCAGCATGACCCTGTCGGGCTACCTGCCCCCGCTGTGCGACCCCAAGGACGGCAACCTCCTCATGGACGGGGGGTACATCAACAACCTGCCAGGCAAGTGCGGGACGGACGGACAGACGGACACGGCCGCGACGGAGCGCGCTCCGTTTTGGTGGCGTCTCGGGCCCGGGATTGGCCGCCTGGTTTATTCTCCAGAATGTTCCCTGGGGGTTTTTTTGGGTCTCGTGTCCGTCTCGGAATCGTCTCTTGGTGTCTTTTCCATGCTGGGTGGTTTTTCCAGAACATTCAGTGGATTTCCATGGTCAGACCCGTCCCTCTTCCATCATCTCCCGGTGTTTTTTTCCAAGCCCGGCCGGTTTTCCTGGAACATTCCATGGATTTCCATGGACAGGATCCATCTTTTCTCCCACTTCCATCATCCCTTGACGTCCTCGCTGCTGGTCACCCTCCTGGGACATCTCCACCCTCTGTCACCTCCTGGTGTCGCCTCCCGGTGCCACCTCCTGGTGTCCCCCAGTGTCCCTCAATGTCCCCTGATGTTCCCCAATGTCCCATTGATGACCCTGATGTCCTCTGCTGTCCCCTGGTGTTTCCTGGTGTCCCTTGATGTCCCCTGATGTCCCTTAGGGGACATCTCCACCCTCCCCATGCTCCTGGTGATGCCGAGGCCACCATCCCTGTCCCCATTGTCCCCAGTGTCCCCTCGTGTCCCCATGGTGATGTCCCCTGATGGTGTCCCTGGCGTCCCTGATGTCCCCAGTGATGTCCCCGGTGTCCCCACAGCCGACATCGCGCGCAACATGGGCGCCAAGACGGTGATCGCCATCGACGTGGGCAGCCAGGACGAGACCGACCTGTGCAACTACGGCGACTCGCTGTCGGGGTGGTGGCTGCTCTGGACACGCCTCAACCCCTGGGCCGAGAAGGTCAAGGTGGGACACTGGGGACACTGGGGACACTGGGGGACACTGGGGACATTGGGGGCACTGGGGACAAGGCCAAGATGGTGGAGGAGGATGGAGAAGGTCATGGGGGACATCAAGGGATGAGGGTGATGATGACGATGATGATGATGATGATGATAACAATGACGATGGTGATGGCAATGCCGATGATGATGACAATGATGACAATGCCAACGATGGTGATGATGACAATGACAATGATGATGACGATGATGATGATGACAATGCCAACGCCGACGAGGAGGCGCTGGCCGTGTCCCGAGTGTCCGGTGCCGGCAGGTGCCCGACATGGCGGAGATCCAGTCGCGCCTGGCCTACGTGTCGTGCGTGCGGCAGCTCGAGGTGGTCAAGTCCAGCTCGTACTGCGAGTACATCCGGCCACCCATCGACCGCTTCAAGACCATGGACTTCGGCAAGTTCGACGAGATCTACGTGAGTCAGGGGCCTCGGGCTGGGCTTGGTTGGGGTGTCCTTGGTCATTGTTGGGGTTCCTTGGTCGTTTTGGGGGTTCCTTGGTCATTGTTGTGCTGTCACTGGTCGTCGTTGGGTTCCCTGGTCTTTGCTGGGGTTCTCTGGCCATCGTTGGTGTGTCCTCGACCATCACCTGGGTGTCCTGGGCCACCATGGGGGTGACCTGGGCCACTGACCCCTCCCCCTGCCTGCAGGACGTTGGCTACCAGCACGGCAAGCTGGTGTTCGAGGGCTGGAGCCGCGGGGACGTCATCGAGAAGATGGTGAAGGATCGGCGCTCGGCCGACTTCTACGAGAGCAAACGCATGGACGTGAGTGCAGGGATACCTGGGGACACCTGGGGGACACCTGGGGGGACATGGCAGGGACACAGGCGGTGGTGGCTCGTTGGGGACCTGCCCTGGGCCACCCTGGCCTTGTCACCGTCCTTTGATGGGTGTCACCTCTCGAGTGACCTCCCTGTCACTGCCACCCTGTCACTGCCACCCTGTTCCTGTCACCTTTTGTCCCCTTAATGCCTCTCCTGTTCCTACCTTTGTCCCCTGCCCCGTTGGTCCCTTCTGTGTCTCTGTCCTCTCAGGTGCTCACCTGTCCCCTGAGGTGTCACCTGTCTGCTCACCTGTCCCCCCTAGGTGCTCACCTGTCCCAGTGCGGGTTTCACAGACCTGGCTGAGATCGTGTCACGGATCGAGCCTGCCCAGCCCTACCTGTCCGATGGCTACGGCGACGGTGACAGCGGGGACAGTGACGGGGGACAACGGGGAGGGGACGGCGGGGACAACAGGGACAGTGGGGACAATGGGGACAGTGATGGGGGACAACGGGGACAGCAGGGACAGCACAGCGGGGACATGGGGACAGTGGGGACAGCGACAGGATAGCGCCACCGACAGGGGACAGCGACATGGGGAGGGGACAGAGGGGACAGTGGGGACAGGGAAGGGACACCGTGACAGGGGAGGGGAGACCCTGGGGTCTGGGATTTGGGATTTAGGGGTACAGATTTGGGACTGGGGTCTAGGATTTAGGGTTGAGATCTCTGATTTAGGGTTGGGGTCTCAGATTTGGGTCTAGGGGTGCAGATTTAGGGTCTGGGGTCCCTGATTTGGGTTTGGGGTCTCACTCAGCCCCGTTCCCCCCAGAGGAGTCCGATTACCTGACCGAGTACGAGGACGAGGGCCCGGAGTCGCTGCGGGGCGAGGAGGACGTGGCCGAGTGGGGCAGCAACGAGGCCGTGAGTGACCCCAAAACCAGTGGGGACCCCCAAAAAATGGGAGAGACCCCAAAAAATGGGGGTGGGGGGGGGTCCTGAGCACACCTGGGGGGTTGTGGGGTCATGGGGACCCTGAGAAATGGAGAAAAATGGGGGAAAATGGGGGAAAATGGGGATTTGGGGTTCCAGAAATGGAGATTTGGGGTTCCTGGGTTCGGGGTTTTTGGGTTTAGGGTCCCCAAGGTGCCCCTGAGCTCGGGTATGGGGGGGTGGGACCATGGGGATCTCAAAAAATTGGGTGGGGGGAGTCCCAAGGGGGTCCTGATTCCACCTGGGGGGGATGTGGGGTCATGGGGACCCTAAAAAATGGGGGGAAATGGGGAAAAATGGAGATTTGGGGTTCCAAAAATGGGTGTTTGGGGTTTTTGGGGTTGGGGTCCCAAGGGGCCTCGGGGACAGCCTGGACCCTCCCCCAGGTGCTGTGTCCTGTCCCCACCCTTGTGTCCCCCAAGTGTCCCCAATGTCCCCCCAGGAGGACGAGAAGTCCCTTCGGCACCGCCCCAGCCTGGCCGGGACCCTCCCGCCCCCCCCGGCGGACCCCGACGGCTTCTGAGGGACCCGGGGGGGCACCGCCCCTCCCCCACCCCAAAAATGGGGGTCCCCAATGTCCCCAACCCCGAAATGGGGGTCCCTGCCCTGCCCCTCCCCCCCAGTTCTGGCACTTTCCCGCGGGGCTCGGGACCCCCAGTGTCCCCCCAATGTCCCCTCAGTGTCCCCAGTGTCCCCTCAGTCTCCCGTGTCCCCCCAGTGTCCTCAGGGCGAGTCCTGGGACCCCAAATGTCCCCTCAGTGTCCCCTCCACTGCCCGGGGTGACACAGGGGGGTCACGGGACCCCAAATGTCCCCCCCCAGTGTCCCCTCAGTGTCCCCTCAATGTCCTCGCGGGGGTCCTGGGACCCTCAATGTCCCCCCCCCTCACCTCGCGCTGTTGCACTGTCCCACCCCCCCCGGCCGGCCAGGGGGGGGCGCTGCTGTAAATTTTATTTTTTTTTTTTTATTTTTAACGGTTCTTATGGAAATCCAGGCCGGCTGGATGGGTTCTTGATTAATTATTAATTATTAATTATCGGTTAATTATGAATTAATTATTGGTTAATTATTGATGCGTGTATTCTTTATGAGGCGGTTCGGGAATTTTTAATTAAAAAATGATGCTGGTGTTGATGCCATGGGGCGGGAACCGACTGGGAACAGGTGTGGGACTGATCCTCGCTTCCTATTGGTCCTGGCGCCCGCCAATCACTGCTCAGCCAATCACAGACACGCACTTTCGGCTCTCAGCCAATCGCAGCTCGCCCAGCGGGGTGGGTGGGGCCTCGCCTCATGGGGCAGCAGCGGTTCCGTTCCTGCGCTCGGCCTGGTTCGGGCACTGCCCTGAGGCCGCGGCGGTACCGGAGCGGTACCGGAGCCGTGTCCGGGCGGGGAACGCGCTCCTGGTGCCGCCATTAAGGAAATTTGGGGTCCCCGATTCCCTCCCGGTGCTCGCAGCTCCCGCACTTCCGCCTTTGTGGCCTCGGCACCCATTGGTCAGCGCAGCTGTCACTCATCGCTCTCAGCCAATCACGGCGGGGTCCCGGCGCCCCCTCAGGAGTAGCCGTTGTTATTTTTTTGGTTTAATTCCCAATTTTTTGATTTAATTCCAGTTTTATCGGTTTAATCCTCAATGTTTGTGTTTAATTCCCCGGTTTTTGGTTGAATTCCCTTTTTTTTTTGTTTAAGCCGCAATTTTTGTGTTTAATTCCTGTTCTCGGGGTTTAATGCCCCTGGGTTTTTTGTTTAAGCCCCAATTTTAGGGTTAAATTCCCAATTTTTGTGTTCAATTACCAATTCTTGTGTTTAATTCCCAGTTTTTGGGAATTTTGGCATCCACAATCCCTCCCCATCAAATCCCCGATATTTTTATTCCCCCCTTCCCCATTTTTGCCCCAGCAAAAAGAATTCCAAACACTTCCAAAAACAAAAGAAAAAAACCACCTCGATCAAGATTTATTTTTCCATTGCCACATTCCGCTCCCCCTTCCAAAAAAAAAAAAAAAAAAAAAAAAAAAAAAAAAAAAAGTCCCTGGAGAACAGAAAAGTCCTGGGAAATTAGGAAAATTCCAAGAAATTCTGGGGGGGTTTAATTTCCACCTTGGAAGCTACCAGAACATTCCTGGGAAAGGTGAAAAATTCGGGATCCTCCTTCGCCGAGGGGCCGGGAATTCCATGATTTTGTTTTTTTTGTTTTTTTTTTCGGGAATTTTGGGAATGGCCCCCTCAGGAAGGCACTCGGAGGCGGGAGCTGCCCAGCAGGAGCTGCAGGAGCCGATCCACGGAAAAGGCCAGCAGGAAATCGGCCACCAGCACGGCCAGGATCAGCAGGCGGAACTGGGAAAAGGGGAATTCCGGAATGTTCCAGGGAAATGGGGCACTGATCCCACCCCAAACCCCTGGGAATTTACCCCAAAATCCCATCCTGAAATCATCACCAGGAGCAGCAGCCAGAACTGGGAAAAAGGGAGAGGGAATTCCAGAATTTTCCATGAGAATTCCAGAATGTTCCAAGCAGAAATGGAGCTCCCAAATCCCCAAATGCCAACCCCAAGATCCCTGGGAATTCAGGGAGTTCCTCCTGGACTTGGGCTCTCATCTGGGTAGGAATCTCAGAACCTCCTCCCTTATAAAAATTCCCAGCCCGCAGCCATTTCCCCGTGGAAATCCCCTCTGAAACTTCGGGAATCTCGGGAATTCCGGGGGGGGTCTCACCTCAGCCGGGATCTCGACGAGGCCGAAGCCGAGGTTGAGCTCGGGGCAGGCGCCGCTGAGCAGCCCCAGCACGGCCGAGGCCGAGAGCAGCAGCGCCCAGAGCAGCGCCCGGTTCTGCCCCAGGCTCTCCATGAACGGCTGGCCCTGCCAAAAGGGGCACTGGTTTGGACTGGGAGGCACTGGGAGGGCACTGGTTTGGACTGGGAGGGGACTGGGAGGGACTGGGAGGGCACTGGTTTGGACTGGTTTGTACTGGGAGGGATGGGGGGATTGGGGAGATGGGGAACAAAGGGGGAAATTGGAGAAAAGGGGAGGAAAAACTGGGAAAAAGTGGGGATGGAAAGTGGTAAAAACAGGAAGGAAAAACTGGGAAGGAAAAATTGGGGAAAATGGGGAGGAAAAGCTGGGAAAAATGGGAAGAAAAACAGGAAAACAGGGAGGAAAATGGGAAGAAAAAAAGGGAAAAATGGGGAGGAAAAAGTGTGGAAATGGGGAGGAAAAATTGGGAAGGAAAAAGTGGGGAGAAGAAACGGGAAAATGGAAATGAAAAACTGGGAAAAATGGAGGAGAAACTGGGAAAAATTAAGAGAAAAACTGGTAAAAAATGGGGAAAGAAACTAAGAAGGAAAAATTGGAAAAAATTGGAAAAACAGGAAGGAAAAACGGGAGAAACTGGGAAAAGTGGGGAGGAGAAATTCGGAGAAATAGAAAGGAAAAAGTGGGAAAATGGAGAGGAAAAACTGGAAAAAATTGGGAAAAATAGGAAGAAAAAAAGGAAGGAATTGGGAAAAATGAGAGGAAAAACGGGGGAAACTGAGGAAGAAAAGCCTGGAAAAACATGGAAAATCCTGGAAAATTGGGAATATTCCCGAATTCCCACCTTGTAGTTGATGGCAAAGGTCGCTGTCTGCATGGCCATGGCCAGCAGGTACACGGTGCTGTTCACCAGGGACGGCTCAAATTCCCGGCTCAGATCCACAAATTCCTCCTCCCTGGCATGGAAAAATTGGGAAAAAAAATCGTGGGATCAATTCCCAAAAATATCCCATTTTTTGTTGGGGTAAAATTTGGTTTAGAACTAAAAAAATGGGAATTTTTCTGGGATCAGAGCCTCAATCCTGGAATTTTTGGGGAATTTTTTTTGGGATCAGGGCCTCACCTGGGTTCGCTCCGGGCCTGAGCTTCCTGGTACAGGAACACCAAGCTCAGGAAGTGCACCAGGAATTGCAGCAGCACCGTCAGCACCGTGTACAGATTGAAAATATTGGGAAGAGGCCTCTCCTTGGAAAGAGTCTTCAAGGGCTGGAAAAAAAAGAAAGGGAATAAAAATAAAAAATAAGGGTTGGAGTTCGAATTCTGATGATTTCCTGTGAGAATTTTCAACTTAGAAGGGGTTTGGGGGTGTTTTAGTCCCAGAAAAATTGGGATGTTGGAGTTTTTTTTCCCAGTTGAGATGTTTTAAAATTCGAGGTTTTCATGGAAAAATGTCAATTTTTGGATGGTTTTTTGAGTCTTTCTCGCTGTTCATCCCAAAAATTGAGATTCTGAGAGGAGGAAAACCCCAAATTCAACATTCCTGTACCTCCACCTTCAGAAATGAGGTATTTCTTATAGTAAATAGGAGTTTTTGGGGAGCAAAAAAAAAAAACAACTCCTTTTGCCACGCTTGGGATGAATCCCAGGGAATTCCTGGCTCTCACCTTGGGTCAACCCAAACGCAGGAAATCACAAAATCCTTCAGAAACCTCCATTTTGTGACCATAAATGCGATTTTTTTGGGGGAAAAAACCCCTATTTTTTCCAAATTTGGGATAAATCCCAGGGAATTCCCAGCTCCCACCTTGGATCTGGAGATGAAGAGGAAGCATCCAGCCAGGAGCAGCCCCTGCAGCGTGGCCTGGAGGTCGCTGAATTTGACGCCCTGCAGGAACAGCACGCTCTGGCTGTAGGCCAGCACCAGAGCGTTCAGAGCCAGGATTTTAAACATTTGCAGCGTGGTGACCAAAGTGCAGCGGCCTTGCTTGATGACGTGGCAGACTGAGAGGGAAAAATGGGGATTTGGGGAGTCAGAAATCAAGGAAAAAGCAAGGGAGAAGGGGAAAGGGTGAGGGGAGAGTGGGGCAGCCATGAGGGGGAAAATGGGGGGAAGTGGGTGAGGCCTTCATGAGGGGAAAAGGGTGGGAAAAGGGGGAAAAAAGGGTGGGAAAAGGGGGAAAAAGGGGAAAAAAGGATGGGAAAAGGGGGAAAAAGAGCAGGAATTGGGTGAGGCCTTCATGAGGGGAAAAGGGGGAAAAAAGGATGGGGAAAGGGGGAAAAAGGGCAGGAATTGGGTGAGGCTCTCATGAGGGGAAAAAGGGCGGGAATTGGGAATTTTGGGTGCGGTTTTCATGAATTTGGGGAGTTAGGGTTGGAATAAGTTCAGGATTGTTTAGGATAAACCCAAGGGTATTCTGAGCTTCAAATCCAGAGCCCAAGAGCTCCAAATGTTGGGAATTCTGAGCTGGAATGGGCTCAGGACTATTTAGGATAAAACCAAGGATAATTCTGAGCCCCAAATCTGGAACCCAAGCGCTCTGAAGTTTGGGAACAGAGAGCTGGAACATTCAGATTTGGAGAGTTTTCTCATTCCCATCCCATTCCCACCCCATTCCCGAGTTTTTTTCCCAGTTTTTCTGGGCTGGGCACTCACTGCACTGGATGGAGGAGAGTTTGGAGGTGAAGGGGGCGGCGATGCTGGCGTCCCCCAGCTTCACCACTGGCACCTTTTCCTCTTCCAGATCCCTCAGCACCTGGCTCAGACGCTCCTGTGGGATTGGGAATTCCCAAAAAACCCCCAAAATCACCCAGAAAAACGAGCTCTGGATCCACCTGAACCCAGCAGGGAAAGTGCGAGTTTGCGATCTCGGGTGATGGGGTTGGAGGTCCCTTCCCACCTCCAGAATTCCAGGATTTATTCCAAGTTTATCCCAGTTTTCAGGTCCCTCCCAGCCCCCAGAATTCCAATATTTATTCCATGCTTTATGTCCCTTCCTAACTCCAGAATTTATTCCCTGTTTTATATCCCTTCCCACTTCCATAATTCCAGGATTTATTCCATGTTATCCCTTTTCCCACTGAAATTCCCTCTCTTTTTCCCCTTGGAATTCCCTCTTTTTTTTTTCTTTGGAATTACCTCTTTTTTCCCCTGTTGCAATTCCCTCTCTTTTTTCTCCTTTTGCCTTCTGGAATTCCCTTTTTTAATCTCACTGGAATTCCTTCTTCTTTCCCCCTTTTCTCCCCACTGGAATTCCCTTTTTCCCCTTTTCCCCACTACACCCATCCCAGAATTTGGAGAAGATCGTGATCCATCCTCACTCCAGCCACCCTTTGAATCCTTCCCATTCCCCAACAAAAATTCCCAAAAATGAAAATGGAATTCCCTGGGACTCCCACCCTGTGTGCTGCCAGCTGCTCCTCCCTGTGGGCCAGGACTCGGTGCTTGGCTCCTCGGGAGGAGCCTCTGACATTCCCAGCTGGAATTCCGTCCCGGGGCCGGCGCTTCCGATCAGGAACGCGCTCGGGGGCGTTGGGCAGCAGGGCCACCCCTGGAAATGGGGGAGAAAGAAACAAAAACAAATAGAATTCAATGGGGGGGAAAATAGGGGGAAAAGGAGGGAAAAAATGGGAGGAAAATTGGTGGAAAAAATCAGGGAAAAAAAAGAGAAAAATTGGGGAAAAATCGGAGAAAATCAGGGAGGGATCGGAGAAAATCAGGGAAAAATTAGGGGGAAAATCAGGGAGAAATCAAGGAGAAAATCAGAAAAATAAAGGAGAAAATCAGAGAGAAATGAGGGAGAAAGTCAGGGAGAAAATTAGAGAAAAATCATGGGAAAAAAGAGGGGGAAAATCAGGGAAGAAATCAGGGTGAAAAGGGAAAAATCAGAGAAAAGCAAGGAATAAAATGGCAAAAATTAGAGAAAATCAGGGAAAAAAATCAGGAAAAAGGAAGGGAAGTATCAGGGAAGAAAGGGGGGGAAGAAAAGGAAAAATTAGGGGGAAATCAGGGAAAAAGAGGAGGAAGATCAGGGATAAATTAGAGAAAATCTGGGAAAAAAGGAAAATCAAGGAGAAAAACAGGGGGAAATCAGGGAAAAAGATGGGGAAAATCAGAGATAAATTAGAGAAAATCAGGGAAAAAGAGGAGGAAGATCAGGGATAAATTAGAGAAAATCAGGGAAAAACCAGGGAAAAACAGAGGGAAAAGCAGGAGGAAAATAGGAAAAAATGGGGAAAAACAAAGGGAAAAACCAGAAGGAAAACCAAGGAAAAAAACCGTGAAACCCCCCCAGGAAAAGCTGGAATTCCCTCTTAATTCCCATTCCTGGCCCCCCAAAAAAGCAGCTCTCGAAGTTGGGCAGTGCTGGGATTTGGGGGGAATTGTAGGAATTTTGGGAATTTCCTCACCCACATCGGCGTGTTTGAGCGCCCCCACGTCGTTGGTGCCGTCCCCACACATGAGGGTGCAATAGCCCAAACTCTTCAGGGCCGTGATCACAAATTCCTGCCAGAAAAGAAACCCCAAAAAATAAAAATAAATTCGGAAAAGATCCCCAAATCCAGGAATTCCTGAGGTGGGGTCACGGGGATGGGGTGAGGTTGGTGAGAAGGCTCCAAAAATTTGGGAATTCTGGGTTGGATTTTTCGTTTCTGGGTTGTCAAAGGTGTGAAATTCTGGGAATTTGGGGTTGGAAGAGGTTTGGGATTCTTTAGGTTCAAACCAGGGCCATTCCCAAAGCCCCAAATCCTGGGAATTCCCACCCCAAAGATCCCAAATACCCATTCCCAAACCCCCAAATTTCCATTCCCAACCTCCCAAATCCTGAGAATTGCCATCCCAAACACCCCAAATCCTGGGAATTCCCACCCCAAAGACCCCAAATTTCCATTCCCAAACCCCCAAATCCTGGGAACTGCCATCCCGAACACCCCAAATCCTGGGAATTCCCAGCCCAAAGATCCCAAATCCCCATTCTCAAAGCCCCAAATCCTGGGAATTCCCACCCCAAAGACCCCAAATTTCCATTCCCAACCTCCCAAATCCCGGGAATTCCTGTTCCCAACACCCCCCTCACCTTCTGCTTGGGAGCCACCCTGGCGAAGACTCGGATGTGGGGGATGAGCCGGAGCAGCCGATCCCGATCCCGCAGCCGGAGCTGCTCCAGCCCCTCCCCGGTCAGGCACAGCTCGAAGGGATCCGTGAGATCCCGCAGGGAATTTGGGAATGCTGGGAGAGCCACGGAGCCGTCCCGGGACCGCCACTGCCACGGCTGCCCTGTAGGAATGTGGGAATTCTGTGACAATGGGAATTCCAGGGGGGATTCCAGAGGGGATCCACTCCCAACGTTCCCAATCCAGGGGTGAGTGATTCCAACCCGAATCCCCATCACCACTCCCAGCTCCCCAAACCCCTTAAATCCTGGAATCCCAGACCTCCATCCCCCCACATCCCCACCAATCCCGTCATTCCCGGTACCGGGGCGCTCCGGGGGCTGCAGGATCAGGATTTTCTCTTTCTGCAGGAAGTGCAGCTCCCGTGCCACGTGGCAGGCGGTCAGAGGGCTGTCCCCCGTGATCATCACCACCTGCAATTTTGGGAGTTTTCAGCAATTCCCAGAAAAATTCCAGCCCAAATTTAAGGGCTAGGAACCCACCCCCCCCAGATTGATACAGGGAATGTTGCCAAATCCAGAGGGTTTAAATCGGGATTTTCCCGGTTTTCAGATGGGATTTTCCACATTTTCCACCTGGAATTTTCCAGGTTTTCAGGCTTGTGTTTTCCCTATTTTTTATATGGAATTCTCCCTCTTTTCATCCTGGAATTTTCCAGGTTTTCAGCCTTGAATTTCCCTGTTTCCCACCTGGAATTTTCACAGTTTTTAGCCTTGGATTTCCCTCATTTTCCACTTTCAATTTTCCTGGTTTTTAAGTCTGAAATTTACCAGTTTTCAGCCTCCCATTTCCCTAATTTCTGCCTGGAATTTTCCCAGTTTTCAGTCTGGAATTTTCCCAGTTTTCAGCCTTGGATTTTCCCCATTTTACTCTTGGAATTTTCCTGGTTTTCAGCCTGGAACTTCACAATTTTCAGCCTCAGTTACTCTCTGCAAATTTCTGAGTTTTCCACCTGGATTTTCCCAGTTTTCTGCCTGAAATTCCTCCTGTTTCTAGTCTGGAACTTTCCTTGTTTACAGCCTGGAATTTCCCAATTTTCAGACTGAATTTTCCCCTGTTTGCCATTTGGAATTTTCCCCTCTTTTCAGCCTGAAATCTTCCCCATTTTCCACTAGGAATTTTCCAATTTTCAACCTGGAATTTCCCCATTTTCCAACCTGCAAATTCCCAATTTCCCCCTCCCACCCCTCTGGCCATTCCCCTCATTTCCCACTCTCCCCAAAATCTGGGAATTCCCGCAATTCCCGGGGTTTCTCACGCGGTGGGAAGCGCTCTGGATCTCTCGGATCACGGCCTTGGAGTCAGCTTTGAGGGGGGAGGAGACCACGATGAAACCCACAAATCTCAGGTCACATTCCAGGGATTCCCTCTTCATCTCCCGCACCTTTTTCCATGTAAAAATCCTGGATTCAGAATTCCCAAATCCCTTAAAAAGTCAAATCCTTCCTCCCAGCGCTGATTCCTGGATTTGGAGAATCCCTGGAATGAGCTTAATGCTTGTAAAAGGTTGGAGTGATCCCAAATTCCCAAAAGAAAAGGAATTTTCCTTGGAGAAATTCCTTTGGGATGCTCTGGAATGGGAATTTCCTTGGAAAATCTCCCTCAAAACCCGAAATTCCACCCCTAAAAAACCTCTCCTTTTCCCAACCCCTCTCCCAGTGATTCCCAGGCCTGGAATTCCAGGATTTTTCCCGTTTTTTTCACCTGCTGGTGGCTCAGTGCTCCCAGTTCCTTGTAGCCCAGGGCCAGGACCCGTGCGCCCTCGTGGGAGAATTCCCGATGGATCTCGTGGTAGTTGCTGGGACATTGGGATAACTGCAAAAAAAATAAGGAAAACATTCCATGAGCGAGGAATGTGAGGGAATTCCGAAGGGTTTTGGTGGTAAAGTGGGAAAAATGAGGAGATCTGGGGGGAAAGGGAGGCAGGGATTTGGGAGAATCGGGGTGGAATTTCAGGGAATTCGGATTAATTTGGGATAGTTCCATTGGAATTCACAGTTCCCGCTCATTTCCATCTCCCTGATCTCCCAGCATTCCCAGATTCCCATTTTTCCTTGGAACTTGCCCTCACCACAAAGCCTGGGCAGCCGCTTTGAGCTCTTGCCACTCCCAGATCCTATTTTTTTTCGCAGCATGGCCCTGAAATTCTCCCTCACCACAGACTTTGGGGAGCTCAAACATTCTCAAATCCCCATTTTTTCCTGGAATTTCCCTCACAAGCTCTGGGCTCATTTTTTCATGGAATTTCACCTCACCACAGGCTCTGGGCCTGTTCTGCCCCTCAGCGCAGAGCAGCCATTTTGAGCTCCCAGCATTCCCAAATTCCCATTTTTCCCCCATTTTTTCCCAGAATTTCCCCCCTCACCACGGCCTGCAGAGTCTTGGGAGCATTCCCAGATTCCCAAATCCCAATTTTTCCCTGGAATTTCCCTTTACCATGAGCTCTGAGGCAATTTTTCCCCTCACCACAGGCTTTGGGCCTGCTCTTCCCCTCAGCGCAGAGCGGCCATTTTGAGTTCCCAGCATTCCCAAATTCCCGTTTTTCCCCCCTTTTTTCCCGGAATTTCCCCCCCTCACCATGGCGTGCAGGGTCTCGGGAGCGCCCTTGACGGCCGCCAGGTATCGGATTTCTCCAGAGGCGTTTTCCAGGGAAGCCAACACCGCCATTCTCTTCAGGGCACTGGAGAAATGAAAGCGCTGGTGAATTCTCATTCCCGGAGTTTTTAGACTCCTCGGGAAAACTTTCTCATCTGGAAACAAAGGAAATCAGGAAATCCTGAAAGGAGGTGCTGGGAGGGAAAAGGAATTGGGAATGAGGGGGAAAAAAACCTGGGAATTGGGGGGTGGTTTGAGGGGGATTCGGGTGGGAATTGTGGAGAATTCAGAGATTTAGAGGATTTGAGGGAATTCTGGATCATTCACGTGGAATTGGGGATAATTTAAGTCGAATTAATGGGAATTCAAGATGATTAAAGTGGAATTCAAGGGGATTGTTGTGAGGGTTTTGTGGCATTTCGGTGGAATTTTTCGGTGAGGTTTTCACGGGGTTTTGCTAAGATTTTTAATGGAATTCTGTGAGGATTTTATGAGAATTTTTTGTGGTGTTCTGTGAGGATTTTCTTTTGATTTTCTGTAGGGATTTTGGGAGATTTTCTGAGAGTTTTGTGAGGATTTTGTGGGATTATTGGTGGGGGTTTTGTGAGGATTTTGTGGAATTTTTGTGGAACAATTTTATGGAATTTTCTGTGAGGGTTTAGTGGAATTTTTTTTAGATTTTGTGAGGGTTCTGTGGGATTGTTATGAAAGGATTTTGGGGCATTTTTTGCGGAGTCATTTTGTGGAATTTTCTGTGAGGATTTAGTGGAATTTTTTCGAGGATTTTGTGAGGGCTTGTGGGACGTTTATGGAAGGATTTTGCTGGAATTTTTACGGAACGATTTTGTGGGAATTTTTGCGGAATGATTTTGTGCAATTTCTTTTCAGCGAGGATTTCTTGTCAGCGTTTTCCCGAGCTTTTCGCACCCGAAACCCCTCAAAACACCACGGAAAAATTCCAGAAAACAATTCCAAGAAAAATTCCAGGAAAAAATTCAGGATTTACCTTTGGTCAGTGTCCAATCCACGGCTGTCAGCATGGCTTTTTCCAGAGGATCTCCCACGATTGTCCCGTCCTCCAGCTGCACCAGGGAATGGCAGCAGGCGATGGCCCGGTGAGTTTCCACTGGAATTTCTGACACTGGCATCACTTCCTTGCCTTCCCTGAGGGAAAAATTGGGAATTTTGGGATCAACCCCAAAAAGAGGTTTGCAGGAAATTGAGGTGCGGAAAAACAAAAAATCGGGTGAAATAGTTAAAATTGCAAGAAAAAAGGCACAAAACGCGCTGTAAAATGTCCAAAAAATCCCATAAATCCCATAAAAATCCGACCAATAATGCCATAAAGTTTCATAAAAATTCCACCAAAAATTCTCACTAAAAATGCCATAAAAATCCAAGAAATCCTCATCAAAAATCCCACCAAAAATCCTCACAAAATCTCCAAAACATCCTGGCAAAATTCCCAAAAAATTTTTACAAAAAAAATCCCATGATTTTGCAGGGATTTTGTCTGAGAATTTTTTGACGATTTTGTCAGATTTTTGTGAAGACTTTGTAAAAATTTTGTGAGAATTTTGGGGGATTTTTTGTGAGGATTTTTAGGGATTTTTTTTTTGAGTTTTTGTGGGAAATTTTGTGGGATTTTTATAAAGATTTTGTGGGAATTTTTTTTGGGAGAAATTTGTGACAGTTTTGTGGAATTTTTGTGAGAATTTTGTGGGGGTTTTTGGGGAGAATTTGGTGGAACTTTTGTGAAGAATTTGGGAGGATTTTCTGGGAATTTTTTGAGGCTTTTCTGAGAATTTTGTGAGGATTTTTTGCCGCAGTTTGCAATTATTATTTTTATTTTCCCACAGAATTTCACGCAGATTTTTCTGACAACTCCGTGCGATTTTCACGGGGATTTTTTCCCAAAGAAAAATCTCAAAAATCCCATTTAAAAGCTCCCAAAAATCCGATTAAAACCACCAAAAAAATCCCAATAAAAGCCCCAAAGGTCGCAATCTCACCCCGTGCTGGGGCTTTTTTCCCAGCTGGAATTGCTGGGATTTTTGGGACCCACCTGAGCCCGGCCACCCCTCGCACCACCAGGTGGTCGCTGGTCAAGGTCCCGGTCTTGTCGAAGCAGCAAACCTGGACCTTCCCCGCGAACGGGATCCGGAATGGCTCCGTGCAGTACACGTCTGCAAAAAGGCAGTTTTGGGGGGGGAAATTGGGGATTTCTGAGGAGAAAAAAATCGGGAATTTTGGGAAAAATAGGAGAAAAAAACTGGGGATTTGCAAGGGAAAAATTGGGGATTTTTAAGGGAAAAACTGCAGATTTTGGGGGAAAAACGAATTTTTCAGGAAAAAAAATTGGGGTTTTTGAGGGAAAGATTGGGGATTTGAGGGGAAAAATTGGGGATTTTAGGGAGGAAATAGGAGAAAAAAATGGGGTTTCGGGGGGAAAATTAGGGATTTTTACGGGAAAAATTGGGGATTCTTTTGGGAAAAACTGGAGATTTTAGAGGACAAATAGGAATTTTTGGGTAAAAATTGGGGATTTTTTTAGGGGGAAAAACTGGGGATTTTAGGGGGAAATATTGGGGATTTTGGGGGGAAAAATTGGGAATTTTTGGGGGAAATATTGGGGATTTTTTAGGAGAAAATACTGGGGTTTTGTGGGGAAAATTGGGGATTTTGGGAAGAAAAACTGGGAAGTTTTGGGGGGAAACTGAAGATTTTAGGGGGAAAAATAGGGTTTTTTTAGGAGAAAAAATTAGGATTTTGGGGGAAAATTGGGAATTTTGGGAGGGAAATATGGGAATTTTTAGGGGAAAAAATCAGGAATTTATGGGGAAAAGAGCAGGGATGTCGGGGGGAAAAATTGGGAATTCTCTCAAAAAAACCCACCCCTAACCTCCCCTAAAAATCCTCCAATATCCCGACAAAAATCCCCTCAAAAACTGCCACAAAAATCCCAAGAAATGCCTAAAAATCCTCCAGTAGTCCCCAAATAAATTCCCCCAAATCCCCCCCAAAATGCCGAAAAAATGTCCCAAAATCCAAACATAAATCTCAAAAAAATCCCCACAAAAATCCCCAAAAAATCCCCTAAAAATCCACCAAAAATACAAAAGAACCCCTTCCAAAAATGCAAAAAAAAAAAAACAGCCAAAAATACGCAAAAAAAGTAAAAATCCCCCGAAAATCCCCTAAAAATACCCAAAAAACCCCATAAAAATCCACCAAAAATACTAAAAAACCAGTCCAAAAATGCTGCAAAAATACCCAAGAAGTGAAAAAAAATCCCCTAAAAATGCCCAAAAAATCCCCTTAAAACACCTGAAAAATCTCCTAAAAATCCCTGAAAAATAAAAAAAAAAAACAAACCAAAATCCTCAACAAATCTCCCAAACCCCCCCTTTCCCCCTCCCCTTTGATTCCGGGGAGAATTCCCGAATTTTCCCTCGAATCTGGGGAATCTCACAGAGCTTGGCCAGGGCGATGAGGGAGGTGTTGACGGCCAGGGAGAGCTCGATGGGCAGCTCGGGGGGCACCACGGACGTCAGGATCAGGGCACACTCCAGGAACAGGCGGTATTGGCTCCTCCTCGGGTCCTTGGTGCCTGGGAAAGGGGAAAAAAAAAAAAATCGCATTGAAACCAGAACAAAAACGTGACAAAAATGGCATTAAAATGGGATTAAAATGGGAGAAAAATGAAGTAAAAATGAAATAAAACCAGAAAAAAAATGGAGTAGAAATGGAATAAAAAAAGAGAATACAATGAAACAAAAACGAGATAAAAACAGGGTAAAAACGATATTAAAAGAGGATAAAAGTGAAATAAAAATAGGATTAAAACAGAATAAAAACGGGATAAAAACAGGATACAAACAATACAAAAACAGAATATAAACGGTATTAAAAGAAAACAAAAATGGGATTAAAAAGGGATAAAAACCAGGATAAAAACTGATCAAAACCACAATAAAAATGCGATAAAACCAGAATGAAAACAAGATAAAAATAAAATAAACACGGGACAAAATCAGTTCTTGCTTCTCCATCCCCCCCAAAAGCTTTGGGAATCCTCCCAGACCCTCCTGGAACTCCCAGAATTCCCACCCTGGATCCAGACGTAGGCGGCGGCGGCCACGGCGAAGACGAGGAGGAAGAGGATGAAGATGAAGGTCTCCAGGTTGTTGGCCGTGACCCTTTTCACCCCGAACAGGATGGTCCTGAGCAGCTTCCCCTGGGAAACAGGGAAAAGTCCAGAAAATTCCATGGAATTCCGGAAAAACTCCATAAAAATCTCACGGGATTCTCTAAAAATGCCACAGAATTCCATAAAAAAAAAAATCCATAAAAATCCCAAAGACCTCTGAAAAAACCCTATGGAATTCCACAAAAATTCCAAGGAATTCCTTCCAAATCCTTCCCATTCCCGAGGTTTCCTTGCCTCCCTCCATTCCCGGGAATTTTGGGGAATTGCTGGGAATTCTGGGCTCACCTGGGCTGTGTTGAAGCCAGTGCGGAGGGCGAACGCCAAACATCCGTTATCCACGGCTGGGGGAGGGAAAAATTCCATGAATTCCTTGGAAAAATTCCGGAATTCCCAAGGAATTCCAGGTGGGAAATATCCCAGGAAATCCCTGGTGAAATCCCAGGAAATATTCCAGGAAATCCCGAGAGAATTGCAGGGAATTTGGGGATTCTAGGGTGGGATTTTTGGGCATGTTGGGTTGGGAATTCCTGGGAATTTGGGAATTCTGGGCTGGGAATCTGGGAATTTTGGGCTGCGAATTTGGGATTCCAGGGTGGGAATTCCAAGGGTAAAAATTTTGGGATTTTTGGGATAGGAATTTTTGGGATTTTTGTGCTCCCCACTCACGCCTGAGCCCGGCTGAGGCTCTGTGTGGGGGCAGGTGCTGGGATTTGGGAATTCAGGTATTTTTTTGAATTTTGGGATTTTTGTGCTCCACTCACGCCGCAGCCCCGCAGAGGCCCTGTGGGGCGGGATGTGCTGGGATTTTTGGGGTTTCTGGGGTCGGAATTTTGGGGTTTTTGGGATGCAGACTCACGCCGCAGCCCCGCAGAGGCCCTGTGGGGCGGGATGTGCTGCACCACGCGCGTGCCCCCGAACAGAACGTGCAGCCGCCCGTCCTGGCTCAGCTGCAGCGGCCGCTCGGGGCTCAGCCCCTCCACCGGCTCCTGGGGGAGACTGGGAGTGAGCAACACAATTCCCAGCACAATTCCCAACACAACTCCCAGCACAACATTCCCAGCACAACTCCCAACACCAAATTCCCAGCACAACATTCCCAGCACAACATTCCCAACACAACTCCCAGCACAACATTCCCAACACAACTCCTACTTTGTCCCTCATTTTTCCCATTTTCCCCCCAATTTTCCCCATTTTTCTCCCCATTTTCCCCCATGTTTCCCCCCAAACCTTCATCTGGGGCACGGACTCCCCGGTCAGCATCGCCTCGTCCACCACGCAGCGCCCCCGCAGCAGCAGGAGGTCACAGGGCACCAAATTCTCCTGGGGGGAGCGACCTGGGGGGGCCAAAATTCCCAAAATTTTCCCAAATTCCCAAAAATCCCCAGAATTCCCAAAAATCCCCAGTCGAAAATCTCAATTTTCCCGCTTTCCCCACTCCAAAATAAAATCTCAATTTTTGGGTTTTTCCCCACCCGTTTTTCTCGCCTTGGAGCCATAAAAAAACGGTTTTGGGATGGACAAATTTGGGAAAATTCTGGAAATTTTCAAATTTCATTGAATTCCAACAAAAACGAGAGGGAAAATTCCAATTTTTGACAGGATTGTTCCCCAACAAAATTCCCATTTTGGGGAATTTTTCCATTAAAAAATCCCATATTTCAGTTTTCCCATGGAAATCCCCATTGGAAATTCCCATTTTAAAGGAAATTTTCCATGAAAATTCCCATTTTTAGGACATTTTCCCACAAATATTGTCATTTTTAGCAATTTTTTTCCAAAAAAAATCCCGTATTTAGTATTTTTTTCTCCTAAAAATTCTGATTTTTCGGACATTTTATAAACGAAAATTCTCATTTTTAGGACATCTTCCCACATTTTTTCCCATTTTTAGCAATTTTTTCCCCAAAAATCCACATTTTTGGGACATTTTCTCAACAGAAATTCCCAGTTATTGGCTGTTTTTCACAGATATTCCCCTTTCTAGGATTTTTTCTCCCAGAAAATTCCCATTTTTTGGGATTTTTCCTAGAAAATTCCCGTTTTTTTACCGATGGAAACGACGTCCCCAGCCACGATTTCATCGCTGGGAATCGGGCGCCACTTCCGGTTCCTGTACACCTGAAATTCCCCAAAAAATTCCCCAATTTTGGGTGAAAATCAGCAGGAAAAGGGACAAAAAATGACCCCAGACCCCAAAATTCCCAATTTTCAGAGAAAAAGAAAAAAAAAACGCAAACAAAAAATCCAAATTTTGGGATAAAAATCAATGAAAAAATGATGGGGAAAGGAACAAAAAAAATTCTCAAAAATCCAAATTTTGGGATAAAATCTAATTTTTTGGAATAAAACCAGAGGGAAAAGGGACAAAAAACCCCAAAATTCAAATTTTGGGATAAAATTCCATTTTTGGGGATAAAATCAGTGGGAAAAGAGACATAAAAAACCCCTAAAAATCCCAATTTTGGGGCAAAATCAGTGAAACAAACCATGGAAAAAAAAAAAAAAAAAGAAAAAAATGATCCAATCATCCCCCCAAAATCCTCAAACCCCCAAAATTCCACAAAAAACCCATTCCTTCGGATAGAACTCAATGGAAAAAAAAAAAAAAAAAACCAGAAAAAAATGAAAATAAAAAGCAAAAAAACCCCCCAGAATCCCAATTTTGGGGCTAAAAGCGCCAAAGCCCCGAATTATAAAACTGGAGCATTCCCAGAATTCCCGTTTTTTCACCTGGATCATGAAGGGTTTGTTGCCCATTTTCCGGATTTCCGAGAGGTTCCGGAGCTGCTGCTGCACGAGGGAGGCCTCGAAGGCCACGAGCATGGAGAGGGTGAACACGCTGTAGTACCAGAACTCATCCAGGCACCACAGGGCCACGCAGAAAACCTGGAAAAATCCACAGGAATTCCAGGAATTCCCAAAGGGGAGCTCAAGGGTTCAGGGAGGGAAAAGAGAAAATGGTGGAACAGGAAGGAGAGAAGGGAAAATGGCGGCGGGAAAATCCTCAGGGATTGGAATGGGACTGAAATTCCAGCCAAGAATTCCCGAAATTCCAGAGGAAAAGGATCCAAAATTAGTCCTGAAATTCCAGGAAAAAAGGGACCAGAATTGCCCCAGTCTGGCCCAGAATTCCCGAGGTGCCCTGAGCATGGAGAGGGTGAACACGCTGCAGTACAGAGAATTCATCCAGGCACCACAGGGCCATGCAGAAAACCCGGAAAAATCCATCCCAGAAAGTTGGGAATTCCGGGAACTCTGGGAATTCCGGGATTTTGGGAAGCGTTCATGGCGGGGAAAGGGGAAATTCCAGGAAAAACGGGACCAGAATTGTCCCAATCCAGCCCAGAATTCCCCAAATCCCATAGGAAAAGGGATCCAAATTTTCCCAACCCAGCCCAGAATTCCTGAGACTTTTCCTTGGCTTTATTCCCAATTTTTAGCAGATTTGGGGATTTTTCCCAGATTATTCTTTTCCCTAAATTTTGGGAATTTTTCCCGATTTTTACCTGGAAAACGAAGAACGGCGCCGTGGCTCTTTCCTTGAAAAGCTCCAGGAATTCTGGCACCACCATTTCCGCCCTGGAAAAAGGAAAATCCTTGGAAAATCCTTGGAATAAACAAACACTGGAAAATCCTTGGAAAATTCTGTGAAAAGCCTTGAAAAATTTCGGGAAAATTCCAGGAAAATCCTTGGAAAAATCCCTGGAAAATCTTTGGGAAAACCCTGGGAAAATTCCAGGGAAAATCCCAAGAAAATTCAGGGAATATCCGTGAAAAATCCCTGGGAAATCCTGGAAAAATTCCAGGAAAAATCTCTGGGAAAATCCCAGAAAAATCCTTGTGAAATTATTGTGAAAATCCTTGGGAAAATTTTTGGGACTATTTTCCCAGAACATTTTAAGCATTTTTCCTAAAATATTTGAAATATTTTAGGAATATTTTCCCAGAATCTTTGGAAATATTTTCCCAGAATTTTTTGGAATATTTTCCCAAAATCCTTTCCCATTTTTTCCTGGAATATCCCAACATTTTCCCAGAATATTTTGACTTTTTTCCCAAATTTTTTCCCCCAAAATATTCCAGAAAAAACTCACTTGTTATTCCCGAATTTCCTCTCAGCTTCCCGGATTTCCTGCTCCTCCTGGAATCCTCTGGAATGCTGGTAAAATCCCAAGGGATGTTCCACAGGGAAAGCCACAGGCAGGAATTGTTTTTTTCCATGGATTTCGTAGGAATATTTGATTTTCTGGAATTCGAAGCTCAGAGCTTCCTGTCCATCCTCACCCTGCAAAAAAAGAAAAAAAAAAAAATCAAATTTCACATTCCTGGAAAAAAATTCCAGCCTGGATGGGGTGAAAATCCTGGAATTCCCAAGTTTTGCTGGGAAAAAAATCTCAAAATTCTGAAGTTTTCATGGAGAAAAATCCCAAAATTCCAATGTTTTCCTGAATGGTTTTGCCTGAAATTCCCGAATTTCTTTCCCATTAATTGGATTTTTAGGGATGAATTCAATGGAATTCCTGGATTTTTCCCCATTTCCATGGATAAATCCCATCAGAATTCCCAGATTTTTCCCCATTAACTGGATTTTAAGGGAAAAATCCCATCAGAATTCCCAATTTTCCCTCACCTGCTCCCTGTGGATTGGCACCAGCTCCACGGAGCCGTTGTTGGGGGTTGGCACCACCTTGGCCAGGGTGGCTTTTTGGGGACAGGGCTCCTGGGGAAAAACAGCAGCAAAACCCTTCCAAAATCACATTTTTAACTCCTTAAAATCCCATTTTTTATTACTCTAAAATATCATTTTTTGCCCCTTTAAAATCCCACATTTATACCTTGAAAATCTCAAATTTTATCACTTAAAACCCTATTTTTATCCCTCAAAAATCCAATTTTATATCTCTTTAAAATCTCATTTTATACCTCTTTAAAATCCCATTTTATATCCCTTTAAAATCCAATTTTATCCCCTTCTAAATTCCCATTTTTTATCCCTTTATTATCCCACATTTATACCTTAAAAATCCCAAATTTTACCTCTTAGATTCCCACTTTTTATCCTTTTAATATCCCGTTTTATCCCTTTAAAACTCCATTTTTCATCCCATTAAAATCCCATTTTATATCCCCTTAAAATCCCATTTAATCCCTTTAAAATCTCATTTTATATCCATTTAAAATTCCATTTTTATATCCCCTTAAAATCCCATTTCTATCCCTTCAAAACGCCATTTTTATTCCTTAAAAATCCCAAATTTCACACCTTGAACATTCCACATTCCCCACTTTTAATATCCCACACTTTGTATCTTTAACGTGCCAGATTTTTATATTTAATATCCCATATCTTTATAATTAATTCTTCCTTGTACGATTAATATCTCACATCTTTCACAATTAATATTCCAATACTTAATAACCCCAAAAAATTAATTACTGACATTCACTATTATATATTTAATAAATTAACACCCCAAACCCTCCTCAGCCCCAAATCCTCTTTAAACCCCAAATCCCCCCTCAGACCCCAAACGTCCCTCACATCCCAAATCTTCTTTAAACCTAAAATTCTCCTCAAATCCCCCTCGGATCCCAAATCCCCCTCAGCCCTTAAATCCTCCTCAAATCCCAAACTCCTCTCAGCCCCAAATTCCCCCTCAGACCCCAAACCCCCCTCACACCCCGATCCCTTTCCCGGGCTCACCCTGACGCAGCTGAGGGCGCACTCGGCGTGCACGGACCAGAGCCCGGCCAGCGCCGTCAGCAGCTGCAGCGCCGCGATGGCGCCGAGTGCCAACAACGCCGCTTCGGGCGGCCCCGCTGCCTCCGCCGGCCCCCACAGGCGCGGCCCCCACAGCCATAACCAAGCCGGGTAGAGACCGGCGGCGAAGGGCAGCACGGTACCGCGGAGCAGCCGCGGCCGCCGGCGGTAAAGCGTCACCGACGAGACCAGCTCGTCCTCAGGGGCCGCCACGGCCGCCGCCATTTTCCCTCCGCCCTCAGAGCGCCGCTTCCGCTTTCGCTTTGGCTACTGCGCATACACCGAACCCGCGGTTTCCCGCTTCGGAGTTTGCGCATGCGCAGAGCGAGGGAGTGGCGGAAGTCAGGAGGTGGAGGAGAAAGAGGCGCCATGTGAGTGAGGGGTGGTGGGGCCGGGCCGTGTCCCCTGATGTCCCCTCCGTGTCCCTCGGTTCTGATCCCCAAGGTGCCCTCGGTGTCCCCCCGGCCCAGCCTCTTATGTCCCTTCGGTGTCCCCCCGGTCCAGCCCCTCATGTCCCCTCAGTGTCCCCCAGTTCTTACCTCAGTGTCCCCTCAGTGTCCCCTCAGTCCAGCCCCTCATGTCCCCTCGGTGTCCCCCGGTTGTGACCCTCGGTGTCCCCCCGTATCCCCCGGTCCTGCCCCCGCTGCTGTCCCCACTGTCGCGATAGTGTCGCTGTCGCTGTCGCAGGGAGGCGCTGGCTGTCACCGCCCAGCTCTGCGGGCCGGAGCTGGAGCGCTACGGGCGCTGCGTGGCCGCGAGTCCCGGGAGCTGGCACCGAGATTGTCACCAACTGTCCCTGAGTGTCACCGAGTGCGCCTCCAACCAGTGAGTGACACAAACTGGGAGCACTGGGATTGTCACTGAGTGTCCCTGATATTTTCCCAATATTTTCCCAATTTATTCCCCATTTTTTCCCAATGTATTCCTAATTTAATCCTGATTTTTCCCCATTTCTTCCCGATTTTTCCCCAATTTATTCCAAATTTTTTCCCAATTCCCCCCATTTTTCCCGATTTTACCCCATAATTTCCCCTATTTTTCCCCAATTTCCCCCGATATTTCCTCATTTTTCCCCTGATTTTTTCCCCAATTTTTATCCGATTTTCCCCCAATTTTCCCCCCAATTTTCCCCACTTTTTCCAGCCCCCTGGTGCGCCGGATCCGCCGCGATTGTTCCGAATCTTTCGGCGCCTTCGAGCGCTGCCTGCGGGACCGACCCCGGGACACGGCCCAGTGCCAGCCCCACGTCACCAAATTCCTGCTCTGTGCCCAAAATGTCACCTCAGGAGCCACCCCCGCTGCCACCCCAGGTGCCAACCCCACAGGTGAGCCAAAACTGTGGGATAAAAATGGGAATAAAACCCCCAAAATTGTGCTCAAAATGGCACCAAATTACTTTTTTTTTTTAAATGGAAAAAATAGGGAAAAAAAGGAGTTTTTGGAAAAAAAAAAAAATGAGAAAATTTTGGATCAGAATTCCCTAAAGTTCCACATTTTTTTTCCCTTGGAAAAGGTGGGAAAAAAAAGGAAATTTGGGATGGAATTTTGGGGATTTTTTTTCCCTGGGAAAAAAAAGAATTGGGATAAATATTGGAAATTTTTTTCCTGGAAAAAAAAAAATTGGGATGGAATTTTGAGGTTCCACCACCTCCCCCCAAAAAAAAATTTTGGGAAGGAATTTTGGGATAAAAACGTGAATTTTAAATGAATTTTTTTTTTTCCCCTCCCCAGAGAATCCCTGGAATTAAAACACCGGGAAAACCTCGGAGAATTCCAGAATCTGCTCCCAAATCCTTGGAATTTCCCTTCTGGAAAAGGAGCTTGGATCCCAAATTTCCAGGATTTTTTCCCAAAAATCAGAGGAAGAAATAAAAAATTCCAGTGGGGATTGTCGGGATGGGACTCAAAATTTGGGTTTTTTTCTTCCTTTTATGCCCAATTTTTCCTCTTTTATTCCCATTTTTTTCCTCTTTCATTCCAAATTTTCCCTCATTTTTTTCCCACTTTTTCTCTCTTTTTTCTCCCCCTTTTTCCCAAATTTTCCCCCCTCTTTTAATTCCCAAATTTTCCCTTTTTTTCCCTTTTTTCCCTCTTTTTTCCCCACTTTTTCTTGGCTCCCTCCCATTTTTATTTATTTATTTATTTGTTTGTTTGTTTGGAATTATTCTAAGATTCTGGAAAAAAACCCCAAAACCTGGGAATTCCCAGGAATTCCGATCCCACCCTCCCAAAATCCCCAAATCCCCCCAAATTTTTCTTTTTCTTTTTCTTTTTTGTTTGTTTTGTTTTGTTTTGTTTTGTTTTGTTTATTTCCTCCCAAAATTCCCAAAAATCATCACGGGAGCAGAGGGAAAATCCCAAATTTTCAGGATTCCTGGGATTGGGATTTTGGGAATTTTCAGGATTGCCAGGGTTGGTATTTTTAGGATTCCAATGTTTTGGGATTTTTGGGATTCCTGGGACTGGAATTTTTGGGATTCCCAGGATTGGAATTTTTAGGATTCTGGGGATTGGGATTTTGGGGGTTTCAGGATTCCTGGGATTTTTGGGATTGGAATTTTGAGGATTCCCAGGATTCCCGAGCTTGGAATTTTGGGGATTCCTGGGATTGGGATTTTTTTTGGATTCCCAGGATTGGAATTTTTGGGATTTCTGGGATTCTCAGGATTTTGGGAATTCCCAGGATATCAGGAGGTGAAGTAGAAGCTCTGCATGGAGTAGAGACACTCCATGGGATTCCCAGGCTCAGGAATTTTGGGAAGTCCAGGAATTCTGGGGTTCAGCCACTCCAGGAGATTCCAAGGTTTTGGAATTCCAGGAAATTCCGGGATAAGATGTCGGGAATTCTCCAGCTCCTCTCCCAAGGATCCCAACTCCTGGAAAACTCCCTCAGAGTCTGGGAAAAGCAGGAAAAGTTGGGGAAAAACTGGGAAAAATGGGGGGGAAATGTGAAAAAATTTTGAAAAATGGGAGAAAATGGTGGGGAATGGGAGAATTTGGAGAAAAACAGGAAAAATCCTTGAATAAATGGGAGATTTTGGGGGAAAATGGGAGAAAATTAAGGGAAAATGGGATAAAATAGGGAAAAATCCAGGAGAACGGGAGAATTTGGGAAAAAATCCGGGAAAAAAGGGAAAAGATCTGGGAAAAATGGGGGGGGAAATGGGAGAATTTGGGGGGGGAAATGGGATTGGAACGGGAGAAAAGTGGGAAAAAAGCGGGATTGGATCTGGGGAGAGTCTGGGATGGGAGTGGGGAAAAAAACGGGAAAAGAGTGGGATGGGAGTGGGAGAAAAGCGGGAATGGAACGGGGAAAAAACCGGGAAGAGGGAAAAATTTGTGAAAATTCAGAAAAATTTAGAAAAAAAATTAGAAGAAAATCCAAGAAAATTCAGAAAGGAATCAGAAAAAAAATCTGGGAAAATTCATGAAAAAATTGTGAAAAATTCCTGAAAATTCAGGAAAATTTTGTGAAAAAAATCTGAGAAAATGAACACGGAAAATCTTGGAAAATTTGTGAAAAATTCCTGAAAATTCAGGAAAAAATTCAGAAAAAAAAAGTCAGAAAAGTTCTGGGAAAAATCTGAGAAAATTCAGAAAAAAAATCGGGGAAAAAAAAATCTGAGAACATTCAGGGAAAATTCAGAAAAAATCTGGGAAAATTCAGGAAAAAAATCAGAAAAAATTCTGGGAAAATTCAGGAAAAAAATCAGAAAAATTCTGGGGAAATTCAGAAAAAAAACAGAAGAAATCTGAGAAAATTCAGAAAAAAAATCAGAAAAAAATTCTGGGAAAATTCAGGAAAAATTCAGAAAAAAATAACGAAAAATCTGGGAAAAATCAGAAAAAAACCTCAGAAAAATCCTGGAAAATCCCAAATTTGACCAACCCAGATCTTTTATTATTTACATTATTTTATTGCATTTTTATTTTGGTGCCAGGGGTCTCTCACAAATGAAGAAGCACTCCAAGGTGCAGTGCACGTCATTCCATTGGCCCCAGGTCCACAGGTGAGCACAATCCTCGTTTCTGCCGCTGTCGTTGGGCTCCCCCTCCCGCCAAAACCTGGGGAAAAATCGGGAATTCGGGATCAAGCAACGTTCCCCCAAAAATTCCCGGTTTTTTAAGGGGGGTTTGGGGAAATTCCTGAAAAAATCGGATTTTTTTTCAGGGGAAATTCAATAAAAAACTTGATTTTTGGGGGATTTTTGCGGGAAAATTCCCAAAAAAGTCCCATTTCTTAAAGGGAAGATTTAAAAAAAAAATTAATTTTTGGGAGGGAAAATTCTGAAAAGAATCGGATTTTTTTTAAGGGAAGATTCGATAAAATAATTGATTTTTTGGGGAGGAAAATTCCTAAGAAATTCGGATTTTGGAGTGAAATCCTGGGATTTTGGGGCAGAATTTCAGCATTTTGGGAGGAATTTCGAGGTGGAATCCCAGGATTTTGGGGCAGAATTTTGGGATTTCGACGTGATTTTGAGACAAAATTTTGGGATTTTGGGGGAATCCCAGGATTTTGTGGCAGAATTTTAGGATTTTGAGGTGAAATTCGAGATTTTGAGGCAGAATTTCAGCATTTTGGGGCAGAATTTAGGGATTTTGAGGTGGAATTTCGGGATCTTGAGGTGGAATTTTAGGGATTTTGAGATGAATGCCAGGATTTTGTGGCGGAATTTTGAGATTTTGGGGTGGATTTGGGGCTTTGGGGCTCACGTGAAGGTGGATTTGTAGTCGGTGCCATCGACCCATTCCCAGTTTCCCTCGGAATTCTGATCCGTGAGGCCGATCCAGAATCGCTCGTTCCGGGTTCGCGACATCAGGAATTGCTGCAGCCCCAAATTCCGATGTGGGATTTGGGAAAATTGGGAGTATTTTGGGATAATTGGGATAATCAGGATTGGGATCGTTGGGATCATTAAGATCATTGGGATTTGGGATCAAGATCGTTGGGATTTGGGCTCAGGATTTGGGATTTGGGATTTGAACTCAGGAACAGGATTTGGGATTTTGTCTCAGGATTAGGATTTAGTCTCGGCATTAAACTCACCTGCTCAGCGAAGCCGCCCACCACGGCTTGGGAATTCCCTTTGGGATTGGGGCTCAGGATCAGGATTTAGACGCAGAATTTGGGATTTAGTCTCAGGATTAGGATTTAGTCTCGGGGTTAAACTCACCTGCTCAGCGAAGCCGCCCACCACGGCGAGCTGCGCCCGGCGCTCCCGGCACTGCTCCCGCGCCCGCTCCCAGCTCAGCCGCGCCAGCGAGAAATAATAACAGTGCCCGGAGAAATATTCCCATTCCGGGGAATCCGCCCCGCACGGGAACACTGGGAAAGGAAATCCTGGCATTATTCGGGAATTTGATCCAGGAAAAATCCGACGACTTCTGGGGTTTTGGCACTTTTTTTCCCCGAAAAAATGGCCCAAAAATTCAATTTTTTAGGGAATTTTTTCCCCCCCAAAATCCATTTTTTTACAGATTTTTCTGCCTCAAATATTAATTTATTTGGGATGGTTTTTTCCCTCTGGAATTGCAAAATTGATGTTTTCTTCCTATTAAAAATTGAATTTTTGGGAATTTGATCCGGGAAAAATCCGACAAATTGCAAGATTTTGGCGTTTTTTTCCCCAAAAAGATCGCCCAAAATTTCAATTTTTGGGGTGATTTTTCGCCCCAGAATTGGCCGAATTCATGGGTTTTTTTCCCCCATTAAAAGTTGAATTTTTGGGAATTTTATCTGGGAATTTTATTCCGGGAAAAATCCACAGAATTTTGGGGTTTTGGCGCTTTTTTCCCCAAAAAATGACCCAAAAATTCGACTTTTAAAGGATTTTTCCCCCCCAAAAATTAATTTTTTAAAGGATTTTCTCTCCCAAAACTTAATTTTTTAGAGATTTTTCCACCTCAAAATTAATTTTTAAAAAGATTTTTTCCCTCCGGAATTGGCTGAAATGGGAGGTTTTATCCATTAAAAGGTGAATATTTAGGAATTTTATTTGGAAATGTGGGAATTTTATTTCAGGAAAAATCTCCTGAATTTTGGGGTTTTGGTGCTTTTTTCCCGGAAAAATTCGACTTTTTAGGTATTCTTTTCTCTCCAAAAAATTCATTTTTAAGAGAATTTTCTGCCTCGAATATTCATTTCTTTAGGGAATTTTTTCCTCTCTAGAATTGGCAAAATTGAGAGATTTTTCCTAATAAAAGTTAAATTTCTGAGAATTTTGTGCGGGAAAAATCCGCAGAATTTTTGGCTTTTGGAACTTTTTTCCCCCCAAAAATGAGCCAAAAATTCGATTTTTTAGGGCTTTTCCCCCCCTTCACATATTAATTTTTTTAGAAATTTTGTCACCCAGAATTTGCCCAGTTTTTTTTTTTTTCCTATTAAAAGTCGGGTTTTTTGGATTTTATCCAGGGAAAACCACCCAAATTTGGAAAATTTGGAATTTTTTCTTTTCAAAAAATGACCCAAATTTTGGGATATGGGGATTTTTTTTTTTTTTTTTTAGTGTCAAAAATGGCCCAAAAATGATTTTTAAAAAAAAATTTTATCCAGCAATTTGGGAATGTTGGGAATTTGGATTTTTTTTCCCAAAAAAATCCACAAAAAATTTGAGAATCTTGAGTTTTTTTCCCAAATAATCCAGCAAAAAATTGGTAATTTGCGATTTTTAGCCCCAAAAATGCCGCAGATTTTGGAATTTGGGAATTTTCTCACCCACGTTTTGGGATATTGGGAATATCCAGAGGGAAAAAAATTTGGGACTTACGGAAGGAATCCCAGTCGGAAGAATTCTGCTCCCGGGGCTCCTGGTGGAGTTTGGAGGAAATGGAGGAAACTGGAAGGGAAATAAATGGGAAAAAATTCCTGAAAAACTGGAATTTTGGGATTGGGTTGGGATGAGGAGGAGAGAAATTTGGGAATTTTGGAATTCAGGGATTTGGGAATTTGGGAAATTTGGGAAATGTGGGAAATGTGGGAATTCAGGGATTTGGGAATGAGGGAATTCGGGAATTTGGGAATTCAGGAGATTCAGGGATTTAAGAATGAGAGAATTTGGGAATTTTGGAAATTCCAGGATTCGGGGATTTGGGGAATTCGGGAATTTTGGGAATTCAGGAATTTGGGAATGAGGGGATTGAAGAAATTTGAGAATTTGTGAATAAAGCAATTCTGGGAATTCTGGGATTTGGGATGGCAGGAATTGAAGGAATTTGGGAATTCAGGAATTTGGCAATGAGGGAATTTTGGGAATTCAGGGATTTGGGAATTTTGGGAATGAGGGAATTCCATGATTTGGGAATTCCATGAGTTTGGAATAAAGGCATTTGGGGATGAGGGTATTCAGAGAATTCTGGGAATTTGGGAATGAGGGAATTCAGTAATTTGGGAATTTTGGGAATTCAGGGATTTTGGAATGAGGGAATTTGGGGGGATTCAGGGAATTTGGGGGGATTCAAGGAATTTGGGAACTTTGGGAAATCGGGAATTTGGGAATTCAAGGTATCCAGGATTTTGGGAATGAGAAGGAACTGTGGGATTTGGGAGTTCCAACGTCAGGAATTTCCTTGGGAATTCCGGGAATTTTGGGGAACGTTGGGAATTCCAGGAATTAGCGAATTCAGAGAATTTGGGATGAGGGAATTGAGGGAATTTGGCAATGTTGGGACTTCAGGGACCGGGACAGAAGGAGGGAAATTCGGATGAATTTCCAGGATTTGTGGAGTGAGGAGGAACTGTGGGATTCGGGAATTTTGGGAACTTTTTGGCGACTGTGGGCTTGTCCCACCTCTGGCCAGCGCCAGGGCGCTGAGGAGGAGCAGCAGCAGCGAGGTCAGAGCCAGGCTCAGGTACACGGCCGGGAAGGAGCGGAGACGGCGCGGGAGCACAGAATGGGCTGGGAAAAACGGGATAAAACCGGGAAAAATCGGGATGAAAATGGGGAATATTGGGGGGGGGAAGTTTGGGAGAAAAATGGGGAGAAACAAGAGAGAAATGGGGAAAACGGGGAGAATAGGAAAAAATAAATGGGGAAAATCGGAAAAAATGGGAAAATTTAAGAGAAAAATGGGGAGAAAAATGGGGGGGAAGGGGAAAATTGAGGGGAAAACAGGAAAATTGGAAAAATGGGGGGAAAAATGGGGGGGGAATGGAAAAATTTTGGATAAAAATGGGAAAATTCGGGATAAAAATGGGAAAAATGGGGGAGAAATGGGGAAAATGGGGGGGAAATGGGAAAATTTGGGAGAAAAATGGGGAGAAAAAAGGGAGAAATGGGGAAAACGGGGAGAACAGGAAAAAATAAATGGGGAAAATGGGAAAATGGGGAGAAAAATGAGAAAAATGGGGAGAAAAATGGGGGGGAAGGGGAAAATTGAGGGGAAAACAGGAAAATTGGAAAAATGGGGGGAAAATGGGGGGGAATGGAAAAATTTTGGATAAAAATGGGAAAATTCGGGATAAAAATGGGAAAAATGGGGGAGAAATGGAGAAAATGGGGGGAAAAATGGAAATAAAAATGGGGAAAATTGGGAGAAGAATGGGAAGAAAAAAGAGAGAATGGGAGAAATGGGAAGAAAAATGGGGCAAATGGGAAAAATGGGGAGGAAATGGGATAAAATGGGGAAAATGAGATAAAACAGGGATAAAATATGGGGAAAATAGGGAAAATCTGGGATAATCCAACAAATCCAGGGGAAAATGAAGGGAAAATCCTAGGAAAAATTCAAGCAAAATCAAGGGGAAAAAGTCAAGGAAAATCCAGAGGGAAATTCAGGAAAATTAAGGGAAAAATTTAAGGAGGATCAAGGAAAAATTCAGCGAAAATCCAGGGAAAAATCAAGGAAAAGCCAGGGGCAATGCAAGGGAAATGAAAGGAAAATCGAGGAAAATGGAAGGGAAATGAAAGGGAAAACCTGGGAAAAAACAGGGAAAAAATCATGGAAAATCAAAGAAAAACTCAGGGAAAAGGTCAAGGAAAATGATGGCAAAATTCAAGGAAAATCAAGGAAAAATTCAGGGAAAATGCAGGGAAAAATCAAGGAAAATCCAAGGAAAATTCCCCTTTTTCCCAGGATTTCCCCCTGGCTTTTCCTGCTCTATTTATCCAGGGATTAATCAATAACTGGGAATGCTCCGAGTTCTGCTTCAGGAGGGGAAAATTTGGGGATAATTCCCAAAATTTGGGATCTTTTTATTGGGAATTATTTAATGATTCATTCCTAATTAATTACAGAATTATTTAATTGGGATAATTTATTCCAATGATTAATTTGGGAATTATTTAGGGAATTATTTTGGAATTATCGGGGGAATTATTTACGCAATTATTTTTTAATTATTTCCCCATTATTTCCAGGATTCATTTAGGATTTATAGGAATTTGAAGCTCCCAGTATTGGAATTTTTGGGATGATCCAAATTCCCTGAGCAGGGGAGGAAAAGGAAAGGAAAAAACTTTGGAAAAACCCTTAGAAAAAATAGGAAAAATCCGGGAATTTCACCTGGGAACTGGTGCAGGTCGTCCTGGAGCTCCTCCTCGTCCATCCTGAGATTTTTTTGGGACTTCTTTGGGATTTTTGGGATCAGGAGAAATCCGGGAATGATCCCAGGAATGTTCCAGTTCCCCCTCCCCCGCCAGAAGGTTAAAATTTAATCCAAGGAATTTTCGGGGATTTTAAGGCTTGGACTGGGGCCAATCCCAAAGAATTCCTGGGGGTTTTTTTTGCCCTTCATTTGAAGATTTTGGGGAATATTTAGAGGTTTTTAATTTTTTTTTTTCCAGGATTTTTTTGGGATTTCCATGTATTTTTGTGAGATTTCCATGAAATTTTGGTGACTTTTTTGTGGATTTTTGTGGGGTTTTCATTGATTTTTAAATGGATTTTTATGGAACCTTTTTAATTTTTAGGGGAATTTTAAGGGATTTTGATGGATTTCCGTGAATCATTTTTGGATTGCAGGGTTTTATAATTTTGTGGATTTTGGGGGGAACTTTTTGCAATTTTTTGTAGATTTGAGGGGATTTTTGTGGACTATTGGCAATTTTTTACGGATTTGGGCAGATTTTGGTGGACTTCCAATGTTTTCTTTTGGATTTTGGGGGAATTTTTTGTGGATTTTTAATAGTTTTTTTTTGTTGGTTTTTAAGGATTTTTTTTTTTTTTTTTTGAGATTTTGGGGGGATTTTTGAGGATTTTAAAAATTGATTTTGAGGGATTTTTGTGGATTTTAGGAGATTTTCTTTCTAATTTTGAGGATTTTTGGGGAATTTTTGAGGAATTTTCAAGATTTTCCTCCTCTCTTCGAATCAAATCCACAAAACCCCGGAGCTGCCGCCTCCAACCCTCCCCAAAAAACCGAATCTGGGAAATGGGGAAAATCGGGAATTATCCCACCCCACCCCTCCCCCCCCCGCAAAAAAAAGAAACAAAACCCCAAAACCTGAATTTGGGAACAAATCCCGGAATTCCGGGCACGGAGGGCACGGAGACCTGGAAATGTCATCGAATTTCCTCACCGGGGCCAAATTCCGGCGGAATTTCAGGCCAGAATTCCAGAGGACTTGCGGCCAAAATGGTGCCGAGTCCCTGAGGGGCGAGGAAAAGGGCGGGAAAAAAGGGCGGAGGTAGGGAGGGGGAAAGGCTGGGAAAAAAAGGGCGGAAGAGGTGAGGAAAAGGAGGGAAAAAGGTGCGGAAAATGAGGGGAAAAGGAGAGAAAAGAGCGGGAAAAAGGCGGGGCTGGGGTGGTTTTGGGCACATCTGCCCTCTCCCTGTCTGGGCAATGCAGGCCAGGATAGAGCGTGACATGTACTGGGAATACGGGAATTGACTGTGCACAAAGCGCCCCCGTGTGGGCAGAGAGAGGAACTGCAGGCACCCCGAGAGACGGCGCCCTGGCAGTGCTGCAAGGAGCGTGCAAGGCGAGTGGGCAAGGTCTGTGCAATGAGTGATCGATTGCTAATGCCTGCAGAGCGATTAGATCGACGATTGTTTGATAATGCCTGCCGATCGATTACCTCGGCGATCTAATGCTAATGCCTGCCGATCGATTAGCTCGGAGATCGATTGCTGATGCCTGTCGATCGATTAGCTCGGCGATCGATTGCTGATGCCTGCCGATCGATTATCTCGGCGATCGATTGCTGATGCCTGCCGATCGATTATATCGGCGATCGATTGCTCATGCCTGCCGATCGATTATATCGGCGATCGATTGCTCATGCCTGCCGATCGATTAGATCGGCGATCGATTGCTGATGCCTGCCGATCGATTAGATCGGCGATCGATTGCTCATGCCTGCCGATCGATTACATCGGCTATCGATTGGTCGCGCCTGCCGATCGATTAGATCGGCGATCGATTGGTCGCGCCTGCCGATCGATTAGATCGGCGAGCGATTGCTCATGCCTGCCGATCGATTAGATCGGCGATCGATTGCTCATGCCTGCCGATCGATTAGATTGGCGATCGATTGCTCATGCCTGCCGATCGATTAGCTCGCTGATCGATTGATCGTGCCTGCCGATCGATTAGATCGGCGATCGATTGATCGTGCCTGCCGATCGATTGGATCGGCGATCGATTGCCAATGCCTGCTGATCGATTAGCTCGGCGATCGATTGCTCATGCCTGCCGATCGATTAGATCGGCGATCGATTGCTCATGCCTGCCGATCGATTAGATCGGCGATCGATTGCTCATGCCTGCCGATCGATTAGATCGGCGATCGATTGATCGCGCCTGTCGATCGATTAGCTCGGCGATCGATTGCTAATGCCTGCCGATCGATTGCCAATGCCTGCCGATCGATTAGCTCGGCGATCGATTGCTCATGCCTGCCGAGCGATTAGATCGGCGATCGATTGCTCATGCCTGCCGATCGATTAGATCGGCGATCGATTGCTAATGCCTGCCGATCGATTAGATCGGCGATCGATTGCTAATGCCTGCCGATCGATTAGATCGGCGATCGATTGCTAATGCACACTATTTGCACACTCGTTGCACACCCTTTGCACTCATACAGAGGCAGGAGGTTTCTCAGTTCTGGTCGGGGTTTTTGGGGCGTTCATTCAGGGGGATTTTCTCAAGGATTGGGACGCTCCTTGATTCCATCCCTTGCCTGTCTCCCAAGCGCCACCTTGTGGGCAGAGCGCGGTACTGCGCGCGTGCCTCTCCCAAGATGGCGGCTCGGGTGCCGCTCCCCGACCTTCTAAATCTGGCTGCAAAAGGAGGGCGGCACAGCAAGGAGCCCGCTCGCTCTAGTGGGATGCCTGCGCACGACGCCGACACCGATCCCACGGGTGCGATTTTCGGCGGCGTTTCCAATCGTGCGGACATCTCCTTCAGCCCGGTTCGGCCCGGGGAAGAGGGGCGGGGCCGCCAGCGATGGTCCCAGCCCAGCCCGGGCAGGCTCGGGGCGGAGCCGGGGCTTGGCGAGGCGGGGCACGGAGGTCCCGGGGACGGGACCGGGCGGGACCGGGGGCGGTGCTTTAGGGGCGGTCCCCGGTGGTCCCAGGCGGTACCGGGGGTGCGGCCGGGTGATCCCGGAGCGGTACCGAGCTGTACTGGGGACGGTGCTGCAGGGGCGGTGCCGGGCCCGGCTCAGGGTGATTTAATGCCCAGAAATCGCCTCCTCTGCCCCGTGCTCACACTGAGCTGCGGGCTGCAGCCTGCTGTCGGAGCTCGGCACACAGCACGGATTTGGGCTTCCCCTCCTCTCAAACCCTCTCCCCCTTCCTCCTCCTCCTCCTCATCTTCCTCTTTTTCCTCTCCCTCCCCGGACCCCCGCCCTCCGGAGGGGGCTCACCCTGACTCCCCCGGGGATCCCCTCCTCCGGAGGCGGCCCTTCCGAACCGACCCCCCCTCCAAGCCCAGGAGCCCGAGACCATTAAGGTAAGCTTTTGAATTGAAATATCAGGATATTCACTCTATCCCACTGGCCTGAAATTTCAGGATTGTACAATTTTTTCTCGAAGCAGTTACCTTTGCTGCAGGATTGTGTGGTCAACAGTCTCCTTTCCTGTGACTCTTGTTGAAATTTGCTGTCAAATAACTGGCTAGTAACGAAATATTTGACAGAAATCAATGCTGTGAACAGACTTCACTGCAGCAGTTGATGAGAGAGCAAAGAAAATGTCTGTCGTGTTTACGCACCCCCCGAGGCTGAATTAATTCTGATACTGTAATAAATCAGCGTAGTTTGTGCCTGCAAAGGTCTTGACATTGATCAAGAAGATATTACTTTGGATTTTTATTTTTTATCAGTGTTTCTTTAATCTGTACTTCAGCACTCTAGCCTTTCATAAGTCTTATCTGGTTTCCTCTGGCCCTGCAGAGTATTCCTCTCTGTTACTGTCTGATCCCAGCTTTGATGCAAGGAGTACTTTTTGTCTTGAAAATTAACATCCCCCTCTGCATATTTAAATTAGTTATTTGACTTTTGAGAAAAACTGGTCAGCTCGAAGTCCACCAGACACCGGAGGCTGCTGTTTTTAGCACCTTATTCAAAGAGGACATCCTTTAGTTACCTAAGTAGGGGTGGAGATTTACCCCTAGGAATAAGGAATAAATGCAACCAGACTGTCCTGCCAAGAAAAAACCCAGTTACAGTGACTGAATTAGGGTTTAGTTGCCCTTGATCCTTGCAAGGGATTAAAGGCAGGTTCCCTTGGTCTCCCAGCAATGAATGTCTCAACCAAAAGCTGCTCAAAATGTGCCGTTTTTCTGATGGTTTTGGATTCTTTTGCCAGGTGGGAACATGGACCGCTTGACTTGTTCTTGTGTCCACTTTCCACTTCAGTCCTTTGCATTTTCTCTGAAGGGAATGCAGGAACAGGGAAGTTAGGGCAGTTCCGTCAGCAGAAAGGCTGCTAAGAATAGATGGTAAGGACTTACTTTTCTCCACAGTGCCATGTAACTGAAGGCTCGTTTTTGGATTTCACATTCTGTTCCTGCCTGGTTTGGTGAGAGCTGCAAGTGCATTTCTGTTTCCAGACTCTGCCAAAAGTAGTCGCTTATATTATAACGAATCCTTTTTCCTTCACGTTTTCTTGCTTTAGATGAATTACCCTGTCAGATTGATGTAAGCAGCAGATATTTTTAGAGCTGCTGGTGTTGTACACGGAGTAACTGTAGAACAAATGAGTTGTGATGGCTTCCTTGTATTTGATGTGTGGAGAGGAGCAAAGGCACAGATTGATCCTGTGTAATTGCTGTCGTCCAACGTAGGTGCCAGGGTCGGGAAGCTGGGCAAGGTTTCCTCTCTTGCTGGGCCTTAGGGGGAGGGAGTTGAACCACGGTGTCACTCTGATTCCTTCCTCTTCTCCCTCCTCCTTTCTTGCTCGTAGAGCTGGAGCTCGGGGTCACCGAGTTTGGGTGCTCGCAGTCAGGGCCTGAATTCAGAGAGCAGGAAAGCGGGGGGAAGTTTCTAGGCACGTCAAAGCCTGTCTCTAGGGTGTGGGACTTGTTGGTCTTCCTCACCACCCCCAGCAACTTGCACTTCTCTCTGGACCTTGCTGTGGTCACAGCCCACTGCTCATTTATGTGACTGTTCATCCGTCTGCCTGATTGCTTTAAGTACGAGTAGCCTGATTCGGGTTTAATTTAGCAATGATTTTCCTTTGTTTCATCGGTAGTTTTCTAAAACTCCCCTACGGGCTATTTTTAAGGTGCTTTTATTTATTTTTTTTTTTTAACTGCCTGTGATGATAGAAAGCTGTACGGCCCTCTGAAAGCAGTATAACCTGCTTTCCAGAAATTACAGAAGTAGGATTTTTATTGTCCACTATGCAGCTGAAGTCCCCCTAGTGAGCCTCTTGAACTGAGGGGGTGAGGAGAGCGGCAGATACTACTCTTCATCAACCTGCTCTTCTTTTCGTTCCTAAAAGAAGGAAGCATGAAGGTAACTATAGAAAAAGATCTGTATCCCTCGGGGTTTTGTATTTTAGGTGTTTTGAGGTTTATTTACACACTTCCTCCTTTGTTTCCTGGACAGGTTTTACGTGACAGTGGAGCGTTTGAGTACACGTGGAAGGAACTTTCGATTTGGCTGGAGCACTTGGATAATACAAAAGAAGACCAAAAGGAAGCAGAGATTCAGTTTTTGGAAAGGGTAACGGTGTTCAAATCAGCTGGATAAAAAAATGCAAAGAATAGTGTTAGTGGAAACAAGAGGTCTTGTTGCTGTTGTTGAGAAACCTGTCAAAGACCAGCGAATGAATTCTGAGAAAAGCCTTGTTTGGGATTCTTTATACAGAGGTGGCATCCTTCTTGTCTTCAGTGGGAGGGCAGCAAAATGATTTGTAGGAAAATGAAATCCAAAAAGATCAGCTGTTATTACAGCACTGTTGGTGTAAGGGTAGAGTGGTGTAGGTGTGGGTAGCTTTTATCTCCTCTTTAGGTGCCAGCATTATCAGAGCTCAGTAGATGGTGGTCCTTTACAAGGAAAGGTGACACTTGCTGTTTACTCTTCAGGATGTTGAATGCCCAGTGCTTTGCCTCCACTGTGGTCTCCCCAGGTACTCGGTGTGTGGTCGCAATCTAGGTGCCAAATTGTGGTGGGTTTTTGTTTTTCCATCAGTGTCCCCTGTAGAGCAGGAACTGTAGACAGAATCCTGCAGAAGTGAGATGGAAGTTGTCCTCATCAAAGCTGCCCAGCTTTCAGCACGTGGTCGTTCTCGGTACCGTGTGGTTCCCCTGCACTTGCCAGCCAGAAGGTGCACTTACCTTTCTCCCCACCTTTGCTGACAGATCCTGCTGAAGCTGGTGACCAACCCCTGTCCCTACACTGACAAGGCAGCAGACCTGGTTCAGGCAGCCAGCGTGCTCCAGGTGGCTCTGTTTAAACAGGACTCTGATAACATCAGCATCCCCGTCTCTCACATTGATGGTATGTGGTAACCTGTCAACATCCCAACTCCATGACTTGGGGATACACTTTCTAGCCCTAATCTGCAAACTGGGGATGGATAACTCTAGCAATCCTGTTAAGTAAGGGCCCTCCAGGATTCAGCTCTCCACGTGTACTTGGTATCAGAAGTCGAAGTGGAATTGCCAAGTTGCCGCTTTAGCTCTGAAAGTAATTTCTGACGTGGTTGTGCCACTTGAACGGTATTTGAAATCTCCCTTCATGCTCTTGCAGCAGCGTTTTTGAACTAAAATGGAAATCTAGCCCTTCTGCCTGGGACTGTTGACAGAGTCATGGAATCCCAGAGTGGTTTGGCTGGCAAGGCTCCTTAAAGCTCATCCGGTTCCAGCCCTGCCATGAACAGGGACACCTTTCAGTAGCCCGGGCTGCTCCAAGCCCCAGTGTCCAGCCTGGCTTTGGACACATCCAGGGATCCAGGAGCAGCCACAGCTGGACAGCAGCATTGAAAGGCAGAGTGAAGGTTCAGCTGTAATATAGGGGTTGCACTTAACGTTGTATTGTGTGACAAATGTGGCTTTCATCCTTTTTTTTTTTTTTAATTAAAAAGATGCCTTGTATTCCTGGAGTGTTGCATTCTACCTCTGTTGTTTTTCCTGTTAGTCTGGATTCTTGCTTTGATGTTTTTCTTCACTTATTAGATGTCCTGGATATGGTGGATGTCCTGATCGAGGACAGAGATGGCTTTGATGAAGAAGGTGGGTTCTCTTTAAATGAAGACGTGATCATTTCCCTTCAGTGCTGTTGTCCCTGCTGCATTAGAAGCCAGGAATAAACAAGTCCACGTGGGCCTGGATGCTGATCCCTCTTGCTGGTCCATGACAGCATGTGACAGGTGAGATTTCCAAGTGTCTGATTTAGCAGGAAACTGGTTTGTTCCTTCTTGTGAGGAGGCTCCTTGGCTTTGCATGGGCAAAGCCACTCCCCGTTTTCCATCTAGGAACAGAGCTGGGGAGCTGTTTTAAAACAGAGTCCCAGAGGTAAACAGCTTGGCTCGGTGTTTCTGTGTGGGAATACAAGAATATCTGTGTCTTCTGATTTTTCTCTAGTCTTTCTTCCACAGGTGTTTTTGTATTCCTGACTTCGGTTTACATCGGGGACACGTGGCTTGGAGCTCAGGAGCCGCATCTGTTCCTTGCCCACGGCAGATTGGTGTGCACTAGTGCAGGTGATGAATGACAGGATGGCTTGGGAACTCGGAAACAAGGAGAAGCAAGTCTTCTGTCTCTTTGCAAAAAGATTTGGCTACAACAGGGCATTAATTCATGGAGCTAAGACTTAGTCTTTAACGTTCTGTGCTCTGCCATCATCACTGCGAGCCCTGAAAGCCTCCTGAGCTGTTCTCATACAGACCTCTCTTGTTTGGTCACAAAAAAAAATCTTAGTTTAGTTTAGTCCAAGAAATGTTACTACTCTGTGCAAGCTCGTGGGGAAGCTATTATTCGGCATCTCTCAGTGGGACATTGAAAGTCCAACTTCCCATTTCTTGAACAGTCTGAGAGGCAGTATTACTTTCTGTCATTTTTATCACAGGCATTTTAAACTTTCTGAGGAACCGGCAGGACTGTTTGTGCGGAGGCGTGGGGTTCAGAGCCATCCTCTGTCCAAAGTAGGATGGGAAAAAAAGGCTGGAAGGCTTCCTACAAGGGGCTGTAAGTGCAAATGACGAGGAGCCCGGGGTTTAGTCATGCTGATTTACTATTTCTTAAAAGACTCTGATTGATTTCATGGTGCCAGAACCAGTATGAACAGAAGACTGAAGTCGGGAATCACGATGGTCTCCTTGGGTTTAAAAAGCTTTAATGGTGTTTCAAGACATTTGTATGAGACCTGGTTTGTTTTTCTTACCCTTTTATTCAATCGAAAAAAAAAAAAAAAAAAAAAAAAGCCTTGATCCATCACTGCTGCTGTGATGTGTGACAAATGCCTGTCCTCCCTCCACGTGGAACAGGTGAGAGGTGGAACTGAAGCACAAAGGGTTTTCTGCCCACTGATAATACGTGAGTCGTATTGGGAATTCTCTGCAAAATGGCAACAGTTCTTGAATGTGGCCATGAGGGGAGTGGAGCATGGCAGCCTGGGTCTGAGAAGGTGCCGTGCCAGAAGGGGAAGCTTTGAAATGTAAATCAGGATTGATTCAGGTGACTCGCGACCGTGTGCTGTGCCCAGGTCCCTGGAAGAAATACTGTGCAGGGAAAAGCCAGAACTGCCTGTGCTATGAGTTGATTTTTTTTGGGGGGGGAGGGGGGTGGGTGAAATAAAAATGAGGTGCAAATGAGGGAATTGGTTGTGTGTGTTTTTATTCTTGTCCTAAAGGAGCGCTGCCCGGTGCTCCTCCCTTCCTGTGCCCCTCTCCTGGTGAGCCTCTGTCCTGCCGGCCGTGCCTCTCTGTCTCCGTGCCTGTGCTGCTCCTTGCCCGTCTTTGCCCGCCCCGCACGGGCTGTGCTCGCTTCCTCTCTGGCTCCCGGGTTCCCTCTTTGCCTCTGTAGCCCTCGGTCCTTGCTGTGTGTTTGGCACTCTCTGTCTTTTCTCCGTCCTTCTCTGTGCCTCTGTGGTGCTCCCTGTGCCGTTGTTTCCCATGGGATCCATCCTTGTGTCCCGTTCACTGTCCCTGTTCATTTTTAATCCCTCCCTCTTGTGCTGCCCATCCAGCATCCCGGGGGTTTCTTTTCGTTTTTTGGTTATTTTTCGTTTTCATTTTTCTTCTTCTTTTTTTTTTTTGGGGGGTTCCATTTCATCGTGCACCTTGCTGTTAATTTTCTTCCCGTGTCCTCTGTGCTGCCCCTCCTCCTTTCTGCCCCTTGTCCCCTGTGTCTGCAGGGCTGAGGAGGAACTTCAACCCCTGTGGGGGCTGCCCCCCCTTTTCTGGTGTCAGCAGAGTCACTTTCTGTGGGGTGTACACATGGGAGGGGTTCCAGTCAAGTGCCCTGCTGCTGTCCAGGGCAGTTGGAGTCGTTCTGTGCCTTCTTTGGGGTGAGGAAAAAAGGCTGGGGGGGGGGGCTCCGACGTGGTTTGGGGCACCCCGAGGTCCCTGGGAGAGGGAGCCGGGCTGCGCTGGAGGAGCAGGTGAGTGGGGCATGGGGGGGGGTCATGCTGGGTGCCAGAACATTCACAGGGAGGGGTGGGCGTAGAATGCATGAAAACTGGAACCATAAAAAATGCCTAAATATAGTCTAAAAGGAATGTTTTATTGGTTTGTGTTTGGATTGAGGTAGGGGTTTTTTATAGATACTGTAAATATAAAAGATAAAGAATAAAAATATATAGGCAAATGTAAGTAACCAATATATAAATATATTACATTCTATTTTATTATGAAAATAGAAATACATAAATATTTCTACTTTAAAAGGAATGTTTTATGGGTTTTTATTTGGTTAGAGGAGGTTTTTTTATAAATAATATGGGCAAAAATATACAAATATACAAAAATATATACTGACATAAAATTATTATAAATATATATATGCATATATAAATATATGTAAGTATAAACATATAAAAATAAATATAAAATACACGTATGTAGTATGTAATATAAATAATATATCGATTTTAATATGTTATATTAAATAGCATGTTATAATAGAATGTAAATAGTATGTAGTATATTAATATACTAGTAAAGAATACATGAAATAGTACATAAATATATAATACCCAATATAGACATATAAATCTACAGATATAAATATGAAAAGTAAATAGAAAAATATATTCAAATATAATTTAAAATAAACGGGTTTTTTATTTCTATTTGGTTAGAGGCAGAGCTTTTAAATAAATAATATTAAAAAATATAAACATACAAATATATATGGATATACATAAAATAGAAATAATATTAGTAATATAAATATATATATATAATGAATAATAAAATAATATTGTATATATGATAAATAGAATAGCAAATTGAATATACGAAATATGTATAGATTAGGAATATAAATTAAATATTAAAAAATATATGATTTTTATATCTAAAGTTTTTTGTTTTTTTTTTTCATTTGGTTAGAAGCAGGGCATTTTTAGTTTGGGTCGGGGTTTTTTTGGGGGACATTCATTTAGAGGATTTTATGACGGGTGCGGACTCTCGTGCTTGGAGCTCTCTCCGTTCTCTGTCTGTCCCTGACAGGGCGGCAGTGCCGGGCTGAGTTGTGGGGCGCTGCTGCCACCGTGTGGACAGAGGCGGGTACTGCGCCGTGCCCCTCTCAGGATGGCGGAAGAGCCCGCGGGCCGGGACCCAGCCCTGCGGCAACGCTCAAGATGGCGGCCTCTCTAGGACCCCGGGGCATAGGCGTCTACTTCAGACGCCTGCCCGCGCCCGCCGGCGCCCTCGCGCCCGCGGCCCCGCCGACCGCGCGGCCCTTGTCCGCAGTCTCTGAAACGTCTGGGAAAGTTGTCGCGGAGCGGATCGGCGTCGGCGATTGAATCAGGCGGTCAGGTGTCCACACCGGGGGTCCTGATTTTTTCCCGCCCTTTCTGCCGCCATCTTTGGAAGGTCAAGTGGGCGTGCCGGCCGAGCCGCCATCTTGTGAGTCCGGACACTCTCAAGATGGCTGCCGCTCTAGGACCCCGGGGCATAGGCGTTTACTTCAAACGCCTGCCCGCGCCCGCCGGCGCCCTCGCGCCCGCGGCGCCGCCGACCGCGCGGCCCTTGTCCGCACGCTCTGTAACGTCGGGGAAAATTGTCGGCGAGCGGATCGGCGTCGGCGATTGAATCAGGCGGGCAGGTGTCCACACCGGGGTCCTGATTTTTTCCCGCCCTTTCTGCCGCCATCTTTGGAAGGTCAAGTGGGCGTGCCGGCCGAGCCGCCATCTTGTGAGTCCGGACACTCTCAAGATGGCTGCCGCTCTAGGACCCCGGGGCATAGGCGTTTACTTCAGACGCCTGTCCGCACCCTCCACCTCCCTCGCGCCCGCGGCGCCGCCGACCGCGCGGCCCTTGTCCGCACGCTCTGTAACGTCGGGGAAAATTGTCGGCGAGCGGATCGGCGTCGGCGATTGAATCAGGCGGCCAGGTGTCCACACCGGGGTCCTGATTTTTCCCGCCCTTTCTGCCGCCATCTTTGGAAGGTCAAGTGGGCGTGCCGCCCGAGGCGCCATTTTGAGAGTCCGGACACGCTCAAGATGGCCGCCTCTCTAGGACCCCGAGGCATAGGCGTTTACTTCAAACGCCTGCCCGCGCCCGCCGGCGCCTTCACGCCCGCGGCGCCGCCGACCGCGCGGCCCTTGTCCGCACGCTCTGTAACGTCGGGGAAAATTGTCGGCGAGCGGATCGGCGTCGGCGATTGAATCAGGCGGTCAGGTGTCCACACCGGGGGTCCTGATTTTTTCCCGCCCTTTCTGCCGCCATCTTTGGTAGGTCAAGTGGGCGTGCCGCCCGAGCCGCCATCTTGTGAGTCCGGACACTCTCAAGATGGCCACCGGTCTAGGACCCCCCCAGGGCAAAACTGCTGGGGCGCCGGCTCGTGGGTCGGCTGCAGTACCGCGCTGTGTCCACCAGGTGGCAGCACTGCCGCCCTCCCCACGCTCGCCACCTCGTCCTGCCCGGCCGGGGCGTCCCTGGGCACCCCGACCTCGCCTTCGCCCCTCCCCTCTATTTACAGGCACCGCCCCGCTCGCCGCTCGCTCCGGGCAGCGGCGGGGACGCGTCTGCCTTCCAGATCCCCCGTCAGGAGAACAGCATTGCTCTTCTGCTGGATTGAGAAATCCACGTGCAATTACTCGGAGACATTGAGGGGATGGTGGGCTGAGTCTCAGGCTGGCTTTTAGCAGCGGGAATCGGGTGAGTGGGAGCCATCCCCCAGGACTGGTGACATCCATCTCTTCCGGGTTTGGGTATCCCCGCCCCAAAAATTGATCTCACTTGAAGGGGCTTGGGGAAGTAGCGGGATGTGCTGGGGGGCTGTGCTGGAACCCCCAAGCTTTGGTCAGGAATGCTGGACGGGTGCCAGTGCCCCAGTGGACGCGGGCAGGACCCGGTGCCGGGAGCAGCCCCGCTTCGCTCCGGGGAAGAGGGGCCGGGCCGCGAGCGATGGTCCCGCCCACAGCCCGGGCGGGGCGGGGCCCCGGGGCGGGCTCGGGGCGGAGCCGGGGCTCGGTGAGGCGGGGCCCGGAGGGAGCAGGGCCGCTGATCCAGGGGCGGGCCCGGAGGCGGGGCTCCGGGAGAGCCCTGCTCGGACCCCGGGGGCCTCATTGCCCTCCCCACCTTTCTGTCCTTTTCCTTTCTTTTCTGATCTTTCCACCCTTCTTCAGCACCTGGGCTCGCAGCCCAGCTCCAGAGTCACCCCATGCTCTGACTCAAAGCCCTGATGCTCATAATGCCTCCTTTGGCAGATCCTTCCATATCCACAGGCTCGAATATTCCTCATGGGAGGAAGATAAATTGCCATTAGTCAGGCTTAAGATGCAGTCCTTGCACTCCAGCTGAAATAACTGTGGGATTGGAGGAGGAGGAGGAAGAAGAAGACGTGGAGAAGTGATTTTGGTTTACATCGTCTGGAGTAAAAAAAGTTGTGCTTTTACTTCAGGCTTGCCAGCCCACTCGTCTCCTGGGCCCGTACACTGTCCTTGCACATCACCCGGACTGCTCTCTCCTTCTGTCATCCCCTGCCTCAGGGTGTCAAAGGCTGGAAAGCAGGAAGATTGGACAAAGAGCTCAATATCACGCTTGAAATTTTGGGGGAAACTGGAGGAAACTTTTCCGTGGAGTAACTGAGTAAGTCACGAGTGAACATTGAGAAGTGTAGTTTTGAAGATGTGATTTTGGGTTCAGTCCATTTCTGTAGGAGAACAGTTTGTAAGGCTAGTGCAGAAGGCACTAGTTGCCAATGAGTTACAGCTGTACTGATTACCAAGGAGTGGAAACAGCCTTGCCTGCCCAGTGAGGCTGGTTGTTATAAAAGAGTGGGTCAGCTGCTGCCAGTTTCACTAAGCACAGCTCCAGCGGGAGGGGGAGAGCCTGCTGCAGTGTGGGCTGGAGTCTGCTGGCTGTGCTGTGAGGAGGAAGGGACACGCAGCCGTGCAAGGCACGGGCAAGGTGAGAGGGTGCTGTGTGAGGGACAGACAGGCTCGGGTGGCTGGGGAAGGGACAGGCTGGGGTTCAGCCAGTCGTACAGAGGAGAGGAGGAGTCGGTGCTGTGTGGAGCTGCCTGTGAGAAAAGGAGTCAGAGTTGCCTCAAAGAAGTCTGTGGAGAGAAGGCATGCAAAGTGTTTAATGAAAGACTAATGTTGGTGCCTGTCATGCCTGTCTTGATATAATTGCTGCACGTTTTCTCTGAGTGCTTTAATTTAGACATAAAATGAACACTTTATTGTAAGAAAGGAATGCATTTCTCACCAAAGTGGTGTAGGGTGGGGGATCACAACTCACAGATGGCCTGGAAGCAGAACTGCCACGGGGGTTACTGCAACTGGGCCTCCAGTACCAAAGCCCCAGTGGGTTTAAAGGCTAGAGCTGGGCTGGGATTAGCACGGGCTATGCAGCTGGACAGTCCCTCACCTAGGGAGAGGTTCTAGGCCTGGAGATGAGGCTGAGTTTGGGAAGGGTGATGAGGACATGGTCAGGGAGGGATGTAAATGCATATCAAAAGACTTAATTTTGAGGGGTGGCAAGCATTAGCTATAAAACAGTAAGTATTTACAGCTAAAGGCTGCAGGTGGGGGCTGTCTGAGGAGGACAGGACTGTTTAAGGCTGAGGTTGGAAGAGAAACCTTGGTGAAGCTTTTGGGTTAGAAGTGGCCTCACCTGCCAAATCAGATTTTTGTCTTCAGGATTGCATGAGTGAGGATCCCAGAGCCAAGGAAAAGGCTCAGGTTTGGGAGGCACAGGCGAGTTAGGCAGGGCTGCAGGGCGGGGGCTTGGCTGTTTCCATACTGCTCAGGGCAGCAAAGGCTAGCTGGCTCACTGGGCTTTGGATCTAGAACTCTTTCTGGAACAAGGTGGAGACCTGAGGTTCATGCAAGGGGCCGGGAATTCTTTGTCTGACTGGAAAATGCCAGAGGGGCAGTGTGTGACTTGGATAGGATGATATGTTTGTCTGGCGAGAGTCACTAAAGAATATTTTGGTTTACTGATAACTGGGCAGCTCAGAAGCTACTACTCGACTTAGTTGCTGCTCCCATCTGTTGCACACATAAACAGAGCAAAGCAGATGAATTCCCTCGGAGCCTGAGGTCTTTGACTGGCCCTCCAAAGATGCTGCCTGCTAAAAAACAGACGTGGGGGAGGAAAGTTGTCAGATACAATAGAGCAAGAAAAGGACACGGGCTTCAAAGTGCCCTCCAGCAGACCATGGAAGTGACCTGTCTGGAAGTGAAACCAGCAGTCTGCTTCCCCAGCCTCCTGGAAGCCTCTAACAGCTACACAGGCAGTGAGGGGAGAGAACAATTCAACCTAAAAATAATTTTCAGTAGCGTTCTGCAGTGCTGTTAAAAATACTGCAACCAGGAAATGTGGTGTGGTGATAACTATCAGGCCTGTAAGTCTGGTCACTGGGGCTTTTAGCTTGAACATCTCGGTATGGGTACTTTGAGCCTTGTAAAAGCTGCGTTAAGTCAAATTTCTTGGGTAGTTCTACTAGCTCTAGCCTTGCTTTTCATCCCCTCAGTAACAAAGCAACTCCCTCTCGAGAATGTTATTTACTTTCCATATTATGTGCCTACCAATTTCTGGAATTGCAAATGTCTTTGGATACCTGTTTAAATTTTAGTTTCAAGAAAGCTGTCAAGCTAAAACAAAGGCTTGCCATAATGCAGAAGAAAATGTTTTATGGAAGAACTGAGGAGTCCCTACCTGGGCATAGAATTTGCTGTATTAAGGTGTGTTCCAAACGGATCTGCCATCTAAACAAGCAGAACAATAGTTGGAATGTAGTGAGTTCAATTTAACTATTGCTAGAAAGAGGAATTATTAGCAGAGCTTGGAGCATGATATCACTAGCAGCAGTAAGACGCTTTTAGCTTGCTTCTCATAAATTCCTTGTAAAAAGCCCTTGTACCTAGTGTGTAGCAATTAATATTTCCCCATTTTTTTTTTAACAATATGTTGCTAAATAAAAGAAAAAACAAAAACAACCCCGTTTGGAAAAGGTACTAATGTTGCTTTTATTACTTGTGCATGTGATAAAAAATGCGGTTTGGATTTAGATAGATCTTTATTTTTTTTTAAATATATTTTTTTTTCTTACTGAAATAATATCCTCTCTGTTCCACTACTGTTTCATTCTTCACTAACTGCTGTCATTCCACATGTAACAGTTTATTGGAATACGGCTTTTTCCATTCCTCATTCCTGTGCTTGTCCTCGAAGAACTCAGATTTCAATTAATCTCAGCCTGCTTCCTGGCAGTGGGAAGCCACTCCCCCTTGGTCTGTCACTCCTTCCCTGGTAAAGACTCCCTCTCTGTCTTTGCCGTGGGCCCCTCCAGCTACTGCAGAGGCACAGTTAGGTCACCCCGATGCCTATTCTGGGGAGACAGGAGTACCTGAGTCAGTTGTCTCCTCCCCCTGCCTCCCAGCACTCCGCGGTTTTCCCTTTCCAAGTTGGAGCCGTGCTGGTTCAGGAGCGCAGGGGGCTGCAGGTCCTGGGAATAGACGGTGAGAAGCGATGACGGTTATTGTCCCTCCAAAGCCATTCCAAGAGCAGTCGGGTAATTATTGTTGCCCACCTGAGCACGGCTGCTTGGCCAATCTCTCCCGCTACGGCTCCGGGGGTCGGTTCCGCTGCGCCCGCCCCTCCCTGCGGGAGCCGCGGCGGTTCCGGGGCGGGGCCGGGGTCGGGTATGGCCGGCAAGCGGAGCCGCGTGGGCGCTGAGGTGAGCGGGGACCCTGCGGGACGGAGAGTTCAATGGCGCTGCTGCGGCATCGCACGGCCGCCGCCAAGGGTGAGGGGGATGTGCAGGGCGGGACAGACCCGGGGCCGTGCCGGGTGTCCCCCGGGACCGGGGCCGGGGCCGTGCCGGGTGTCCCCCGGGACCGGGGCCGGGGCCGGGCCGGGCCGGGCACGTTGCGGGAGTGTCCCCGGTGCTGGTGCGGGTGGTACACAGGGGCACAGCCCAGCCCGGCCGCTCCGGGCCCCGTCCAGAACCGTACCCCGGGTCACGCTGTGGCTTTGCAGGGCTGGAGAGCTTCGTGTCCCTCGCCCTGGCGCTGCCGTCGCCCCGCGTGTACGATGCCCTGGAGGGATAATTTCCGTGGAATGTGCTGAGATATTCAAGCTTCTCGATGGAGAAAGGAAGCCTGAAAGTGAAGTAAGTTGCATATGGGGGTTGTAATTCAGGGACTGGCGGCTGCAATCCCAACAATCTCACGCTGGAGAAGAACCAAGGAAAAGTCGCCAAGGAGTGATCACAGCCCCTGAGGCTGCCAGAGCTCCAGGAGCGTTTGGACAATACCCTCAGGGGTGCCCAGGGTGGGATTGTTGGGGGGGTCTGTGCAGGGCCAGGTGTTGGACTGGATTTTTGTGGGTCCCTTCCAGCTCAGCAAATTCAGTGGTTTCTGTGGATAAATGCTTTGTGGTGTAAATAACTCTTAATAATTTAATATGGTTTTGGTTTTTTGGTTTTTTTTGTTTTTTTCTTTTTTTTAAATTTATTTTTATATTTGGTGGGGGTTTTTTTGTCTGTTTGCTTTTTGGGGTTTTTTTTTTTGTTTTTTTTTGTTTGTTTTTTTTGGTTTTTTTTTGTTGTTTTTTTTGTTTTTTTTTTTTTGTTTTTTTGTTTTTTGGTTTTTTTTTTTTTTTTGTTTTTTTGTTTTTTTTGGTTTTTTTTTTTGTTTTGTTGTTGTTTGATTTTTGTTTTTTTTTTCCTGGAAGTAGCAGTGGCAGAAGCACATACCGAGTGCGAGATGTTCTTCTCTGTTTGTAGGTGTTACTGGCTTTAGTGACACACACAACCAATAGTCCTGTATAAATCAGGCTTTTAGGATTCTTTTTAGGGTTCTTTAAATGTTATATGGTTGGAAGGGCACTTCAAGGCCTGAATCTTCTCTCTTCTCAATCTGAACAGAAGCCAAACTTTCTTTTAGTATTTCTCCAAGAGGAGCCATATAAAATGTTAAGTGAAGGTGATATCTGTGATACAAAGTCTCATATGGCTTTTTTTACTCCTTATTGGTTTTTATAGGTGGCTCAAGGTTCTGAGGAGGTGGGAAAAGCCATGGTACGAGAACTTGTGCATAGTTTCTTAATGGACCTCTGCTGCTCTCTGAAGCATGGCATAACGTTCTGTGATCCAAGTCTTGGAACTTCTGGAAAGTAAGTGACTGGGCAGCTGGGACTGTGTGTGGGTTTTTCGCTAGAAGCAAAAGAGCCCTCACTAGTTACTGTGTCTGCCCTGAAATGTGTGGTACTGATTCGCTGCTTGTCATGCAGAAAACGCGGAGGTAAATTAATTTCTTACTTCTGAGTATAAACTCACAATTATGCCAGGAGGGTGAGAGGTGTTGCCTTCAATTACCAGCTAGAGAATATGAGGGATGTGAACTCTGCAGAAAGTATGAAAATAAGGATTTTTTAATGTAAAACTTTTTTTTTCTCTTCAACAGGGGAGGAAATGTGGTACTTCTGCACTTCCTGCTTGGTTTAAGAACTGCAACAGAAGACCAAGTGGTTGCTGATCTCCTGGTGAATATTCTCAAAGTGTGCCCGGATTTATTGAATAGGTACTTCAAGGAGACCCATTATTCCTTTGTCCCTAGAGTGACATCTGCTTGGATGGGCAACGTGAGATTGCTCAAGAAGGTAAGGGTATGGACGATGGTAAAAAGTCATGCTCAGAGCAGGAGGCTCTATAAACATTTAAACTAAACTGAGAAATAAGGACTTGGTGGAAGAAACAGTGAAAACATCACGTCAGTGATGTCCAAGTCCAAATCCTTCTGTAGAATGCTCCCCAGAAGAAGCTGTCATCTCTGGGACTGTACCAAGGGAGCTTGGATTTTTGTTTCTTTTCTTTCAGATCTGTGAGGCTCAACCAGACATCTCCAAATCTTGTAAGACTTCAGAATTTATTCCTCTTCCCGGATTGCTCTCTGTGGCGATGGTAACAACAGTCCCTGCAGTGTGCAATATAATAATGCTCAGCAAAGGGTTAAACGTAAGAGCAGTCTGTAATATTTCAGTGACTTTTCTGTCCCAGTTAGTAGTTTGATTTTAGTGTGTGATCATTCAAGAGATTTCTTAAGTTGGCTAATTACTTGTGTTTTTTATTGTCGGCCCCAGCATTAAATCTGGCTTGGGGGAGCACTGGAAAATGAATGATTCCAGGTGCCTTTCACGAGCACCAGGTCTGCCACTGTCCACTAGTGGTTTAGGCTGGGAATCTGAAAACCTATGGCTTCTTTACTGCTAGCCAAGATCTAGAAAATAATGAATTCATTGACCAGTTTTAACACACCTGGAGAGTACAGAATCTGTGCAGAACATAACAGGAATCACTGAAATGTCATTAATTCACTTCCTTCTTTCAGTTGCCCAGCACAGTGGTGAAGCACAGCATCCTGTCACTCGTCTCCATGGTGCTGAGAAGAGCCCTGAGGAACACTGAGCACCGTTTGTCTGAAGCAACCTGGCCAAGGTCACAAATGTACACGCTGCCAGCAGTGCAGGAGTTTGTGCAGCTGTGCAGAGAAGCTGTCAGCGAGGTAGGAACAAAGAGACAATTGGGGGCTGACAAGGAGGCATTTTGCAGGCAGCAGACAACTGCTCTCCTCTGTACTTTCTCCTCAAGTGGTTCCGGCCTAGGAGGCAGGAGATGGTATCCTGGGGAGGCTGTGGGTTAAATGGTGAGGTAGGAGCCCACGTTTGCTGGCATGTCTGTCTGATGGGAATGCAAGTTAAATTCTGCGGTGAGACAGATCTGTACCATTAAGTGCTCTTGTGCTGCAAATGACTTCCTAGAGCTGGAGGCAAGTTCTCATCCTGGTTCAAGTCAATGCAGCCAGCAGAGGTTACTCAGAAGTTAGACGAGAGAGCGCTTGAGTTGAAAGTATACCATGAGGAAGAACAATCAAACAAATTTTTTCACAGGAGACCTTTTCAGTAAAATGTTCTTTCCTGTACTTATGTTCTGCAGAAGTGGGAATAACAGTGCTTGATTTCAGGTCATTCCCTGATTGCACACGAGGTCAATTCCAACCTTCGTGAAGAGCAGCAAATCTTCCTGTTGGGTGTTTGGGGACGTATTTATCACAGGAGCTTTGTCCTTTTTACGAAGGAGAGCTGTTGCAATTTTAGCCTTTTTGCTTTTAGGTTTTACCGGACATGAATAATCTAGTGGCTGTCTGGCAGTCCCTTCTGAAGCAAAAGAGAGAGCCCACTGATGGCCCAGCAGAGCCGAAGGAAGGTGATGTCTCCACTGTGAAGACACGTGATGACCGAGACAGAAGTTGCTGAGCAGCACGGTAGGCAAAGCAGGTGGAGTTACAGCTTCTTATCTCTGTGGGAATGGGTGTTGTGAAACCCTCATCCCACCGTTAACTTCATCAGGATCCAGATCTCACTTGCATATTTGCTACTCATCTTTTCTTTGTTAGAATTGCCTGAGAATGCAGCTGAATGCATAGGCTGCCACTGCTGCTCGGAGGTTCAGCAGTTTGACTTGTCTGCCCCAGGATGAGAATGGTTGGGGTTGGAAGGGGTCTCTATAAATCATCTTGCCTGCTGTCTCTGCCTAAACCTGGTTACCCAGGTGCGTGTTCTCACGGCTTTTGAACATCTCCAAGGACAGAGTCTCCAGAATCTCTTTGGGAACCTGTGTGGGTGCTCAATCACCCTCATAGTCAAGAAGTATTTCCTGGTGCTCAGTGTTCCCATGTTTCACTTTGTGCCAGTGCCTCTGCTCCTGCCACCAGTGCTTCTGGTGGGAGCCTGGCCTGGTCGTCTTCTCACTCTCACTTCAGGTG